>CM031372.1:75386216-75975348 GCA_018208015.1 Medicago ruthenica | reverse complement strand
TCTCTCTCTCTCTCTCTCTCTCTCTCTCTCTCCCTCTCTCTCTCTGTCTCGTCGCTCCTCTCTATCTCTCTACTCTGTGTTTGATATATATGTTGCAATCAGACTCTGAACCCACCATACTCTGACTAGTGCTTAAACACTTAGAAAAGTTTAGAAAAAGGCAAACATAATTCAACCCCTCCCGCTGTGTTTTTCTCACTTTCATACCGAGCGTGAGTTAACTCACATGAGGGTTATTTTTAGAAGACTAGGGAGGGAATGAGCAAAACTCATTGAGAAAAAAAAGCAATTTTCACCAACTTTCGCCTTGTGATTGTTTCCAAGGTAGGTGGCTTATTCACATGGAAAACATTGTTTTCAATTTCTCATTATTACATAATTATGATGCAAATAGATTTCGTGAGAGATTTACTACTTACTCTAAACTTGTGGAATTAAAAAATAAATTCATAAATACCTTAACACCAACTAAATATTGAAGATGAAATCTTGTTGGCCATAGTAATTTAGTGTCACTAACCTTGGGCAGCAACTTTTTGACATAATCATTACCTGTTAGTTCATGAATGAGATTTTTTTAATCATAATAGAACTTTGTTAACCTTTCAATAAGATCATAGTCGTTATGGTTGGTTCCTATACCTAGGTGATTAGAGCTTTGGTCTATGAGTTTATTATGTGGACCAGATACTAGAACTAACATAAAACTTGTCCCATTTTATTGAATAAACAGTCAATTTTGTTTATAAATTATCACTTTTCACCAATTAGTCTCTAAACTATTAAAATTAACTAAAAAAATCTCTAAACTATCATGAAAATCAACCAATTTATAACCCAATTTTTAGTTCACCAATTTAGTCATTAAATTATCGTGAAAATCAACCAATTTTGTTAATTGAAGAACTAAATAGGTGGGTGACAAAATACTTTAAAGACTTTTTAGTTGATTTTGAATAGTCTAAGGGTTTTAAATTGGTAAGAGAGTGATTGTTTATAGACAAATTTTTACTCTTGTTGCATTTTTTCCCTCTTTGTGGGTAGGTAGATACCAAAACTACACCATTTAAAGTGCTAACTCCATTTCCCTGGAGAGGAAAAAGCAATTAACCATTAATAAATAAAGATGCAAGAAGATTATTGGGTGAACAGAATCAAAATCTAGAGAGAGGCTCTCCCTTCTCTCTAGAAAATGCCTACCCAAATTTTAGGGTTTGGTGGCCGCTCCCCATCTACATGGTGGGTTTCTTCTCCCACCTCTTTGGTGGCACTCCCCTCCTCTTGTAGGAGCATCCTCCCTTTCCCTCAATTATCTCTTCATCTTTTTCCAGAATCTTTCTCACTCACCAGAGATCTCCTTTCTCCACCACGAGCCACGTCAGGCCTTCTCTTCCGCGGATGCGACCACCACCTGAGCCACCACCAAAAAACAATTGAAATTGGTTGTCACGGTTGTTTCCCCCAACTCAAATCGGGAAAACGTGCTTCAGCCCTCTCTCCTCATGGCTGCTCCCCCTTCTTCATGGTTGGCACCCACCCGCCCTTCCACCAAAACCACCATGGCTAGGATATGATCTAGATTTCATGCTTACTGATGGTTCTTTGTTCCACTGTTTAATGTTTGTTTTGTGTTTTATTTTTATGTTTATTTTGTTTTAAGTATGTCTTCATGGTGTTTGAAGAAATGTCCCAAGAGAGCTTAACTTGCCTGGAACAGATTTTTGAGTGCAAAACTACTTGTGGCCACCCACCTACCTCAACATCCTCACTACCCAACAAATTGATTCTGGACATGTGGATATTTTGGACAAATTCGAGACCATTTATAGTCGAACCGTGCTTGCAGAAGTCAAAGAAATGATCCGTACCTGGATAGATTTAAAGACTGTGGACTCTCTTTTCATATTTGCCATAGATCATATGTGGAAGAATTTGTCATGGTTGTTTGGATCTAAGGATGGGATAAGATATGCCTCCTTGTATTTGTGTTCTGCGTATCAAATCTTGGTTGACTTAGTTTTCATTACTAGCTTTAGTGTGTGGATGGGGTATATCCCAACACATTCGTTTCCAATTTGGTTGTATCGTTTATTTTCTCTTTGAATGAAATGGTTTGAATGTCAAAAAAAAAGATGCAAGAAGGATTTCCAACTTGCCAGGTTCCTATTTTCAATTTTGGACGCCTTGCATTTTGAAGGCCCAAAAAGACAAAAATATTTCTTTTACATATTTCTAGAATCTTTCTAGAATATTTCTAGTAGTGCCATATTAGATGAGATTGTCCTTTTTAAATTCTAAATTAGCTCAATACTTTGTGGCTTTTCTATGATAACAATTGTTCTTGGGGGCATTTGTTTTGAAATCTAAATAAGAAACTTTTTTTAAAAAAAATTGTGTATTCAACACATTGAAACTTTAAAAAGAAACTTTTTCTACATAAAATTTATAAATGATTTTCTCCTTTAAATCCTTAACAAGTGTTATAAGGGCATTTGTTAGCATAATCCTTTAAAAATTGGGATTAGGATGAAGAAGTGTTCCCTATGATGATCTATGTAAAACTGATATTTTAAACTCTTATAACTATCGATTATGCTTCCTATAAATAGAAATTTGTTGTATTAATCATCTTCACAGTTGAGATGATAACTCGATTGAGGTCAGCTAGAAAATAACAAGGAAAACAATATTAGGCTTAATTACAATTTTGGCCCCCTAAGTATCACAATCTTGCGATTTTGGCCCCCTATAAAAAAACAATAACAAATCAACCCCATAAGTTTGCCCCATTTTGCAGTTTTGACCCCCTGGTCCAATTTTGACCAAGTTAATGCACATGTGGCACCTCACTTAAGTGAGTAGATGCCACATGTGTAATGTTCGATTTAAAAATAATTTTAAAAAAAATCTAAATATGTATTTTTGAATTAAAAAATAAACAAAAAAGAAAATAAAAAAGGAATGGCACGTGTGACTCTAAAAAAAACCAAAAACATTTTTCTTCCTTCCTCTTCATCTTCTTCCTTCCTTCCTCTTTAACACACTCTTCATACAACTTCATAAAAAAAAACCAAAAACAACTATGGGCGAAAAATTCATAAATTAAATGAAAAATTAAACCCAAAATTTCAACAATCAACATCCAAATCTTGTGCTTCTAACAACATCATCATCAACAACAATAACAACTTGCAACAACATCAACTCATTAAACTGTTAAATACCCAGATCTGGAAAAAGCTAAAAGAACAATATCTATTTCGTTTGGTACAACAAACCAAAAATCGAACAGGGTCAAAGAAGCTTGAAGAATCGCTCCCTTGTGACGCCAGAATCGCTCCTCTCTTTATCCCTGGTCGCTCAAGGTCTCAAACTTGCACTCAATCTTCTCAACAGTAAGGATGCAGATGAAGTTTTTCGTGCACATATTAATCTGAAGGTTTTGAGATGAGGGATGTTGGGATCTGCTTTAGGATTTGTTATGGGGTGTTTGTTTTTTATGCTTTCGATGGTGAATGTTATTGAGATAAGGTTGGGGATGTTGTCTTGTTGGAGTAAATCTGCTGCTCATGTTGTTGCTGTTATGGCTATTCTTGTTTCTTCTGCTCTTGCGGTTTATATTTCAACAGCTATTTATGCCTTTACTCACTAGATTTGGAATTGAAATCATGTTTGATTGTTATGTTTTTTGATATATGAAATGGATTGAATTGGATTTAGGAAAGAATAAATTCTTGGTTTTTTTTTGTTTAAAGAAGAAATTCACGTGCCATTGTTCATTTATTTTTTGTTAAATTTTTAATTCAAAAAAGACATATTTGGATTTTTTTAATTATTTTTAAATTGAAAATTACACATGTGGCATCCTACTCACTTAAGTGAGGTGCCACATGTGCATTGACTTGGTCAAAATTGGACCAGGGGGCCAAAACTGCAAAATGGGCAAACTTAAGGGGCTGATTGGTTATTGTTTTTTATAGGGGGTCAAAATCGCAAGATTGTGATACTTAGGGGGCCAAAACTGCAATTAAGCCAAAATATTAATGCATCAAAATTCATTTTGTTTATGTATTTTCTTATTTTTGTTGTATATAAATCGAAGGGGGTCCCTGTCTCAGTCGTAAAAACATGTAGAACCCTAAACTTCTATTTACTATTGAAGGGCAATCTATATGATTCAGAGGGTTGCTTCTGTCAAAACAACAACGTACTTCGAGTAAACGTGAATCGTCACATATTAGCTACATAATCTTTAATTCTTCCTTCAGTTTCTCGATTAAAAAAAAAAAAAAAACTAGTCTCTATAAAATTGTCACCCGGAAGTATGTCGTTAACTTCAAGAATTCTCTTGATAAGACTATGCTTATGAAGAATTCTCATGAAAATGAGGATAATAATCATCTCAAATTTTTAAACTAAAACAAAAAATAAAATAAAAAACAATGATCACTTCATCAAAATATTTGTCAACAACTTAGTAGAGTGTGTGTTGAAAAATAGAAGATTATAGTGAGAACTGTGAGGAATTGAGGAGGAGAGAATATTTGAGAGAATACTTTGTTTCTTGCTTAATTGCTTTGAACTTGCTTTTCTTGGTTCTACAAGCTTTTACTAGCTTGGCTTACAAATGACAAGCTCTCCCATTTGATTAGGCTCTAAGGGAGATTTCTAAACACATCATAGATTAAGTCTGTTTGGTAAGGCACAAAAACAAGCTTATGTCTTATAGCTTTTAAGCTTGTCTGGCAAAAAAAGACCTGTTTGGTAACAGTCTTTTCGTCAGGAGCTTATAGCTTATTTCAGGAGCTTATAACTTATTTTTCAGACGCTATTTCAAGTAGCGTTTGAGCTTATAGCTTATAGCTTATTGTTTTTTCTTCCTCTTTTACCCTTATTATTTTATTTAAAATCCTTTTTTACCCTTTACAATTTATTAATATAACTGCATCATAAATACTAATGTCTTTTGTGCTAATAAATATCCACTTCTTTTTCAAAACAAAAAAAATCACTTCCTTTCGTTGCTTTATTCTTTATACGGCATACCTTCAGTTTTTTAGTTTTTCTTTTTTACAAATCAATATACTTTTTTTTTACATGCAAATCAATATATCTTCAGTTGTGTTTAGATTTGATGAAAATATACCTTTTGTTATTTTGAACTAAATAAAATTATTATTAATGTATGTTGTTCTTGTTTTCATAAAAAATTGAATGATATAAAATGTTCTTTTATGTCATTTTACATCTATCAGCTAGTTGAACCGCTAATTTTACCACACTTCAATTAACTTATCAGCCATAAGTCATCAGTCATCAGCTATAAACTATCAGCTATCAGTCATCAGTCATCAATCATAAGCTATAAGCTAACTTATCAGCTATCCGCTATTTTTGTCAAACAGACCCTAAGTTTCTACACACTTCAAGAGAGAGTTCTACACGTTTCTCTCAACTAATTACATTTAATATTATTTCTTATACTACCAATCTAGCTCTACACCTCTATAGATCTTTCTTTGGACTAAATCACTTATTAGTTAATTGGGTATAACACATGATTAGTCAAACAGGCCCAATCAAGTTTATTACCCCCCCGCCCCCAACTTGATTTGTCCATAAAATATATTCTTTAGCTTGAGAGCCGCCATGTCTTCTTTTCTTTTCACCTTGTATCCCAATGGTTGCTTGATGTATCCTTCTTCTTTGAAGACTCCATTCAAAAAGGTAGACTTCTCATTCATCTGACGAGTTTTCATCCCGTGTTATACAACTAGAAATAGTATGAGTCTTACGATATCTATGTGACCGACTTATGAAAAACACTTTGTCACAATCAACATTTTCATTACAGCCTTTTGGAACTAGTTTTGTCTTGCCTTGCGTATTTAAATTTTCATGTTGACATTCATCTTTGTCTTGTACATCCACTTTCCATATTGATAGCCTAAGGCTTTGTTTGCGAGTTTTGAGGAGAGGGGAAGGAAAGGCTTAGGAGGGGAAGGGAAGGGAGGGGAGGGAAGGGGGAAAGGAGGGAAAACCTTCCCCTTGTTTGGGAGTTAAAAAACCAACAAGAAAAGGAAATGGAGGGCTTATGTGATAATTTTACTATTTTACCCCTTTTTTCTTTTTTTGAGGAATACTCTAAAAAAATTATATATATATATATATATATATATATATATATATATATATATATATATATATAAATTAAAAAAATTAAAAATCTATAGTTTTTTTTTAATTTTATTAAAAAAATTGATACAATAATAACAAATTAATTTCGCTATATATATATATATATTAATTTCGCTATATATATATATATATATTGGGTTTTTGTAGAGTGGCTACATTTTGCAAAAACATCTACTAGCCAGATGCTGGGACAGATGTTGTAGCATATGGAACAGCTTTATGTGACCTGTGTTTTTCGCGCCAGCTAGCGCTTTATTTTTGTACGCAATCTTCCAAAGATTTGCCTGAAGTTTTATTTTCCTCTAGCTTGCTGATCAAGGCGCGTGTATCTGATGATGTGTTAAAGGCGGTCTTGCCTTGGTATTTTTCCAAAAGAGATCATTATATTTTTGGAAGCTTTTTATTGTTTCTAGAAGTTTTTCCAGCTGGACCGGACAATGTCCACGCTCTGTTTTTGAAGCCCAAACCCGTGCTATCTCAGTAATATATATTTGTGAAGACAAACCCTAATAGGGTAACTGAAAACCGTGTGTTATAGAAAAGCGTGTGTTTAAGGTTTTTAGGGTTTCTTTTGTTAATTGTGAGCCTTGCTTGTATCTTCCTGATTCAAGCTAAGGACTGAGTCTGTTTGAGTTGTAATTGTGAACTGCTCCTAAGCTTTTAAGTACGGAGTGAGTATGTGTCTTTAGAGTGTGTCTCTTTTGGTTTGTGTTTTTTGTGTGGTTGATAACAACACTATTTGGGTTGTTGGTAGGAATTGAGACGGGGTCTCATATCTAGGAGTTCCTAGATAGAGTTGACACTGGTAGGGTCTTGGTGCAAAGTCAAGTAGTGTGTTTACGTTGGTCTTTTCACTAGAACTATAATAGTGGATTCATTCCTGGATTGGTATCCCCCAGAGTAGGAGAGTTGCTCCGAACTGGGTTAACAAACTCACTGTGTACTTTATCTTTCTGCTGTGTTCATTTTATTTCGTGCTTTGTTACGCTGCGTTATTTTAATTTTAGTTCTGAGTAGGACAGGTGCTCGGACAGTTGTGCCAACATTGTGCACAGCGTCTGTCAGTCAGGTTGCCAGGAATTTCAATATATATATAAACCATGTAATTTTTTTTACGGTGTATTTTTTTTTTGTACAAACCATGTATATTATTTAAAACTGTATAAATTATTTAAAAGTCATAACTGAAGTTTTTTTAGCAACTCATTAATGAAGTTGAATCATGTTTTATTCATCATAGTCCAATTTTAATGAATTAAAATGCAAAAATAATATGAACCATTAAAAAATAAATGGATATAAATAAGATGAACCATGCTCTTTTGTTACCAATTGTTATTAGCAAAATATGTTGCTATAATAAAAACAAGAAATCCATCATAATGACTGCAATATTAAACAAATCTCAAAATAAATCCAACATAAAAGAAATTACAAAAAAAAAAAATCTAACAATATGAGATAAGTCTCAAAATAAATCCACCATAAAAAGTCTCAGTAAAACATATTATAGATGTTCCGGTTGGTTTCAAGCGACGCTGTACAACTGTGTGAATTTGGTTTTGTCCTTAATTGGAATTTTGAATTATTATGAGGGCAAAATTGTCAATTTGTTTGTTTAACCCCCCAAAACCCTCCAATTTGGGGGAACTTTAAAATTGGACCAAATGAAGCCCTTCAAAACCCCCCAAAACCTTCCCTTGATTTTTTAAATCTCCCAAACAAGGGTTTATCACTCCACAAGCCTTTCCTTTCCTTCCCCTCCCCTCCAAAACCCAACTCCCAAACAAAGCCTAAAGGTCTTTTGGAACTGAGACGAGATCCCACATACTATCCTTCTTAATGGCTTGAACTTCTTTGTTTATTGGATCTCTCAGTCTCTCAACTTGCAGAAAGACATAATAGTGTGGGACTATATCCATTACTTCAATTTCCTCGTAGAGATCTTCTCGTATTCTTGGTTATAAGAGCTCTATGTTATCATGGAGATCTTGAAGACTTTGTGTAAGCGTCGTAATTCTTTCACTACTAGTGTCTTCAGAAGTGGGTGATGTTAGTTTGCACGGTTCTTCTTGAACTTATCTAGATGTTTCATCTTCAAATTCAAGAAACTGTATTTCTCTTTGTTGGAGATTGATTAGATAGATATACTACAGAGGCTACAACTACAACCCAAAATTCTTTTGGTAGTTTCTTACTTTTAAGCATACTTTGTGCCAACTACAAGTCAAGTGTTGTATTGGTCTATTCTTCCTTTTCTACCATGCAATTTTATTGGTGGACATCTGATTTCATTCTCTTCACATAACTTTTGGGACTCTTTAGAAGTGAATTCACCTCCTTGGTCAATCCACGTAGCTTTTATCTACCGACAACTTTCTTTCTCCACATCAGCTTTAAACTTCTCGAAGGTACGTAACAAAGACTTCTGATTTCATAGACCCATGCATGTTTACCTTGAAAAATCATCAATTAAAAGGTGAACATAATTGTTTTTACCTAGTGAGTTTGGCTTGATTGTAGCACAGACATCAACACGTATAAGCTCCAGCGACTTCTTGGCTTTTGAGCTTGACTCCTTTCGAAAACTCATCCAAAATTGCTTTTCAAGTAACTCATTTGAATGGTTGATAGCCCCATCACCGTATTCTGTTTTGACATCAAACTTAAGCCTCCAAAATTGAAGTGCCCAAATCGAAGATGCCAAAGCCATGAAGCGTCATTGTAACAAGGTTCTCCCTTCTCTCATTGCTCTTGCCAAGCTTAATCATGTTAACCTAGATCTCAATTAAATTCATTGTCGAATCATAAAACAAATAATTGATCTTCATTCATATAATAAAAGATAAACATGCATTATACAAACTTATAGAAAGCCTTATTGGATATACACCTGGATGTCATCTTTTATATTTATATTGATCATAACTCATCATTAAACATGTCATTTAAAAAAAATTAAAAGAATTAATCAGCTATGTATTTGAACATCAACATACGCATCATATGTGTTGGAGATTTCCAAAATAAGTGAGAAAAACTGAAAAACAGAAAATTACACATGGTAATCGATTACCATATTGATGTAATCGATTACATCAAGCAAAATTTGCAAACGGTAAACAGAGACTTTGGGTAATCGATTACCTGCATATGGTAATCGATTACCACGGGACTGAATGTGTTTTTCTGCACTTTTTCTCATAGTTTTGGGTTCCAAAAGTTGTAACTCTTCATGGGAATGACTTGTATACATTGGGAAGTTATCATTTACTGATAAATCATGAATCATTGCATTGATTCAAGCCAAAAGTTGTATGTATATGGTTGTAACTTTTGATTAAAAGTTGCATTCTCTCATATGAAGGGGCATATGATGCACTATAAATGCATGGCATTTGTGTATCAGAAGTAGCACGTTTTTGACATCAATTACAGTCAAATTCTCCCTCATTCTCATACTCTAAATCATCCATCAATTCTCTAATGCATGAGTGAATTGTTGGAAACATATTTCTGTCAAATATTGTTAGGAGATACGCTTGGTGTGATTGTGCAATACACATCAAGGAACTCATAGTATCCTGAAGGGGATTCGCTGGACATTCCTATTGCATCCAATATAAAGTTATTGGTGGGGGCGAATCGAACCTAAAGGTTAGTGTGGCAACCCCATACGCTTTGAGTTTTCGTGCATAACCATTAATCATTTCAGGTTTCAAGTGCAGCAGCCTCTTCCCAACAAATCAAGATTGTTAACAATCTTTAGGTTCGATTTTATGGCTGCTTCATTGAAAGAAATGACCTCTGACTTTGTTAAGTTGGAAAAGTTTGATGGAGGAAACTTCATCCGTTGGCAGAAGAAAATGAAGTTTCTTCTCACAACATTGAAGGTGGCTTACGTTCTGAACATGGCAAGGCCCGTGGAGAAAGATGATGAAACCATTGCTGAGACCAGAGAAAGACAGAAGTGGGACAACGATGACTACATCTGCTTGGGACATATCTTGAATGGTATGTCTGATTCTCTGTTCGATATCTACCAGAGCAGCCCATCGGCAAAGGATTTGTGGGACAAATTGGAAACCAGATACATGCGTGAAGACGCTACAAGTAAGAAATTCCTTGTCTCACAATTTAATAATTACAAAATGGTAGATGGTAAGCCTGTTATGGAACAATTATATGATATTGAACGTATTCTTAACAACTACAAACAACATAACATGCATATGGATGAAACTATCATTGTGTCATCCATAATTGACAAACTCCCTCCTTCATGGAAAGATTTTAAACGATCCATGAAACATAAGAAGGAAGATATCTCTCTTGAGCAATTTGGAAATCACCTTCGTTTAGAAGAAGAATACCGAAAACAAGAAGGTATTAAAAATCAAATTACTCAAGAGAAGGTGCATGTTGTGGAAGAGGGAAAATCAAGTAAGACTTCCAAAAAGAGAAATCATGAAAATGATGAGTCTCAAAACCACAATGGTAATAACATTAAAAAGAAAAAGAAAGGTAAATGTTATTTTTGTGGGAAAGAAGGACACTTTAAGAATGAGTGCAGGTTCTTGAAAAAGAAGAACAAAGAAAAGAATTCAAGTGCAACAAATGATGATCTTGTTGCGGTCATTTCTGAAATCAACATGATTGAAGATGTTGATTCTTGGTGGATAGACTCTGGTGCTACTCGTCATGTGTGCAAAAACAAGGAATTGTTTAAGACCATCAATGAAGATGGGAGTGTTTTGTACATGGGAAATGCTTCAACTGTGCAAGTCCAAGGAAAAGGGACCATAGAGATTGAATTCACTTCTGGAAAGACACTTACTCTTAAAGATGTATTTTATGTTCCTGAAGTTAGGAAGAACTTGATTTCTGTACCATTACTTAATAAGAATGGGTTCAAATCTGTATTTGAGGGAGATAAATTTATCCTCTCAAAAGGGGGTATGTTTGTAGGAAAGGGATATTTGTGTGAGAATATGTTCAAATGTAATATTGCAAATATTAATAATAATGATATGATTTCTGCTTATATTGTTGAGTCTTGTGATTTATGGCATATGCGATTGGGACATGTTAATTTTAGAAAATTGGAGGATATGATGAAATCAAATCTAATTCCTAATCTTGATAAAAACTTTGATTCATGTACTACTTGCATGTTGACTAAAATTACAAGACAACCTTTTAAAAGTGTTAAAAGAAGTTCTAGGGTGCTAGATTTAATTCATTCAGATGTATGTGATTTACATGGTTGGCCCACCATTGGTGGTAAAAAGTACTTTGTTACTTTCATTGATGATTGCACTCGATTTTGTTATGTTTATTTAATGCATTCAAAAGATGAAGTCTTAGATAAATTCAAAATGTTTAAAGCACAAGTAGAACTTAAACATGAAACTTTCATTAAATGCTTTAGAAGCGATAGGGGAGGAGAATTCTATCATCCGAGTTATTTTGAATCCACCGGTATTGTGCATCAAGTTACTGCACCATACACCCCACAACAAAATGGAATAGCAGAAAGGAAGAATAGGACTTTGGTAGAAATGGTTAATGCCATGTTGTCCTATTCTGGATTATCTAAAGGATATTGGGGTGAAGCAATGCTTACAGCATGTTATATCCTCAATATGGTTCCAAACAAAAGGAACAAAATAACCCCATATGAACTTTGGAAACAAAGGAAGCCAAATCTTAATTATTTAAAAGTTTGGGGTTGTAGAGCAATTGTGAAAGTGCCTGAACCAAAAAGAAAGAAGTTGGGTGAAAGAGGAATTGAATGTGTATTCTTAGGCTATGCAGAAAATAGCAAAGCATACAGATTCTTGGTTATTGAATCGAATGACTCATATTCTGTCAATACAGTAATTGAGTCAAGAGATGCAATTTTTCAAGAAGATAGATTTAAATCATTCTCTTATCCCAAGGACATTGTTCATTCTAATGTACCAAATTTAGAAAACAATGAATCAAATGTAGATACATTGGATGGTTCAGAACTTAGAAGGAGTAAGAGGATCCGAAAAGAAAAAGATTTTGGACCTGACTTCTTCATGTTTCTTATAGAAGGAACTGGTACATCCATAAATAGTTATGGACCAATTTGCTTTAACCTTGAGAGTGATCCAGTGACATATGAAGAGGCTATAAAGTCTCAAGATTCAGCCTTTTGGAAAGAAGCTATCCAGGAAGAAATGGATTCAATTATGGGTAATAAAACTTGGAAAGTAGTAGATCTCCCACCCGGATCCAAACCAATAGGTTGTAAATGGATCTTTAAAAGGAAAATGAAAGTTGATGGTACCATTGATAAATTCAAGGCTAGACTAGTTGCCAAAGGGTTTACACAAAAAGAAGGAATTGATTATTTTGATACATATGCACCTGTTGCAAGAATTGCATCAATTAGAGTGCTAATTGCACTAGCATCCATCCATAAGTTTGTTATCCATCAAATGGATGTTAAAACTGCTTTCCTAAATGGAGAGTTGGATGAAGAGGTATATATGAAACAACCAGAAGGGTTTGTGATCAAAGGTCAAGAAGATAAAGTGTGTAAATTAACTAAGTCTTTATATGGGTTGAAACAAGCACCCAAACAATGGCACCAAAAATTTGATCAAGTTGTGTTAGCCAATGGATACATTATAAATGAATCTGACAAGTGTATTTACAGTAAATTCCACAATGGAAAAGGTGTCATGATTTGTTTATATGTAGATGATATGTTAATTTTTGGCACAAGTTTAGATGAGGTAGAAAAGACTAAAGCTTTCTTATCCAAAAATTTTGATATGAAAGATTTAGGCGAAGCAGATGTGATTTTAGGAATTAAAATCATAAGAGATGGTAACCACATTGGTTTATCCCAATCTCATTATATAGAAAAGGTGCTTCAGAAATTCAATCATTTAGATTGTAATCCGGTCTCTACCCCATTTGACCAAACTGTTAGTTTGCAACCAAACAAAGGTTGTCCGGTGGCACAACTTGAATATGCAAAAGTAATCGGATGCTTGATGTATGCCATGACCTGTACAAGACCTGATATAGCATATGCTGTTGGAAGGTTAAGTCGGTATACTAGCAATCCAAGTAAAGAACATTGGCATGCTGTGAAACGAGTATTAAAATACTTGAAAGGAACAATGAATTATTGTTTAACGTATAGTGGAGACCCTTCAGTTTTGGAAGGATACACAGATGCTAGTTGGGTAACTTATGTTGAGGATCATGCTTCCACAAGTGGATGGATCTTCAACCTTGGTGGAGGTGCAGTTTCTTGGGGTTCAAAGAAACAGACATGCATTGCCGACTCCACCATGGCTGCAGAATTTATTGCATTGGCTGCAGGAAGTAAAGAGGCAGAATGGCTAAGGAATTTGTTGTATGAGATACCAGTCTGGCAAAAGCCAATGGCACCAGTATCCATACATTGTGATAGTCAATCCACACTATCAAAGGCCTATAGTCAAGTATACAATGGGAAATCAAGGCATATTGGTTTAAGACATAGCTATGTAAGAGACTTGATTTCTAATGGAGTAATATCCATCATGTTCGTAAGAACAGAAAAGAATCTTGCAGATCCTTTGACGAAAGGTTTGACAAGAGACATGGTGTTGAAGACATCATTGGGGATGGGACTCAAGCCCATATCTAATTGATTACCAATAATGGAAACTCAACCCACACTTGAGTAACATCAAGTCTTGGGTTCAATGGTGAAAGTACATTATTAGAGTAATTGAAGTACTTGTTAATAGATACATCCCAAGGTTAAAAGTACTTGGACCATAAGATTAAAAAATGGTAGGTTGAGATTTTTCTCTTAATGGACATATAGCATACATTTGCTGAAATGCATACTTATGGGGCATTTCCGATATAGTCTACCTATGTGAGAATGAAGTTTGGCCGCTTCACGGAGTTCAAGGGCTTGACTCTTAAGTTTTCATGAAAAGGGATATATGACACAAGGCCTTATTAATGTGTCATCTTACAGTTCTCTTTATTAATGATATTGAGATTCTATGTGTAAATTATGTACACTTGTTCTAATGAATAGTTGGTTCAAAGCTTGCCTACCATACTATTTGGGAATGAGCGAAAACTTAATTTACTAAGTAATGGTTCAAATCGTGAGATACCATTATCTGAAACCATGGAATTTCCAGTTTTATGGGATTTAGTATTTTGAAAATGGTGGGGGATTGTTGGAGATTTCCAAAATAAGTGAGAAAAACTGAAAAACAGAAAATTACACATGGTAATCGATTACCATATTGATGTAATCGATTACATCAAGCAAAATTTGCAAACGGTAAACAGAGACTTTGGGTAATCGATTACCTGCATATGGTAATCAATTACCACGGGACTGGATGTGTTTTTCTGCACTTTTTCTCATAGTTTTGGGTTCCAAAAGTTGTAACTCTTCATGGGAATGACTTGTATACATTGGGAAGTTATCATTTACTGATAAATCATGAATCATTGCATTGATTCAAGCCAAAAGTTGTATGTATATGGTTGTAACTTTTGATTAAAAGTTGCATTCTCTCATATGAAGGGGCATATGATGCACTATAAATGCATGGCATTTGTGTATCAGAAGTAGCACGTTTTTGACATCAATTACAGTCAAATTCTCCCTCATTCTCATACTCTAAATCATCCATCAATTCTCTAATGCATGAGTGAATTGTTGGAAACATATTTCTGTCAAATATTGTTAGGAGATACGCTTGGTGTGATTGTGCAATACACATCAAGGAACTCATAGTATCCTGAAGGGGATTCGCTGGACATTCCTATTGCATCCAATATAAAGTTATTGGTGGGGGCGAATCGAACCTAAAGGTTAGTGTGGCAACCCCATACGCTTTGAGTTTTCGTGCATAACCATTAATCATTTCAGGTTTCAAGTGCAGCAGCCTCTTCCCAACAAATCAAGATTGTTAACAATATGTGACAACCTATATATATATATATATCTCTTACTATCTAATAATAATCTTGTATTATTTTGATGTTCAAAAATTGTTTCTCATATTTTACTACATATTTGTTTGTGGGATAAAATTAATTTTTAAATAGCCGTTAAAAATTAATGTTTGCAGGAGTTGTTAACTTACACCTTTTTTTTTGTAGAATGGGTGTTTTAGTAAAATGTACCTCAAGGTGTTTTTATCCACTTTTTAGTCATATCTTTACTAAAATACTCCTTCTAAAAAACAAATGGATGTAAAAGTAAAGATGAATTAGCTAGATTGTATTAATATTGTGATTTATCATTAATTCATATACAAACTGTGATCTGTATGGTACGTCAAAAACTACATACCCAAAATTGAAAATTATAGTCACACTATGAACTATCCTATGTTGAATGCATCGGATCTGCAACTCCATTCAAAATTGAAAATGTAAACTAAACCATTGCTCATGAGTTGCATTTACCTAATCTTACTATTATTAACGTAACAATAATGATTATTGTTACTATAGTTTGAAAGTAAATCAAATCTAGCTCCTTTATTTCTGATCAATGCACATCGAAGCCTCTTCCACCACCCTTTCCTAATAATTTTCTTACTTGTTACAATGAAATCTGATTTTTTCCTCCTGATCAATAGTCCCTTTACCTCAGGTGGCTTATAGGTCCTAATCAAAGGCCACTTAATCCCATCAAAAAAGGGGTGTCGTTTCACGTCGGTCGCGCCTCTTACACACCCTAACCTCTTCTTAGGATCCTTCACTAACAACTTCTCTATTAAATCCCTCGCTTCTACCATCCCTACCTCTTCATTCTCCGCTACGTGGAACTTCACATCATTGTTAGATGCTATATTGCGTAGCGTGCCCTCCTTACTACACCCTTTAAAGGGTGTCATTCCATATAACAACTCGTAAATAAACACCCCAAAAGCCCACCAATCCACACCATTACCGTGACCATTACCCGAAACAAGCTCCGGCGCCAAATACTCGTGTGTACCAACACACGATCTTGAAAATGCTGTAGTTGGTTCTGCAGCAAACTCAGCAACCACTTTCTCTCGGGAATCGCGAGATCTTGAACCGAAACAACCGTAAGTGGGACCCACATATTGTTTGTTAACTTTGCAACGCTCGTGGTAAGTAGGTGTCACGTCAGCTTTAAAGCAAAGGTCAAAATCCGA
The DNA here is from genome assembly GCA_018208015.1 of Medicago ruthenica. Lineage (NCBI taxonomy): Eukaryota > Viridiplantae > Streptophyta > Magnoliopsida > Fabales > Fabaceae > Medicago > Medicago ruthenica. The sequence goes on along the minus strand of CM031372.1, from coordinate 75,958,951 downwards.
AAGCATGACATGTCCATCTTCACGCAGAAGCACATTCTCAGGTTTCAAATCACGGTACACAACACCAAGCGCATGAAGATACTCAAGCGCAACAAGAATCTCAGCAGCAAAAAACCTCGCCGCCGAGAGTGTGAGTCGGTTCCCCGGCTGTTTACGTAGAAGAGCGTGGAGATCACCGCCGGGACAATAGTCAATAAGGAGGCATGTGTAGTGAGAAACATCGATACGAGCGTAGAGTGTCGGTAAAAAAGGATGATCCAGCGCATGAAGAATTTCCGCCTCCGTTTCCGCGTGAGAGAATTTCTTAGGAGTAAGAAGGTCTTTATCAACAACCTTAAGTGCAAAATTTACACCGTCGTAGTCACGGAGGCGACATAAAAACACACGGCCGAGGTCACCGGAGCCAAGGTGGCGGATAAGCTTTAAATGACGGAGGTGAAGTCTTCCGTCGGAGGAGAGATTGGTGGCTGCTTTTATTGCTGTCCAGTTGGGGTCTGAGCTCCGGTGAGGACGGCGTATGACGGCAGAGGAGACGGTGTCTCCGGCGTTGGAGGCGGTGGAGAGACGATCGTTGAAGCTGAGAGCAAGGCTGCTTGTTCGAGCTAAGCTGGTGCGTGCTGAGGAGGTGAAGGTGCGGTCAGTTGTTGTGCTGGTGAAGCTGAGGTCGAGGTCGGAATCAGGGGGTGGGAATAGAAATGTTGGTTCTTCCATGAAGATTTGTGTTATTATGAGAATGATGTTGTTTATGAGATGAGATAGTTACTACTACGTTGGTGTTTGGTTTTGGTTTTTAGTATATAAAGGGATAGGAAGAGAGGGAAGGTGGGTCAGAAGGTTCAATAAGTTGATTCAGCTGGATTATTGATGGAGACAGTAGATAGATAGATGCAGATGTTAGTTATAGGTTGACCAATATGATATTATAATTAGAAGTTTGAGTTATAAATTATTACTAATACTATACTATATTATAATCTTTTTATTATGTCGTTACCTTACCTTACCTTACCTTACCTTACCTTTATAATTGAAGATATGAATGAATGAAAATTATGGAACATTGGTGGTTATCATTAAAAAATGTATGTAGTCACGATTAATGGATTGATTATATTTAGTGGGGAAATGATAGATAGTATTGAAATCGTATTTGAGTCTCGTATGTTGTCAATCATACAATGTTTGGTATGTTTGGATTGAGAAATATGTAATATATGTATTTGGACAACTTTTTTTTTAGTGAGTAATCTTTTTTTTTTTAATAAGTTAAATGTTAGTATTTTTTAAGACGTTAAATGTTAGTATGTTATGTTAATTGATATGTTTTGACACATTAATCTTATGAGTTGGTTTTTAGAATATGATTGGAATCCATTTCACTGCATTAGTTTGATGAATGGAGAGTTCACAAATACGACTACTACATGCATAATATAATATGATTACTCGTTTGGGGCAAATTAGTTATGTGGTTTTGATAACTTATTGTTACTATAGCTACCTAGCTAGTTGAAGGCCTTGAAAAATAAGAGATGATAAATTATTTCCATTGGTTCCGCTAAATTTACAGCACTAGGAGGCGATTATTAATAGCGGGTGGTAGATAAGAAAGTTGGTACTCCAAGTGTAATTTAGCTTATGGTTAATTTAGTTGTTAATTCGACGATGTTAGTGTTGTGATTTTAATAGGGGGTGATCATGAATGAATTATGTTAATCGCCTACTTTGACCTTAACTTAAGATTCTTATTGATGACTTGAGCCATCTACTTTGTTAACCTTCATTATATCTAATCGAACTATCCTAATTAACCATTTGAGAAGTGTCCTTCAATTTTAGAACTGTTTATTAACAATCAAACTCAATTAACGTATCCATTATTAAGTAGTATTATTTTGAACAATAACGTAGAAAATGAACGAGAAAAATGGGTGGTGATGATGGTCCCATGTGATAAATATGGTGGGGGCAATATATAAGAGTTTAAGGTCTTAATTAAGGGTTGGGACCTACGTGGGAGGAAAGGGATTAGTGATGCTGTCTGCCACGTGGTCAACATTGGTCCTACATTGTCGCATATGCACAATTCATATTCCAATTTTTTCCCTCATTTCCTAATATAGTATTACTTTAGAGTGGGCTATAATACACAGTTCATTAATAAATAATGGAGCTCACCTTCCTTAGACAGCAATAGTATTAAAAATGCTGCAAATAATAATGGAGGCTATACAAAAAATTATGAACCTCCATCTTATGTGATAAGGAAAGACTGCTCTTCTTTAATGAGGGTGGTGTTAAATTTAAGAAATGTTAATATTTAATTGCAAACAAAATAGAATTGAAGGGAATGGGTGATGCTCCCTTGCCTGACTAGTACATTACAGTCAACTCCAATTTATTTAGGGAATCTCATACCCTCTAAAATTGTCGAAAAAACAAATCAAATATTTATACAATTAATGTATTTACACAATATTGCAAAAATCTTATGAATTTAATGAGGAAAATATATGCTGAACAGTACATGCAAAAAAAAAAAAAAACTATACTATACTACTATACATATCAGATTCAGCAATTACATAGAAATGTGGAATATGCTAGTCATAGCGACAAAAAACCACACGATGATTTCACGAGCAATAGTTTACGTAATATCTATCATTGATTTCTAGCCATGACCTCCCATGATTTTTGGTAAGGAAGCAATTTAATTGCCTATATGCTTTTCAATTTTTATGAACTGCTGGGGATTAACTCTGGATAAATAGCAATGCTCTTGAAGTATATATATTTCCATTTTGGTTTCTATGAGAGTGTTGGTTGGTTGAACGTGTTTGTTGTTTTCGAGTTTAGAAAGAGTACCTTTAAAAAATCAGAATTTACCACCGAAGATATTACTGGGTTGAGTCACGACCAGGTCGCTCTCTTTAAGACGTTTCGCGGCACTACCCGAGTTTGTGCAAGGTAGACTAACAACCGCGCCGCCTCCAGGATAAAACAGCTCAGTTCACCTGTTCGATTACGTACTGCACCGTAAGTAATCGTTCGAGAATTTACACCCTCAATATGGTATTAAACCACGTACGAAGACCACTCGAAACCGAAGGGACAGAAAGGAGTAGAAAAAGAAGAAGGACTCGTCAACACAAGTCGAAGGAGGGAGAAGAGAAGAAAAGCACAGGAAGCATCAACTGTGATTTTCGGGGTGAGGAATAAGTGAGACCGAGCTCTCCTTTTATAGGGAGAGTTCGTAACAAATCCGACGCGATTTTTGGGATTAAGTTAAGCGGATTAACTTAATCTTTAAGCACGCGGATTGGATCAACAAATGGATATATCCGAAAGGACTTCCGGATATTCTGTTGGATCGGATCGGAATGAAGCTTATCATTATCCGTAGAGCGCTTTCAGATAATTATTAAATTAATAAAAAATTAATTTAACAATTTCAGGTGACAAAAAATATATTCTTTTTTTTGACCCGGACCCGGACCCAAGCCCAGCCCAGCCCAGCCGGACGGACGGCGGCGGCATCGTCGTCGTCGCGCGTGTGGTATATATATTTTTTCGTAAGCGCTCACCCGTTCGCAAAAGTGGGTACTCCAAGGGCACACCCTTGGAGGTCACCCCCCACTTATATAAACACTACTAGTGGGTATGTCCTATCCAATGTGGGACATTTTTCAATTCATACCAACACTAGTTCTTTCCCAAGGGACATGTGTTTATTCTTTCCAACTTCCACTCATATTCACTAGTGTTCCAACAATCCCCCACTTGAATTTAAAAATGGTTTCGAGAAATAACGCCAAAGACGTCTCTTTAAGGTTGCTAGTAAACAAAGGTGTCGCCTACAACTTGAACCTTTGCATACCGGATACTATTCCAATTTAACAAGAGTTGCCTACAGCATTGAACTCTATCTCAGACATAGAACCCACACACAAACCTTTTCATAAGGTGTATTCTAAAGCCCGTGCGTTTATGGCTCTGCACGTCTATCCCGGTTTTAACGAACGCTCTAGGAATTCTGCCTCGAAATTCCATAGAAATCGGCCTCAGTTCCACATCCGTATAGGTGAGTCTATCAAGAGTACTCCTGTAGCTATGTACCCCACTCAATATAGAGTATAGATTTCATTAAGAGTTTCTATTATCTCATCCTTCTTTCACTGCAGGATCATGCTTCCTTAATCTTATCATAGCATGTTCTATCACTTCATGACTTTTTATTACCCATTGAACCTAAGTCTTGGGATCTCTAGTCATGTAGGTCGGGTTACCATCATTTAGTGATCTATAGGCATTAGTCCCATCCTACTGGATGTACTTTGGACTTTCTCTCTAGTTAGTCCTTTCGTCAAAGGATCAGCTAAGTTTTCAGTCGTACGTACAAAATCAACTATAACCGCTCCATTAGAGAGAAATTATCTAATCGTGCTATGTTTTCGCCTTATCTGTCGTTTCTTACCATTGTAATAAGGATTCTTAATCTTAGCGATAGCCGCGGTACTATCACTATGAATTAACACAGCTGGTAACGGTTTTTCCCATAAGGGGATCTCAGCTAGCAAGCATCTTAGCCAACTTGCTTCTTCACTAGCAGTAGCTAGTGCTATCAACTCAGATTCCATTGTGGACTGAGTCAGAATGGTTTGTTTCTTAGATTTCCAAGAAACAGCCCCTCCAGCTATGCTAAATATATAGCCACTGGTCGCTTTGGAATCATCTGATAAGGTGTTCCAATCTGCATCACTATACCCTTCAAGTACTGCAGGATATCTTTGGTAATGCAGTCCTAAAGTCATAGTCCTTTTTAGGTATCTCATGACTCTCTCAATCGCCTGCCAATGCTCATTGCTTGGCCGGCTTGTAAATCTGCATAAAAGTCCCACGACATAGGCTATGTCGGGTCTAGTACAGTCAGTGGCATATCTGAGACTGCCAATGATGCTCGCATATTCAGTTTGTCTAACACCATCTCCAGTGTTCTTAAAGAGTTTTACACTTGGATCATAGGGTGTGCTTGCAGGTTTACAGTCAAAGTAGTTATATTTCCTCAAGATCTTCTCAACGTAGTGAGACTGATCCAAGGAAATTCCTTTTTCTGATCTTGTAATCTTAATGCCAAGAATTACATCAGCTTCTCCTAGGTCTTTCATATCAAAGTTTTTACTCAACAGTGATTTCACAGAATTTATGGCAGGAATGTTTGATCCAAATATGAGTAAGTCGTCTACATAGAGACATATGATTGTGCAAATGTTATTTTCATACTTGTAATAAATACATTTGTCACTTTCATTCACTTTGTACTCATTCGAAGTCATTAAGTTGTCAAACTTTTCATGCATTGCTTAGGGGCTTGTTTTAGACCGTACAGAGATTTGTCTAACTTACAGACCTTGTTTTCCTGTCCAGGGATTACAAAACCTTCAGGTTGTTCCATATAGATCTCTTCTTCCAGCTCACCATTTAAAAAAGCAGTTTTCACATCCATCTGGTGTACAATTAAGTTATAAAGTGCAGCTAAGGAAATTAGTACCCTTATGGATGTGATTCGAGTAACTGGTGAGTAGGTATCGAAAAAATATATATTTTCTCTTTGTTTGAAACCTTTGGCTACAAGGCGTGCCTTGTATTTATCAATAGATCCATCAGGTTTCAGTTTCCTTTTCAAAACCCATTTACAACCTATTGGTTTGCAGTCTGGAGGCAGTTCAACCAAGTGCCAGGTACCGTTAGACTGTAGAGAATCCATTTCATCATTTATGGCTTCTTGCCATAAGTCAACATCCAAGGAAGACAATGCTTCCTTTAGAGTTGATGGATCCTCTTCTAATGTATAGGCCACATATTCGGGTCCATACTCTTTAGTAGTTCTTGCTCTCTTACTTCTTCGAAGTTCTATAACATCTTGTTGGATGTTTTCATCACTATTTCTGATTACTAGAGTGTGATCAGATGTAGTGTTCATACTTGTGCCCCCATTATTGCCCCCACTATCTCTTGATTTGAAGGGGAATTTCGTTTCATAGAAATCAGCGTCATTCGATTCTATGATCACTTTAGCTTTTAGGTCATAAAACCTATATGCTTTACTATTTAAGGCATAACCAATGAATGCACATTCATAGGCTCTACTGGCGAGTTTAACTCTCTTGGGGTTAGGTATCTTAACATAGGCTAAACAACCCCAAGTTCGAAAATAAGACAAGTTGGGTTGTCTTTTCTTCAAAATTTCATAGGGAGAAACTTTGTTCTTAGTTTTGGGTACTCTGTTTAGCACATAGCAAACAGTCAATAAAATTTCTCCCCACCAATGAGGCGCTGCATCGGAATTAAGCATGATCGCAACTACTAATTCGGTAAAAGTTCTATTTTTTCTTTCAGCTTTACCGTTCATTTCAGGAGAGTAAGGTGCAGTTGTTTCATGAATAATTTCGAGCTCTTTATAATACTCATTGAATGTGTGTGATAAATATTCAGTGCCTCTGTCACTACGAAAACGCTTGATTCTTTTATTGAATTGAGTTTCAATTTCTTTAACAAGTATTTTAAACATATCAAGCGCATCACTTTTATTTTTCATTAGATACACATAAGTGTAGTTGGAGCAGTCATCAATGAAGGTAATAAAATATCTTTGTCCGTTTCTAGTCAAGTTACCATCAAGTTCGCATATATCAGAATGAATTAAATCAAATAGTTCAGTTTCTCTTGTTACTGATTTATGCGAGTCTTTTGTTATTTTTGCTTGACTACAAAACTAACATTTTTCAAAATCATTAGAAGATAGTTTTGGAATTAATCCTAAACCGCTCATATTAGATATAATTCGTTTGTTTACGTGACAGAGTCGTGCATGCCAAATATTAAAATCACACAGCATATAAGCAAAAGAAGAAATTTTATTCATATCAATATTCAATTTAAACATGCCATCAGTGGCGTACCCTTTCCCAATAAAAATCCCATTTTTTAGTAATAGAGTACATATCAGCAGCTATAATTTGTTCAAACCCAGCCTTATTTAAAAGAAACCCAGAAACAAGATTCTTCCTAATCTTTGGAGTGTGCATAACATCCTTCAATATCAGAGTCTTCCCGGAGGTAAACTTCAGCTCCACGTCTCTGATTCCAGCAACTTCAGTGGTGTGAGAATCTCCCAACAGCACCTTCTGATCTTCAGCAGTAGTGTATGTTTTAAACATAGCACAGTCAAAGCAGACATGGCAAGAGGCGCCAGTGTCTATCCACCATCCATCAGATCCACCAACCATATTGATTTCAGTTATCATAGCGGTGTACGGCTGCTCCTCAGTTGTTAAGTGAGCCTGAGCCGGTCTGTTAGATCTATTCCTGCACTTGCGAGCCATATGACGAGGTTGTCCGCAAATTGTAGCAATTGAACGGTTGAGCCGTGTCACTCTTTGGTGGTTGCTGATTTTGGGCCTTTGGGGGGTTCCCATTCTTATTCCGATTGGAATTCTTATTTGCAGGGCGGTTCTGATTCTTAAATTGTTTGCCATTAGGCTTCAGAACAGCACCTACAAATTTCTTTTTAGTGTTGTTGTTCGAGACAGCAAACACCTCTTCTTTTAGGTCTTGTTTCCTCGCTTCTTCTTCAATCCGAAGGCGAGTAATCAGACTTTCAAGAGAAAACTCCTTAGTTTTATGCCTAAGGGTATTCTTGAAGTCCTTCCAGGCATGAGGCAGTTTATCAATAACAACAGCAATTTGAAATTGTTCGGGTAGCTTCATACCTTCAGCATAAATTTCGTGAGCTATCTTCTGAATTTCATGAGATTGAGCCTCCACAGATTTGTCATCAGTCATCTTGTAGTTCAGGTATCGGCTGACAGCATACTTCTTTGATTTAGCCTCTTCAGTATCATATTTTTTCTGAAGCGCATCCCAAACCTGTTTAGCAGTATCGTAGAGCCTGTACAGATCGTACAGATCATCTCCGAGTCCATTAAGAATATAATTCTGACATAGATAATCATTATCTTTCCAGAGGGCGATGTCTATGTTGGCCTGTTTCACCATCTCAGCATGTTTATCCTTTTCAGTAGGATCAGTCGTATCTGCGGGAGCAGACGTGCCTGTATCCATAGGACTCTTACCGTTATTATTCGATCCGCTTGGAATCGAAATCTCCGGTATCACTGGTATGTCCTCCTTCAAGACGTTGGCAACCTTTTTCGTGGTTAGAAAAAATAACATCTTTTGTTGCCAGCGTTTGAAGTGACTGCCATGAAACCGAAACGGCTTATTAAAGTCAACAGCTGTTCCAGACGCGGTAATTTCTTCGGTAGTCATGGTGTTTTAGAAACGTCTTAAAATTGTTGTTTTCGAGTTTAGAAAGAGTACCTTTAAAAAATCAGAATTTACCACCGAAGATATTACCGGGTTGAGTCACGACCAGGTCGCTCTCTTTAAGACGTTTCGCGGCACTACCCGAGTTTGTGCAAGGTAGACTAACAACCGCGCCGCCTCCAGGATAAAACAGTCCAGTTCACGTGTTCGATTTCGTACTGCACCCTAAGTAATCGTTCGAGAATTTACACCCTCAATATGGTATTAAACCACTCTGTATGGTACGAAGACCACTCGAAACTGAAGGGACATAAAGGAGTAGAAAAAGAAGAAGGACTCGTCAACACAAGTCGAAGGAGGGAGAAGAGAAGAAAAGCACATGAAGCATCAACTGTGATTTTCGGGGTGAGGAATAAGCGAGGCCGAGCTCTCCTTTTATAGGGAGAGTTCGTAACAAATCCGACGCGATTTTTGGGATTAAGTTAAGCGGATTAACTTAATCTTTAAGCACGCGGATTGGATCAACAAATGGATATATCCGAAAGGACTTCTGGATATTCTGTTGGATCGGATCGGAATGAAGCTTATCATTATCCGTAGAGCGCTTTCAGATAATTATTAAATTAATAAAAAATTAATTTAACAATTTCAGGTGACAAAAAATATATTCTTTTTTTTTACCCGGACCCGGACCCAAGCCCAGCCCGGCCCGGCCGGACGGACGGCGGCGTCGTCGTCGCGCGTGTGGTATATATATATTTTCGTAAGCGCTCACCCGTTCGCAAAAATGGGTACCCTTCACACCCTTGGAGGTCACCCTCCACTTATATAAACACTACTAGTGGGTATGTCCTATCCAATGTGGGACATTTTTCAATTCATACCAACACTAGTTCTTTCCCAAGGGACATGTGTTTATTCTTTCCAACTTCCACTCATATTCACTAGTGTTCCAACAGTGTTACATGCAAATATTCAAGTTCTTTTAATTAGCATCAAGTTATGTTGGCAAACGGGTTTTAAAAAAGTCATTTGTTATTCTGATACATTCATGTGTGGTCAAGTCGGTGACTATGGAAACACATCAATATCACCATTATGCTAATATATTGTGGAGATTATCAAAGATCACATGAATAAGGATTAGAATTTTGTTTTGAACATACTCTTTGTGTGAAGGGAATTTGTGCATACATTCTTACAAATATGAGAGCTAACTGTGTAGACTCTTTGATTATGGCTAATAAATCTTTTTCTAGTCGAAGAAAAAGACCTTTATTAGGACTAATTCCTAGCGGACGTCCAATGAATAACCTTTATATTAAGACTTGATTTTTGTTTTTGCTCTTTTTTCCCTCATGTAACCAAAAAATAATAATAATTCCAATATTTTTGCCAAAACAATAATGCATGAAACCAATGAAGTTAATCCTTTGAAAAAATTAAAAAAGAACTTATCAACGACTACTTGGTTCATAAGTTGATCAAAAAAAAATAATCTTGGTTCATAAGCTTCTAAGACTAATTTCTTTTAACAAGAAGAAAACGTATATAGTTTCTTCTTTTCTTGTTCTTTTAAACACTATATTTACTTGAATGGCAAAATAAATTACTTAAATACTTTGTCTGAATTATTTCTTTCAAAATTTAAAACTACTATGTTATAATTAATAAAAGTGGTGGATAATTGATAAATTAATAACAAATAAATTTTACACTATTAGATAGCGAATAAGTTAGTTGATAAACTTATAATGTACATATAAATTAGTATACAAAGATAGTTAATTGATAACGATACATTTTTTTTGTCAAATAGCCTAGTGGTAAATTCACTTTTTAAAGATGAATAAGTAACACATACATATATTATACAATGTACTTATCAATTGAGTTAAATTCATAACGATAACTTTAACTCTCTTTAAATAAAACGATGAACTTTAACTCAATTACTCCCTCCGGTCCTATATATAAGATAATTTAAAAAAAAAATTAGTCTTATTTATAAGAAAATGTCACAACTTTTAAGGTGTAGTTATTGTTTAAAAGACTTCTCTACCCCTAATTTAATGTTTGTCTTTTTAATATTTGTGAAGTTATTTAATGTTTCACAATTTTTTATGAGAGTATAGTTGTAAAAATATTAAAAAAGTTATACTAGTATTAATTAATGATTGTATGGTTTTGATGTTTTTTTGTTTTTCTTCTTATAAGAAGGACTGGAGGGAGTAATCTTTTTGAAGATGACATCGGATTCTTTCTATGCATAAAAGTCTTCCGATATATGAATAATAATGTATCTGGTTCTGAATTATGTTTAGAACATTGCATATGCAACTTAATTATGGATGTGCTTAACCACGTGGATTGGCATGACTAATGGTAAGGTAATATGAAATTAAAAACATATTAATGGCTCAACAACTTGCTCAAGTGTTTACTGGTATCCAAAGCCATCTAGATCAAATTTCATCTCACAAACACTAATGTGCATATATAACAAAAATATTCCTATTTCTGATGACAATCCTAAAACTTCATTTGGCTTCATCCTAGATGACTCGTTTTTTCTTGTTTTGTCAAAGGGTATATTCCAAGATTAAAGAAAGGAAATTGCCAAATCAGGAGGCTTCTACATTACACCAAAACAAACTCAAAATTGACCAAACTAATAGCACACAGAGTATATGTAACATCCGGCGGCTCACCACACCCCACACTAGGCTGGTCCCGCCGCGATGTACTCACGACCTTCTCCACCCCCCATGTGGAGTTTTTGCCTTCCGTGGGAATCGAACTCCGTACCTGAGGCTTAAGTACAAGTTCCTTGCATTCCCACTACCAATTGAGCTAGCTCAATTGGTAGTGGGAATGCAAGGAACTTGTACTTAAGCCTCAGGTACGGAGTTCGATTCCCACGGAAGGCAAAAACTCCACATGGGGGGTGGAGAAGGTCGTGAGTACATCGCGGCGGGACCAGCCTAGTGTGGGGTGTGGTGAGCCGCCGGATGTTACAAAAAAAAAAGTATGGTTGAATTAATTTGTGATACGAGAATTTAAAATAGAAAAGAGTAGGAGGTGTAGAAAATAGGTTTTTAATAAGTGGGGGAGGGGAAAAACAAAAAAAAATGGTGAATAGAAGAGAAAAACTATAGGAAGAGCGGCTAGCCAAAAAAAATACAAATAAGGGTTTGGGAAATTAGAAGAGAGTTTTTGGGCAAAATGTGGAATAGAGAAAAAGAAAGCCGCAGACAGAGAGAGAAGGAACCTAGCTTCAGGAAGGCAAGCCAAACCGGAGACTTGAGGAATCGAGGTAAGGGGGAGTCTCTCTTCACCATAAGGGTTGTATGAATATATGGGTAGGGAAGGGTTTGTGTTTTTCTTCTTTGTTTATCATGATCTTTTAAAGAATTCATGTTAAATTCGTGCTCTAATATGTTGTTGTGATTGGGTATATTTTTATCTCTAAATTTATGATTTTTATGTGCGAAATTCGTAATGGATTCATGGTTATATCCTGTTTTGATTTCTTATGTGTTAAAGTATGAAAGAGTCATAAATTTGATGGATGAGTGATGAAATTAAAATTGATCATATTTCTTTTAATTCTGTTGGTTATCGACACCTTCGCAAGCATGTTTCAATATCTATCCTTTCTCGAGTCTTAATGTTTCAGTAAATTTTGATGATTAATAAATTGATGGATGTGTCTTTTCTTGCGTTAGCATTATTTCGTAGACATATCCAGTAGCCCAGTAACATTGATCACGAACCACATCGATCCTTCAATATCTCAAATAGTAATACTATTCATGTAGATTTAAAATAATTATTAGGTTGAAAGACATATGTTAGGCAAAAAGTTTATTTGTTATGTACTGTGTTGTTTGTTTGGTTGCCATGCGTGTTTTATTAATCAGATGGGTTATCTTTGTTTTGTTGCCATATGATTCTAAATTTGTGTTTTGTATAATGATCAATGTTATTTTGATGGTCATAATGTCATACTCCAGATCCAATTACGTTTGTTCATAGTATACTCAAGGTGCCAAGTAAATCTTTATTAAGTAGTACTCTTAGACTTATTTTATTTATACCGTCCCTATGAAATTCCTTTTCTATATTATATACTTACATATATATTTATCAAATGAGTACCTTTATGTTAGTTAAAAATATATGCTTACATACCTATGCTTATATATGTATGAATATATATGTATGATTAATTTTGTGTATAAACAGTTAGCAGTGAAAGAGTACCTTTATGTTAGTTAAAAATATATGCTTACATACCTATACTTATATATGTATGAATATATATGTATGATTAATTTTGTGTATAAACAATTAGCAGTGAAGGAGTATCATTATGTTAGTTAAAAATAACGTATCCTAATTTCTAAGTAATACTTATATGTATATGAATGTTATAATGAATTCATTCCTACTATTTTTTTAAATGTGTTTGAGATGAATTTCATGCCCTTTATGGATGTGTCTTGGAAACCATAGTTACTTCTTAAGATGAATTATTAGATGATGTGTAATTGATATGTTATTTAACGATGTGTCAATAATAAAATATTTGACGGTGCCTATGTTTGCTGATGATGGGAATGATGATGAGTGAGAATATTAATGACGTGAATGATGATGTATATTCATGAAGACGATGTTTTCTTATGATGATGATGATATGAATGACGACGATATGTTTTGTCCCGGTGTCGTGCATAATAGGAAGAGTGTGCATCTATGGTTGTAAGTTGTTGTTGGTGTGTTAATATTTAATACTTGCTGAGTCTGTCCTCATGCATGCATATAAGGTCGTGTCTAGGAAATTATGAAGATGCAATGACGATGAAAGTCCAGTAACATATCTCTGGCAAATTATGACGACGATAGGTGTGGTACCACATTCATGTAGGTCTTAGGAAAGTGTCCATATGCATATTAATTGATGATGCTTGTTCATGGTGTTTAAGAAAGAGTAATAAACGTGAGCCGATGAGATGTAGAATCTAATGAAGAATGAAATATTGTTGATGTTCTATGACGGTGGATGCGATAACTAATGTTCCTATTATTACACATGATTTTCTAAAGTTGTGTATGGTTGTATTTTCTCACCCCTTTCTTGTTGTTGTGTGGTTTTGGTGGCTGTACTCTTGGGGTACAGACACTCAGGTTGAGGAAGACTAGTTGCGGGACGATTCAGCAAGTGGCGGCGGAGGCATATTTTGTTTTCTCTCTTCTAGTAGTAGTCGAATATGTATGTAGTCGATACGAGCTCTGATATGTAACACTAGGGTCGGGTTGGCTATTCGATTTTACATTTTGATGTTTGAAGTATTTTTAAGTTTATGAATTAATTATGGATGTTGAGACTTGATTTTTGTTATAATAAGAATGCTGAATTTTTCCGCTGCAATGTTTATGACTTTGTTTTACGAAACGATAATAAATGAGGATGCGTAACACCTAATCTCATTTATTTATATTTTTGGTATTTATTAAATTATAGTCGGGGTCTTAGGGTGTTACAGTATATATGCAACCATTTCTTCGCATCACATAATGTATGTTTATTTTGGGATGGCCCATAGACATGTGGCTTGATCGGTCATATTAACCCAAATCCCAAGTCAAAGTTGCTCTAATATTATTATTATTAGGATGACGCTAACATGTGTCCTTATGACACATGTTAAAGATTTCATAAATAGCATTAAAAAATCAACTTTCTAACAATAAACTGATACAATTTTTTATCCATAATTTCTATTTTTTAAATATTAATGTGTTTTTAGGGCACAGATTAGCATTTCTCATATTATTATTAGAGTTGAAGCTTAAGAACATGGATTAAGGGCCGAATCGTCCATGTTATGATGTCACTAATTCATTAGGATTCAACTTCCATGTATCTAGGTCAATTAATGATTAATTGTTATGGGATATCCAAATCACCAGAACTCGTAAAACTGTCCCAAATTAATCCAATGATTCTCAATATGGTTTACCGTCCGGGTAGAATATTGTGCAATGTGCATTAATTTACCACTCCAATATAAGGAAGTTCTTCACCTCCCTCAAAAATATGCACATATTCGTATAATTATCGAATATGAAAAGACACACAAACACATGAAAAGGAAGAAAAATAAAAATCCAGGAAAAAGAAACAAACAATTAAGTAAAGTTGTGAAGTATAATTATCGAAAATTTACATTAGGTGTATTTGGCCAATGAGAAGTTCAACCTAAGACAGACATGCTGGCCTTTCAAGCTTTATAAGGATGTTTATTTTATTTATCACAAATAGCTTTATAAGGAGTGATACATTGTATTTGCCTATATATTCTCATTCATAATTCCAATTATAATTATTGTTAGTTCATGATTTTAAACATAACGATAACACCTGACCTTTCTCATATTTCTTTAATGTTTCCAATTTCCTCTTCTCTCCACACAATCACATGCATCATCTTCCTTTGTCTATATATCATACAATTTTAATATTAGCTTTCAATCATTAACTTAGATCCCTTTGTGTAATTTAATATATCATCATTTAAATAATAATGAGAGAGTGGTTCAATCATGGCTCTCAACTACTTACGGATGCCCTATTTAAAGTTCATAATAATTAAAAAAATGAGAAGTAGTGAGATGACAAAAAATAAATTGTGTTACAGTTGGCTAAAGGCTTCTCTTATTTGGTGAACCCATTTGGTGCTATCATAGGGAAGAAAAAAGAAATTATATACATTTGAGAAAAAAGAATATGCTCAAAGTTGTCAAAGTTATAAGTGCAATGATTCCATCGATCCTTAACCTACAAGTAGTTTGTAGTAGCTAGTTATTTCAGTTAGAAACTACCAATTTCGGACAAACACATGTATATATAATAAAGTAATATTAAAAAAACGATGAACTAAAAAAAAAGCTAGGCATCACCACTTTATTCAGGTAAGTGAATTTTGTCTATTTATGTGAAAGACAAGTTATGATAAGGGAAGTTGCTTATATATATATATATTGTAACTTGGGGATACATATATGCAAATTCCTTACTTTTTTTATGATTCCCATTATAAATAATCTTGTATATAAGATTAGCTCATAATTAGGTCACCAATCCACAATTCAGAAAGAAAAAAAGAATTAGGTCACCAATCCTAACAAGCCGCAAATTTTATGAAAATTGTAATTTTCACAAAGTGTTGTATATGACTCATACAAATGTCTATGTTAACAAATGTCATAGTAGATTACTTATTTGTCCAAAAAAATATGTCATAAATTAACTTGTACTCCCTCTATTCCACTTTATATGTCATTCTAACAAAATTTGTTTGTTCTTATGTCATTTTATAATATCAAAAAAACATTAATGTTTATTTTTCTATTATGCCATTTACTATTTATTTCTTTACATTTTTCCAATTGTTTTATCTTGTACTCCCTCCGTAGAGTCATGTTAACAAGTGTTCTTTTTTATTAGTATATTTTTCTTGGGAATTGCTCATTGATAGACTCCCAGCTGGGGATGTTTTGCTCCATCAAGGTGTGTTGTCATTGCCCTGCGACTTAGGTCATTTGTTCTGTTTTAAGGAGGATGAGCCTGTCTCATATTTGTTTTTCACTAAGCTTTTCTCTTGTGTTGTTTAGTGTAAAATATATGGTTGGTCTTGCATTGGTGGGGGCTCCTCATGTTGATAGTGTTGATCATTTTCTGCAACATGGTTTTGGTGGCTCAGGAAAGCACAAGAAAATTGTTAAGACATTTAATCTGACTCCGACTGGAGTGATTTGATGTGTTTGACTATTGAGAAGTAAAATATTGTTTAAGAATGGGGTAACTAATTGTGTATGATTTTTGTTCATATGCAAATTGTAATGTGTGGGTGGTTTATAAGTTGGGAGGTTAGCAAGTCTCATTTACTTTATTCAAACTAGTATACAAAGTTTCTAGTGTGCCTAAAATCAGACTAATTGTGACTGTTTTCATTGTGTTCCCTCTTTATCTTGGGTTAGAGTATCTATTGTATTTCCTTTAATTCAATTATAATTATTAAAAAAAAATATTGTTCACATGCTTGAAATTCTATCTTGAATGCTGCAACACTTTGTTGTGAAGCGGCTACACCAATTTGTTAACATTAGTTTTTTTTTAAGAAGCTAAACTCATCGCCTATTTGAATTTGCATTAGAAAGAATCGAACCTAGAACTTTGAGGAAAAGCATACTTAAATTCTAAAATCAACGTTGAGAGATAATTTCCGTGAGTTAGGATTTGAAGGCAGTGAAGAAATGAGTTGACACTTGACTAATTTTGCCTTCTCTAGCTTTTATCTATTTAATTTAATGTCTGTATTGTGTTAATGCTTTGATATGTATAATACATAACGTATAGCTCAAGTGGTTAATATCTAAAGGAGTCCGGAGAAGTTTAAAGTTTAAACTTTGACCTACTTACATAATATGCTAACAATTAACACTTGCCTGAACAAAACAAACATCTTGCTCGATTACTTAGTTTTGAGTTGATTAGTCTTGCTTTAAAATTTAAATAATATTCAATTTTACCCTAAAATAATATTCATTTTGAATATTCAAAAACTTTAATTTGAAGTTTGAACATTTAAATATTCAAACTAGATAAAAAGAACTTTAATTTGAACATTTAAATATCCAAAATAGATATAAAAAAAATAACGGTTTAGATTGAAGCCCAAAATAGTTTCCCTTTATTATTAACAAAAGTTAAAATGATCCCCCGTGAGCTTAGCTCAGTTGATAAGGACAATGCATATGCAGGGACCGGGGTTCGACAAAAAAAAATGAATTGGATCATGGAGACATAGGGACCATAACTAAACAGATACTAAATAAACGAAAGAATAAAAATTAAGGAAATGTTAACAAATATTAATACAAACATTTGAAATAAAAATAAAAGTAACTCGTTTGGCTAATATAGATTTATTTCCAAATTTTCTATTCTCCTTCATGGAACATTTTTGTATCATCCCCTTCCCTTTTTCACAGTATATTGCCTGTTTTTCTGAAACAAAATTTCAGTTTATATTTTGATTTCAGTTAAAAAAAGAAAATATTCCAGAATCAAGATTTGAGTTGAATTTGAATTCAAATGAAAAAGATACTCTAACAGTCAACTCTAGAGATGCGGCATCACCGTTTAAAGTTAAAGAAAATTTACACACCCCAGATGCAGAATTTACAAATGACTTGCTCCATGCATTCTCCCATTTCACATGGAAAATGAGATGCATTTTTCATACTTTGAAAAAACACACAAGAAATCAATTTTATCTATCCACACATTGCAGAAAAAATTAAAGTTAAAAAAGTCTAAATCAACTCATCTTTTATATCCATCCCCTTTCCTTGTCCTTATGACTATTCTTGTGTTGAATCTCTTTAGCTACACCACCTCTTTTACTACCATTTCCAATTTGCACCCCCCTTTGTGCCAACTTCCCTCTACTTCCAATAGAGACTCTCACTTTCTCCATCCCTACATTTACACCACCAACTTTTCTCATGTGATGTTGTAGTGGAGACCTCACTTGACCTTTCTTATGTATACTTCTTCTTAGTATGCTACCTATCTTCTTAACACCACTTTTAACTTCTTTTGGACTCTCACTATGACCTTGTAATGGTTGTGAACAGTTGGTGGTTTCTGATTCCTCGTTGACTTGGTTTGATAACTTGGGAATGAATGGTGTTTGAAACTGTGTTAAGCTTGGGAGTGGAATTAGAGAGTTTCTCCTTGAAGTAGCTGCCGAAGGAATGCGCGGTGTCATCATTGTACACATAGAAGCTCTTGACGCCCTTTTTGGAAGTAGCGATTTATTCTCGGCCAAGTCGGGATTGTTTTCTTTCTCATTGTGATCAATGCACTTGATGGAGCTTTCTATTGTAGAAAAGGGTATACTGTAAGGTTTTAAGATGTTCTCCATTAAGGGTTTTGCTGGATCATTAAAATTCTTGAGAGTTGCTAATGGTCTATTCGCAAGTGGTGTTGATCTCAAAATTGAATTGTTTTGCTCTTCTTGATGTTTCATTTGATGCTGCTCAGCTATCTTTGAGTCTACATGTTGACGCGCTAGCTTTCTCTCAATCATAAGTTGTGATTCCAGCTCCTTCACCTGCAAATTTTTAGAAATTTGTAAGGAAAATAAAAAGTGTAACATGTATAAGATAAACACCCTCATTCGTAAGTTGTAATGTTTACAAGGATAAACAAACAAAAAATTGTGCTATATTTGGATGGATTTATTTGAGCTTATCTACTGGCATAAACACTTGTGGGACTATTTGGAAGAACTTATGAAAATACATGTCCATATGTTCCTTTAAGCTTATTTCTATAAGCTATCTAAGATAGCTTATTATGAGAACAGCTTATAGCTTATTTGAAAACAGTTTGACTTTATTTTATCTTTTGTTATAGAAATAGTTTATACATGAGCCCTTATATGATAAGCACTTATGCTATAAGTGCCTAATAAAGTTGTTTATCCAAATATGGCCTTAATATGATACCTTATCTTGAAGAGTTTTGTTTTTATGATCCTTTTCCTTCATTTTGGACTCGAATCCATGGATTGTTTCCTCCATCTTCTTGATTTGAAAGTCCTTCAGCTTTAGCTCTTGTTTAGTTTTCTCAGCCTAAACAACAAGAGTGAACATAAATTTAAAATGATTAACAAATTGACAATTAAACAAACTATATAAATCTGTTATCTTAGCTATGTTGACTACACGTGTTAGCTGTTATCTATATCCTAACAATATCACAGTTAAGAAGTAAAATGATAATACAGAATATTACAGCAATCATACCATCTGTTTGTGTTTTAGAAGTTCAATTGTGTCCCACTGCTTTTTTGGAGGGCCCAATTCTATTCCCCTTACTCTACTAGCAAAATTCAAAGAGCAAATTGTCTCGCCCAAATCGTTTTCATTAGGACTAATCTGTACAAACATGAGTGTCTTTGAATCTCCTCCTAGAAAAAAAAGATTCATCAAATTCTATAATCACATTTGCATACTTGCAGAGAGATAGAATGAACTCAAGCACACAAATTTTCATTAATTAAGCAAATGGAGAATCAAGTACCTAATGAGTCTTGCAGCAAGTGTGTAAGCTTGGAGTTCCTGCATAATGAAGAACAATATAATCTTCAGTGCTGACAATAGACTAAGGCATGTTTGAATAAATAACTTAATTAAGCATTTATAGCACAAGTTTTCATCATATAGGAGTTTATGTATAAAATATTTTTAACACCTAATGAATATGTCATAAGTTGTTTCTATAAGCTCTCCCAAACAGTCTCACAAGTGCTTATCATAAGTTTGTGATGTTAATAAGCTGTTTCAACTTTCAAAATTTATGATTGAAAAATAGAAAGGATAATAACCTGAAAGGGATGTGTGAACTTTTAGTTGCAAGAGCTGAAATGACATCACCAAGTGCAGAAAGAGACCTATTAATATTTTGTGTCTCCTTCAATCTATCACCTTGCACTTCTGTCTTTGCAACTCTTTCACTGCCTGCTAAGTCCACAAGCCATAACTTGCTTCTAGTAAGCTCTCCATTCAACAAATTTTCACCCTTAACCATGACACAGTGTATGCAGTGAGATCGGCTACTGTGCTCATTCGCATTGGTTGAGCTTACAGCCCTTGCATTGCTACCTGTTTGCAGGACTTCCCACACTTCAGTCATATTGTTCACATGTGCCTCAACCAACCCTGGAATATGCATTCCTTCACCAGCTTGCCGTATCTCCAATCTACAATTAACCCTTTTTAGTTACTATCATGAAAAACTGCAAGAATAAACCAAGCTAAAGTATAGTTTTTCCTTTAAGATTTTGACTTAATTGATATGCACTGAAAGTGTAAAGATGTTTTCTGCTGTCAATCAATCATAACCGTAAGGATTACTGAAATATTTTGATTTTGGTCATAGTTACCTTAAAAATTTTACACTAACAGTACATCAAAATTAATCTCTTAAAAAATTCCTTGAAAGTAACCAGATGGTTTTGTTAGTAGTCTACCTTTTTGTAGACATTCCTGGATGATTTCCAGAAACCAGCAAATCTCTTATTTGCTCATTGTAAACTTCTAAGACACTTACGGAGATATCATAACGATAGAGGGTTTGTCTTTCCTTGATTATATCAAACATTTTCTCAAGAGTCCTGAAATTAACTCCACGAGACTCTTCTGTGCCCTCCATTGTGAAGGTTTTTCCTGTACCAGTCTGTCCATATGCAAAAATGCATACATTGTATCCATCTAAGACCGAGGTTGCAAATGGTACAGTATCCTCGAAGATATCAGCTATAAAGAAAGAACAAAGAAAATTTGTCAAAATGAGCATTTATCTTCAATTCAGAACCAAAATTAAAAAGACCCTTACGGCATTAATGCTTAATTACCTTGTTCAACTTGAGGACCAAAGACAGCATCAAATTTAAAAGTCTTTTTTGGAGATCCATTTGACAGTACAGTAAGCTCACCATCTTTAGCAGAATCAAAATCTAAGGCCATTGTGGCTCCTCCTTTCATCTCTTCGGCATTGAGAGGCCTACACCGGCAAAAGACCCTTATGTTTCCTCTCAACTCCAATACCTTATTATAAAGCTCTTTTTGAACCTTAGCACCTTCAATATATTTGGACTTGAGATCTTCATGCAACTCTATTTGTTCATTCACTATAAAAAACGGAATAAAATAAAGTGTTAAGTACACTGTACATATGCAAAAGGGAAAATAATAACACACACAAGATAGAGATTCTAATGCAGCACTGTCTACTTTACTTTTAGATTTGATGATGAGTCCCATTTCACTTATATCTGCTTCATATTTCTTGTATGCTTCTGCTTCCTCTAATAGCTTCATGTGTTCCATTTTCATAATCTATCAAATGGAATTAACAAACACATTATAAATATACTTTTACCTTTAAAAAATTTCATGTCATTCACTCAAGTTTTGTTAGG
Source organism: Medicago ruthenica (assembly GCA_018208015.1). Taxonomy (NCBI): domain Eukaryota; kingdom Viridiplantae; phylum Streptophyta; class Magnoliopsida; order Fabales; family Fabaceae; genus Medicago; species Medicago ruthenica. The sequence continues at coordinate 75,937,559 of CM031372.1, read as the reverse complement.
ATATCAGTACCTTCAATCTCCTCATCAAGTCTCTCAGTGATGTAAACCACTTGCTTTTCTCTTTCACTTGCCCCTCAATAGCAAATGCTGCAAAAAATATCAATGGATATTAAACAAACATAACCTTCGGTATATGGATTTTTTACACTTTCAATCAATCGTAATTGTCAGATCATTAAGAACGTTTCCCTTTAATTGTAGTTACTTTTAAAGTCACACATATGGTTGGTTGTGATTTATTGATAGAGTAAAATACTTACCTAAAGATCCTACGTGCATTGACTTGCGCATTAGCTCATTCTGAAGCTCTTTTAAGGAGTTCAAAGCTTCTTGACATTCACTACTTTTTTTATGATTCTCCCTCTTGAGCTCCCCCAACTCCCTCCTTGTTACTGCCAGCTCTTTTCTCTGACACTCAAAATCTCTTTTCAGCTTCTGAAACTTCTCTGCTACCCCAATATCCTCATCATCCTACAACAATATTATTGAGAGTTTAAGATCATACACATTTTCCTTATCAAAGTAAGAAAATTACCAATGTTCATTACAAAAACATACTTCTGAGCACTCCAACTCTGTCTCCTGAGACACTCTACCATCTTCTAACATTTCATCGTCGTCTGAATTTAAAACAAAATTTTGTTGGTAATTAGCAATTTGGACTATCACCAGAAACATCACATCATGTAAAGCTAATATTCACAATTAGAGATACAAAGAATTGAACTCACTTAGAGAGTAGTCTCGGGGCGACTCGTCGTCTTTAGTTACCGGCGGTGGATGAAGCTCAAAGGAAGCTTCAGGTGAGACTAACTCTTCCTCTGGTTCAATAGTCTGACACACATTGGAGAATTTAACAGTTGGAGTCTTATGGACATTATAAACTTCAACTTCAGGTCCATTGATTCCATTCTCAAGAGAAAGCTCCATAGATGAATCCAAATTGTAGCAATTTTTGTTCTTCTTAAACATTTCAGGAGAATCACAATAACTGATTCCAGCATTATCTGGTGAGGCAGAACAGATCACCAAATCTGGTGAAGTCATCGAAAACCCTAATATCGACCGTCCTGAAACAAAATCAGATCTTTAGAAACACACAAATACACAATCAAATAGTTCTTGAAATGTACAGTAAACCAGAACAAAATTAAAAATTTACCATCATCAACCAAATTTTTCACAATTGGGTCATCAAATTGCAAGCTGTTCCTTTCCAAGCTTCCATTTTTCCCAGACAACCCTGCACAAAACACAAAAATCTTATCAACCCATCAAAATAAAGAAAATGGGGTTCATCAAAAACAATAAAAGATTCAATTTTTATAATAAAAAAAAAAAAAAATCCTAACCATAACTAAGGTTTCCACCACAAGATTTAGTATCTGCCTCCATAGCTGAATTCAGGGAGCTAAATGATGATTTTGAAACTCCTAAATGAAATTAAACCGAAAGGATCAACGAATTTGATCATAAATTTCATAACTTTGAAGTAAAAATTCAATTTTGATTAAACCCTAAAAGGGGTTAAAGGATCTTACTAGTGGAAGTGGTTTCTTGTTGTTGTTGTTGAAAAGAAGCATCAGTGAGAAGAAGAGGGTCATGACCATAGAGATTCAATTCATTATCTTCCATTGATAAAATAATAGTCACAACCCGTTTGAACTTTGAAAACTGAAAATATAATAAAAATAATAATAATAATGATGATGATGATTAATCAATAAAGGGTTTGTGTATGCTTTTTGAGAAGGTTATGATTATGATAATAAAAAAAAAGGAGAAAAGTTTTGCTATGAAATGGAATTTGATTTTGGAAACTTGCCTTGTTATGAAAATTTGACCGTTGGAAGGGTTTGAAATTTGAAAGGTGATAAGCGGGTGAAGAATTTGCATTGGTGGAGTTTATGCTTTGTGCATTGGATTCTGACTTTGGATAAAACCAAGTTAATGGATACAAAATAAATACACGTGACGCTACATAGGGTTGGGAATAGGCTAGGCCGAGCTAGGCTTTGCAAGGCCTAAGCCTGACCTGCCAAATTTTTTAAGGCCTAAGCATGGCCTGCGACCTGTCATAGGCTTACTTTTGAGGCCTGAGTCTGGCCTTCTGAAAGCCTGATAAGGCCTGCTAGCCTGTTTAAAAGCCTATATCATATGAACATCTTTAAGTAAGCAATGTGATCTAAGTTTAAATAGACTAGCGAACTAATAGATCAATTAGATTAAACTCTCTTTTAGTAATCAACATGAGTTTTTAGGGAATTTAACTATATATTGCATCATATTTCAATTCTAGTTTATAATAATACATTTGTATATGCTAAAAATTAATGTATACTAATAAACTTAAATTACTAACAAATTTATATTTTAATTCAAAGTACAAAATATATTATAATAATAAATAATATTAATCATATTTACTTAAATAGGCCGGCCTAATAGGCTTAAGAGGCTTTTTGAATGACCTGTGGCCTGGCCTTTTAAGCTAAATAGGCTTCTAAAAAAGCCTAGGCCTTCTCTATTTAAGAAAAAAGTCTGGCCTGGCCTGACCTGTCGTAGGCTAGGTCGTAGGCCCCTGTAGGCCGGCCTGGCCTATTCTCATCCCTAACGCTACACTCCTCTTTTTTTTAGTAGTTTGATTTGGTTTGAGAGTATGATTTTGATTGACTCACTAAAAAGAGAAAGTGTCATTTGTCCTTTGGTGGAAAATATATGAATGAATTAAAAAATTATTGATGGAAAAAAAAAAAAATTTAAAGGTTAAATATGTTTTTTTTGTCCCTATAAAATTGAGACCCTCTAAGTTTAATCCTTACTTAATTTTAATAGTTCTTTTAGTCCCTATAAAAAAAAGCTTATTTGATTCATCGATCTCTTAACTTAATTGTTTGTTGCAAAGTGGTCCCCTAACTAAAATTCGTCTCAAATTGATCCTTTAGTTTTCCTTCTGTTACATGTTTTAGTCCTCTATGTAAACACTTTAACCTAAAATATCTTAGGTGGACCATGATTGTATGTGGTCAACCATAAACCTTGTTAAAAATTTTAATTTTAACCATTCAATCTTTTTTTTAAAAGAGGACGGTTGGATCATGCAGACCTATTTTATCTTATAGTGAACTATCAACAATTAATTTTTTTTTCTCATTTCTTCATCTTCTTCCACTCTCTTCAACATCTTCATCACACCGTCATCACCAAAAAATCCATACCCAGAAAATTACAGAACAACAACAACAAATCAATTACAGAACAACAACAACAACAATGAGTAGAAGGATAATACTTCATAAAATGGGTCGTCATGTTTGTGCTAAAAAGCCAAATGGGTCATCAAATTAGAACTCACACCATAGTCAAAACTAAAATTTTGCCAATAACCTTTAATTCAAGATGAAGAGAGAGTACGAGAGAGAGAGAGAGAGAGAGAGAGAGAGAGAGAGATGGAATAATGGAGAGTGGCCACAAGAGCACTGGGTTTGGAAAGAGTGGGTTGAAGAATACCCCAAAGAAGCATGGTGGGTTTGGAACCACCGTCCAGAACAACCAAAATTCATACCCAAAATATAAAAAAAAATCCAACATGAGAAAACCCATCCAAATTCACACTCATACACATCACTCTCTCTTTCTTTCCCTCCGCGTTGGATCCCTAGGCGAAATACGATTTCTCCGCATCTGACGATAATACCATAAAACCGATTCCGGTCTTTTAAGATAAAGAATTGAACTAAGAAAAGCATTGCAAGATTCAACAGTTGGAAAGAAACGATATTTCTTCATTTTAACAAAAGTATTAGTGGCATTTCACCGCTTGTTCATATGAGCAAAAGTCTTGAAAAGGGTATCAAAACCAAGGGGGTGATGAATTGCAGTGAGTGTTGGAATGAAGCATTGCTTCAAAGAGATTTGAATTGGTGATGATTTTGCTGAAAATGGAATGTGTTGTTTTAAAGTTTCGATTTTTAGTGAATGGGTATGAAGGGTGTGATAATTAGTGTTATGGGTTTGGACCTAATTGAAGAACTTGAGGGAAAGAACGACGTCGTTTTGGAGTTTTAAGAGGATGATGTTCTGGATTTTGAATGTGGTAAAGGTTTTCGATAAAAGAGTGAGTTTTTCCCATCGAGTGGATTAAGTGATTATGGAAAATGTTAATGAAATCTAGGTGTTGTAAATTTTGATTTTGGTGACAGAGAAGGATAAGGTTATGTGATGATTTAGGATTTCAATTTTTTATTTTTGAATTTCTGGGTTTAGGTTATGAAGGTGTGATGAACATGATGAATAAGAGAAATGAAGAAGATGAAGAAATGAGAAAAAAAATTATTTGTTGATGGTTCACTATAAGATAAAATAGGCTTGCACAATCCAACCGTTCTTTTAAAAAAACAAGATCTAATGATTAAAATTAATTTTTTTAATAAGGTCTATGGTGGACCTTAGACATTTAAGGTTAAGGTGTTAACAGAATGGACCGAAACATGTAACAGGAGTAAACTTAAGGGACCATTTTGAGAAGTTTTTTAGTTAGGGGACTACTTTGCAACAAACAATTAAATTAAGGTACCGATAGATCAATTAAGCCAAAAAAAAAATTGCATTCAGTTTTAGTCCCTACTAAATTCAAATATGTTTAATTATGCTTAAATTTTTAACTTTTTGAACAATTTTTTGGAGAAGTGTTAAAAACATTACTAAAAGTTCCTCCACAAAAAATTATCTCAAAATTTAATTTCTATGTACAAATTTTTGTTACTTTTATCTTGAACTTTTGTCATTTAAAAAAATTCATATTAATTCATTTCATATTAAAAAAATTTAAATTTTAGTAAATGAACCTTTCGTAATGTTCTAAACTTGTCTCAAAAAAATCGTTCAAAAATTTAAGTGTTTAAGGATAATTAAACAAAATTTGTTTTAGTAGGGACTAAAATTACATGTAAATTGTTTTTGTCGGGACTAAAAAAGCTATTAAAATTAAGTAAGGACTAAATTTAGAAGTTTCAAATTTTATAAGGATCAAAAACATATTTAACCCAAAAAAAAGTTTATAGGGTTAAATGGTATTCACTACTTGGACGAGTTTTGGTTTATCTCTATAAAAAAAAATTGGGATTCCAAGCTTGTAATTTGAAAATTGGTTTTGAACCTTCATAACATCAAGAGAAAAATACATTCACCTCCCCTCAGATTTCGCTAAACAACACAAACATCCCCTTTAATTTTCAAAATACAAAAACCTCCCTCCTATGTCACACGTCGTTAACACTTAACGTTTCCTTTGACCTAAAACTTTGTTTTTCATCTCCTTCTCATGTGCATTGCTCCACTTCCATAATATACACCAATAATAATTATTTATCATGTAATTCTCATTCTCAAAATGGGTTCAGGGTCACTATCTATTTCTTATTCTTTGTTAAATTCATTCAAGACCCTCATCTCATTATGATTTCACCTTCCAATCTAATATTCATTTATCCATAAAAAGCTACACATCAACGCTGCAAAAACTCAAATTGGGAGCAGCCAAAGGTCCAATTTAGTGGTTCTATTCACCGAGTAGCTCATAGATTAATTTTCTTATTCATAGTCGCAAACCAGATTCTTGCATTGGTTGGTTTGGTTCGTCTTCCATGGAAGTTGTCATGGATCGAGCAACCACACCACTACAATGAAAGTATGTAACAGGGTGTTGTCAGTGGGATAAGAGCGACTTCTTCAACAATGAAATATTACCTAAGTGTTTGAAGACAAAGTGGACTTTGTCATGTGTTTTTGTATATTAACTGAGAAACAAACACAGTTAAGAGTGAAGGGAGGTTTCCATTTATTTGATGAGAACTTAAGGGAGGTTAGTATCTATTTTAAAACTAGAGGGGAAGTTTGTATTATTTGAAGTGACCTCAGTGAGGTCAATGCAATTTCCCCTAACATCAAATTTCAAAATTTAAGGTATTTTCACTCTTGTCATATCATCTATTTTGTATCATCAAAAGTCATGAAGGTCCAAAACCAAAAAACCTTCAAATTAGAAGATTGGAATCCAAAAAAAAAATCTGAAAGTAAATCAAAACTCGCTCAAATGGCAGGTGGGTATACACAATTTTAAATGAGTCGGATTTTGGAAAATCAACATATCATGACAGGCTTCAAAGTTCAAAGAATATTTACAAATGTATTTATAAATAAATGATCTAATAAAGAGGGCTTCATGCGATCAAATTGAATTCACGCCCTTAGAGAGTATGAATAAACTCTTTGTCGCAGTGATTTTCGAAGATCAAGCTATTGATTAGCGTTGACTCACTAATTTTATTTCACGACTGAACTTTTAATTTTTCAAAAGAAAAGGGGAAAAAGTTCTAAATTACCACATTTTTAAAGATTTAGGGTTCGGGGGTTAGTTACGTTTAGGGAAGGTGTTAGCACCCTAAACGTTCGTAGTACTCTACGAGAACCTCTTGATTTTATTTATTTATTTTGGCTATAACTTGCTTACATATTTTTTTTAAAAGAAAAGAATGAATTAGAGTAGTGAAGAAAAAAAATTGTTTTTTTATTTTTTATGATTTGGAAGGACAAAGTCCTTTGCCTACGTACCCGTGAGGGATCAAAACCTCGTAGTTCGAGGTAAAACGACGGTTGATTTGTTTTGTATTTTTAATTGGTTTTAAAAAAAGTTTTAAAGATAAAATAAAGACCAAGTGGCAAAATGAAATTGGTTTGTGTTTTTTATTTTGAAAATGATTAAAGTGTTATTAAAATGTATTAATGGTTGTTTAAGAAAATAAAAGAGAAAAAATGACACTTGATTGAAAATCAAGGTTTGTTTAAGAAAAGATTTTTTTTTGTGATTTTTTATTATTACTTGCATGTTTTTGTTTTTTTAATAATGGACTAAGATTAAAAGCATAATCAAAAGCTAAATGCGAAGAATTTCCGTGGTGCGTTGGATCACCGCGAAATCCTTTTGAAAATAAACTAACCTAATATTTTTGTATTTTTTGTTTTGACATAAAGCGGAAAAAGTAAAGTGCGAGTGTCAGTGCATATTCTCATTTATATTTTTACATTGTTCCTAAGTACATTCTAATAAAATTGACAAAATAAATAATAAAAGTAAAATTGCAAATATAATAAAATAAATATGCTGAAATAAGGGAATAAAAAGGCAAGAGATGCAAAAACAAAGAAATAAACATGTCACATAAAAGTAAAAGAATGCATGAGATGCTGAATTATAAAGCATTAAAATGAATAAAGTGAAAAAAAATGCATGATAATTAACCTAAAGAAAACTACAAAATTGAGAAAATAAAATAAAGTAAAAAAATGAAGAGAATGCAAAAGAACAATAAGATGAAATGCATGAGGAATAAATAAAGGATGAGAAATGCAATAAATGAAAAGAAAATGCGAGAAAAAGAAATAAAACAAAAAATAAAAATAAAGGAAAAGAGGTGTGCAGTAGCAGGGGAAGGGTTGTAAGAGGCGGTGCGGTTTTGCGTAGTGGTTGTTTGGCTGTGGGTTTGGCCGTGTGTGTGGCTTTATGTGGTTGTGGTATGTGGTGGTTCAGATTAGTGTTAGTGGTTTGTAGGTGGTTAGGGAGGAGGTTCGGATTGATTGTGGTGGTGGTGGAGGTGGCCGAGTTTGTGGTTTTGATTATGGATGATGATTGATTTTGGTTTTGACATATGGTTTTTGTGGTTTCGATTTGCTGGGTTGTGATTAATTTTGGTTTGGAAATAATTGTGGCTTGTGTACTGATGAGTTTTTCCTCCTTCTGACTGTGTGTTTCTCTCCCTTTTAAACATGCAATGCTGGTTAATGTCATTGAAAGCCATTGATGGACAATCAACAAAATCAGTCAAACAACAACAAAAGAGGCAACCATTAAAATTGTCATCAACACTCATCAAAACCTAAGTCAAACTTTTTTGAAAATAAAAATAATAAAAATAAAAATAATAAATCCGAAAATAATAAAAAAAATAAGAGGATATGTGAAAAAAAGAGAAAAATAAAAAGAAATAATGAATAAAAATAGCAAATAATAATAAAAAGAAAATGGTCGCCTTTGGAACAAAAAATGAGGTATTTTAAAATACCTCTCTGCCGAAATTTCGTCTGAAACGACGGAAAATTTTGAACCAAAAAGACGAGTGAAAAAAGAATTTTAGGTCAAAAATTGGGGTATGACAGATGCCCCTATTTAAGTCTCTTTGTCCGGAGATTTGAAGATAAAATCTTTGATTCGGTGGGTCGAAGGGACTTAAATACAGAGTACGCCAATTTTGGACCTAAGAAGATGTGAGATGCTCGTGATGCCAATGTGAATGCAAGACGGCGAAGGTGACCTGACTAGGGATAAACAAAACAAAAGGATACTTGAGTCCATTAGAGCAAGGGATCCGACTCCACTGGGGGGATAATATAGTTTCACTGGGGAAGGGATCAACTACCACATTGACAGCTGAAAAAGGAAGTATAATATGGGAAAAGACACCGACCACAAGCTGCCCGTTTGTAGAGCTTGCCACTTGAGGTAAAGACGGACATAAAAATAACCTGCCACTGACGACAAGAAACAAAGGTAAATGTCAGTTGTTCGGAATGTTGCCGAACTAGCCACTGACGACAAGAAACAAAGGTAAATGTCAGATGTTCGGGATGTTGCCGAACTTGCCTCTGACGACATGAAACAAAGATAAATGTCAGCTATTCGGGATGTTGCCGAACTTGCCACTGACGACATGATAAAAGATAAATGTCAGCTACTCGGGATGTTGCCGAACTTGCCACTGACGACATGAAACAAAGATAAATGTCAGTTGTTCGGGATGTTGCCGAACTTGCCACTGACGACATGATAAAAGATAAATGTCAGCTGCTCGGGATGTTGCCAAACTTGCCACTGACGACGTGAAACAAAGATAAATATCAGCTGTTCGGGATGTTGCCGAACTTGCCACTAACGACACGATAAAAGATAAATGTCAGCTGCTCGGGATGTTGCCGAACTTGCCACTGACGACATGAAACAAAGATAAATGTCAGCTGTTCGGGATGTTGTCGAACTTGCCACTGACGACATGATAAAAGATAAATGTCAGCTGCTCGGGATGTAGCCGAACTTGCCACTGACGACATGATGAAAGATAAATGTCAGCTGCTCGGGATGTAGCCGAACTTGCCACTGACGATAGGAATGAAAATAAAATAAATGATATGCACAAGCTGTTTGTTAAAGAACTGCCACTTGGCATAAAGAGGGTTACATCTTTGGACCAGACACATTGGGGATGACACTTGGGGACAAAGAGAGTTAAAAATTGTTCATGATTGATTGATATGAAAAGCAAGACTCAGGGTGGTTAATGCAACCATGTATTGAATGATGTTGGTTGTATGTTGTATATGCATGAATGTGTATATGCATGAATGTATGAATGTATGTATGACTATACGACTTGTATGACTGTATGGAGGATTGACTTGTGTGATTGTATAACTGATGGACTTGATGAGACAAGACTGGACAGGTAAGATGGAAAGTGGACCGACGGCGTAGTACGAACACTCTGCAATCTTCATTGGGAATGATGTCATTGGGGACATATCAAAACATTGACGGGGTAAAGCCGCCACAACTGATGAGGAATGAACACCTCCTGGGGAGATCGTGCTAATCCAAAAACCTGACAGAAGAACTAGTGTTTTTGTGGTCATGCTTATCTTTTGTTTTTTCTTCCTTTTGAATCCCTAACTTTTGCCTGAATCACCCTTTCGGGTTTTCAATCCACCGGGAATGTGTTATTTTGTATGCCCCTAATTTTTGCCTGGATCGCCCTTTCGGGTTTTCGATCCACCGGGACGCTCATTTTTGCTTAAGCCGCCTCTTCAAGTTTTCGACTTACCGAGCTTTTCTTTTCTTTCTTTTTTTTAAGCAATTGACCATGTTTAACCTGCAGAGTCCACCCGTTCTTGGGACGGATGTTGACGCATACTTCACTTATTCATGAGTTCAGAGAGAATGTGTTTGTTGTCTATGCTTTCCAAAAATATAAAAAAAAAAAGATTTATGATTTTTTTGAAAAAAGTTTGCTTCAAGTACTACCATCAAAAATAGAAGGAATTTTATAAACAGAATAAATGGGAATTCCAAATAAAAGGCACAGGCTCAAATTTATTTTACAGAGTGGTGGCCCGCCAAAGGCGTGGCTCCACGGATCTCACAAAGTTTGGAAAATGGTAAATATAAGGGGAAGGTACATTGAACACAATAATCGTTATTCTCCCTAACAACTTTGAATTCCACTGTTTGGATGCTTCAGATTCAGAGTCTCTTTGACAGCTAATGTGCCCCACGTGAGTCATGGCCAACCTGATGCAGTTACTTTGTCTTTTGATCCTTAATTTTTGCATAGACCGCCCTTTCGGGTTTTCGATCTATCATGATGATTATTTTTCTGTTTTATGTCTCTAATTTTTGCCTGGACCGCCTTTTCGGGTTTTCAGTCCACAGAGACACTCATTTTTTCCTAAGCCGCCCTTTCGGGTTTTCGACTTACCAAGCTGTTCTTTTGTTTTTAGACAAAGTATTTCTTGACTGCATCGGTGTTCACATGACAGGAAGCTCATCACCATACATAGCCGCAAGAGTCATTGCACCACCAGAAAAAGCTCTCTTGATGACATATGGGCCTTCATAATTAGGCATCCATTTGCCCTTGGAGTCCGATTGAAAGGATAAAATCTTTTTGAGCACAAGGTCTCCTTCTCGAAATTCACGGGGACGAACTTCCTCGTCAACAAATTGTTTCATCCTTTTTTGGTATAACTGTAAGAGAAGGGGGTTGCCCCTGCTAATGTTCGCACCGAAGTATGATACTCATGCAAAACGAAAGGGAGCATCTCATGCCAATCCTTGTAGGTGACCACCATTTTCTGCACTATCTTCTTGATGTATTTTTCTCTTTTTTTGTTTTGTTTTTCTTTTGCTGTTGTTTTTTCCTTTTTTTTTGCAGCTTCAATGGCACCATTCTTCTGGGATTCGACCAGGAATATCGTAATGGCAGTTCTTCGGAACCCAAGTTAATCCTTTCATATGCTAATAACCGAGAGATCTTTTCGGGAATCCCTCCATCTTCCTCCTCTTCAGCTTCATAAACAGGGAACTCAAAGTCGGGAGAGAGCATAAGGTTACAGTGTTCAACAGGTTTATTGATGTTCAGTCTACATATGATTGATGATTGATTGAAAAATGCAGACCTTTTGAAATTGATAAAATAAACATTTTTTTGGGTTTTTTGTGTTACCATTTTCCAGAAAAAAAAAAGCAAAGAATAAAAAGACATAGTCGGGGACAAAACGACTTTTTTATTTGATGATGGGAATGCATGAAGCAAAAAGCCCTAAAAGTTCACTTTCGTCTCGAGCGAAACGAAAGGATTTTTTTTTGAAAAGACAAGACAACAAAACACATTACTTGGACCTATGAGTAACTGAGGGAATGTCAACAGCGACCCAATTGCGGTAAACCCCTCCTTGTGTTTGCATGACCACACCCATTTTCTCTCTTTTGTCTGCACGAGTGTTGTAGGTGCTAGTGGGTATGTAATGAATGCGCCGGGCCACTTTCTTTGACTATGGCATATTGACCTTTTGGTGATGAAACAGAGGATGAGACTCGATTCGGAAACTTATGAATGCAGTATGATGCATGATTATGCTTATGCAAAAAAGAAGAAAGATTTGTTATCGAAGGACTTTGTTGAAGTAATTGTAAACATCATGGTTTGAACATTTCATTTGAGCATCAAGGCATTACAAAATAGTTCTTTTTTAGAAACCAAGCCAAGGGACCAATTCAAAAGTCCTTTAGTGGAAGCTAGATTTTTTTTAAAAATCTAGATACTCCTAGCTTCCTTAAATTCAACAAAGCAGGGCTCTTGAAGGTGTACTTCCTAGTGCTCCTCTATGATGTTTAAAAAAACTTGTTTAAGTCCTTCGATAATTGGATGAAAAAATGTTTATGAATGAGTGCATGCATGCATGGTTATGCTAAAGAACGGAGAAAACATGGTGAGGTTAAGTCCATAATGTTGGAGTCAAGGGTAAATACGCCGTTTGGTAAGGACTATGGTTTCACATGTACCTGTATCACGGGTTCTACCAAGTTCCCAAAGTCATCGACCACTTCCGAATATTGTCGGATTACGGGACTACTCCCGGTCCAACGACGTTCGTAGGAAAGTCTCGTTTGAGTGTAGTATCGCGTATCAACCAATTCAAGACTACTCTTGATTAGCCACCGCACTACGTCCTAAAAGGCCAAGATGGGTTAAAGGTAACTCTAAAGGTCCTCAACTTCATAGGTCACTTGAAAATAACAATGCCGAACACGACTACTCATGCCAACATAGTAATACTTCCAAGATTCCTCCATTGAGTAGGGTTATCACATGTGCCACATCCGAAACTCACTCTCGGAAAGACACTTTGATTATACCACCATCCTATCTTATGTTTCCCTCAAGTCCGGGTGTAGGACTTATCTCACCACTCACGCAAAAGAAAAGAAACACATAGGCACGTATTTACATTTTCTTTTATGTTTTAAGCAAGTTATAGCACAAAATAATTAAATAAATTCAAGTTAGGCTCAACCCTCTTAGGGAATTCCCCAGTGAAGTCGCCATTTCTGTCGCGGTGATTTTCGAAGATCAAGCTATTGATTAGCGTTGACTCACTAATTTTATTTCACGACTGAACTTTTAATTTTTCAAAAGAAAAGGGAAAAAAGTTCTAAAGTACCACATTTTTAAAGATTTAGGGTTCGGGGGTTAGTTACGTTTAGGGAAGGTGTTAGCACCCTAAACGTTCGTAGTACTCTACGAGAACCTCTTGATTTTATTTATTTATTTTGGCTATAACTTGCTTACATATTTTTTTTTAAAAGAAAAGAATGAATTAGAGTAGTGAAGAAAAAAAATTGTTTTTTTATTTATTATGATTTGGAAGGACAAAGTCCTTTCCCTACGTACCCGTGAGGGATCAAAACCTCGTAGTTCGAGGTAAAACGACGGTTGATTTGTTTTGTATTTTTAATTGGTTTTAAAAAAAGTTTTAAAGATAAAATAAAGGCCAAGTGGCAAAATGAAATTGGTTTGTGTTTTTTATTTTGAAAATGATTAAAGTGTTATTAAAATGTATTAATGGTTGTTTAAGAAAATAAAAGAGAAAAAAGGACACTTGATTGAAAATCAAGGTTTGTTTAAGAAAATATTTTTTTTTGTGATTTTTTATTATTACTTGCATGTTTTTGTTTTTTTAATAATGGACTAAGATTAAAAGCATAATCAAAAGCTAAATGCGAAGAATTTCCGTGGTGCGTTGGATCACCGCGAAATCCTTTTGAAAATAAACTAACCTAATATTTTTGTATTTTTTGTTTTGACATAAAGCGGAAAAAGTAAAGTGCGAGTGTCGGTGCATATTCTCATTTATATTTTTACATTGTTCCTAAGTACATTCTAATAAAATTGACAAAATAAATAATAAAAGTAAAATTGCAAATATAATAAAATAAATATGCTGAAATAAGGGAATAAAAAGGCAAGAGATGCAAAAACAAAGAAATAAACATGTCACATAAAAGTAAAAGAATGCATGAGATGCTGAATTATAAAGCATTAAAATGAATAAAGTGAAAAAAAATGCATGATAATTAACCTAAAGAAAACTACAAAATTGATAAAATAAAATAAAGTAAAAAATGAAGAGAATGCAAAAGAACAATAAGATGAAATGCATGAGGAATAAATAAAGGATGAGAAATGCAATAAATAAAAAGAAAATGCGAGAAAAAGAAATAAAACAAAAAAATAAAAATAAAGGAAAAGAGGGGTGCAGTAGCAGGGGAAGGGTTGTAAGAGGCGGTGCGGTTTTGCGTAGTGGTTGTTTGGCTGTGGGTTTGGCCGTGTGTGTGGCTTTATGTGGTTGTGGTATATGGTGGTTCAGATTAGTGTTAGTGGTTTGTAGGTGGTTAGGGAGGAGGTTCGGATTGATTGTGGTGGTGGTGGAGGTGGCCGAGTTTGTGGTTTTGATTATGGATGATGATTGATTTTGGTTTTGAGATATGGTTTTTGTGGTTTCGATTTGCTGGGTTGTGATTAATTTTGGTTTGGAAATAATTGTGGCTTGTGTACTGATGAGTTTTTCCTCCTTCTGACCGTGTGTTTCTCTCCCTTTTAAACATGCAATGCTGGTTAATGTCATTGAAAGCCATTGATGGACAATCAACAAAATCAGTCAAACAACAACAAAAGAGGCAACCATTAAAATTGTCATCAACACTCATCAAAACCTAAGTCAAACTTTTTTGAAAATAAAAATAATAAAAATAAAAATAATAAATCCGAAAATAATAAAAAAAATAATAGGATATGTGAAAAAAAGAGAAAAATAAAAAGAAATAATGAATAAAAATAGCAAATAATAATAAAAAGAAAATGGTCGCCTTTGGAACAAAAAATGAGGTATTTTAAAATACCTCTCTGCCGAAATTTCGTCTGAAACGACGGAAAATTTCGAACCAAAAAGACGAGTGAAAAAAGAATTTTAGGTCAAAAATTGGGGTATGACACTCTTTAGCAACTAAACCAACATTGGTCGTCCCCCATCAAATTCAATTTTTTTAAAGAAATGAATGAATCCAATTAACATGCAGCATGAAGCCTAGAAAAATCAAAATAAATCAAAATTTGACTCGTGAATATATATGCTTACTCAGAATAAAATTACAATTTTGTACGTTTTGGAGTAAAAATCAAAATAAATTGAAGCGTAGTCGGAATTCTATGAAACTTGAGAGATCCTCTCTATGAATTTTATAGAGATCTCCACAAAAAAAAACTCAAATTCGATTTATAGGCCGAGATTTCCATTTTGTTTTAGTTGTTAGCGATTTAAAAATTCATAATTAATTTGTCTCTTGTGGTAAAATTCTAATTTTATATGAAAACTCATATTTTAACGTCTTAAACATGTCGGCAAAAATCATTAAAAACTTTGACTTTTTTTTGAAGGAATGAAAAAATTCGACATGTATATCACTTTTCTGAACTTTATGCCTATGGGGGAAAATAAGAGGTCAAAAATAGGAAGAATCACAAACTAAAAGTGTAGAATTTGTGTTTTTTTACATGTCATTTTCCAAACATTGCGTATATAACAAATTGAACAATTAACTATAAATTTTATGCTATCAAAACTAATCTCTACCATATAGGATAGTACAATCATTTTCCGATACCAACATTTGTTACAAATATATCCAAAGATACCCTAATCGATAAAGTATTCAACTAATTTTTCATCTCGATACTTCTCTAGTATTGAAACTATAAACAATGACAAAAAAAAAATAGTCTAATCGAACTATTGGCAAACAAAAGGAAAAAAAGGTTCAAACACAAAGATCGCAAGCTATACTATAAAATAATGTAATGTAACTCAAAATTTACGACTTGACATAATTTTTTATTATAAAGAGGGATTAACGCTCGACTTTACATAATTATTGGTTGAGAAGTCTATCTTGTATTCAAGATTTTCTTAAACATAATATTTTTTTTTGACAAGACCACATACAATTAAGGGGCACAAAAATTTTTAATAGGTAATACGTGTAGCATGTATAAATATTTGGAGGGGTGCCAAATTTTATAATAGTATAGGAATAAAGGTACCATTCTTTTTTTTTTTTTTTTAGTTTTGGCAAAGTGCATGCGAGTTTGCACAAATAACTTTTATTTTTACGCATATGTGCAAAATGATAAAGAAAGGAAAAGAGGAAAACTAAGAATAGAGGAAGAGGAATAAGAAATCAAAAAAATAATCTATGTTTATTTTTATAGTTGTAACTACAAGAATTATAACTTCTCTAAAAAAAATGGGATATTACAAAACCGTATGCAATTATTTATGCATGAAAAATGGGATATTATAAAACCGTACACAATACATAAAGTTTATAATTTACAATAGTTTTGTATTTTTAACTATGTATATAATATTCATTATCGCATGATTCACATTTAATACATGAAAAATTAGGAAGAATGGATTCAAAACTCATGGTGCTTGATATTCATGAAATTGGTCGGAGGTGTTTTTAGTGATTGATTTTCATTACTCTAAGAGCTATATTTAATACATGAAATGGAGGAAAGCCAATTGTGTATTATTATGAATGTTCAAAATTCAATGATATATTATTTGTGTTTTCTTCCCTTATTAAATTAAAATTTGTAACACTTAAATTTATAAATCAAAAGTAAAATTTTAAATTTTAATTAAGTTTGAAATAAAATTTTGATCAAGAGTATCTAAGTTTGATTTCTAATTAGAACAATATTTGATATATTTTACTTACCTCGTGATTAAATTTCATCTAAAATAATCAAACCTAAAATTTCTATCTAACTTTTGAAATACGCACAATAATTTTTTTTAAAAATAATTATAAATGTTATTTAGGAAAAAATATTAACAAAAAATTAAAAATATTCAAATAAAATAAAATAAAAAATCAATATCGATTGTATGAAAGAATTGAAAGTAAAAGTATTTAAATGAAATTTTAATATTGTAATTTCTTGATCTCTTTAATCTCTTTGTGTTCGATGTGTTGGATCATCAATTCAAAAAAAATCTTATTATTCAAGTCTTTATCAACCAATCAGTTTTTTTCATTCATTAGTCTCATTATCTTCCTATTATAGTAATCTACATTTTTTTAATAGATTTTACGTTGAGTTTGTTAAGGAGTCTTGTAACAAGGTTTACAAAAAATAAAAAGAACATGTGTATTGATGTAGCTGTAAAACTAATAAAATACCTGGAAAAATCAACATAATATGGATTTGCTAAAATTATTGTTAATCTGGAAAAATTGCTAATAAATTATCTTTTCTGTTCCTTTTTAAGTGTCATTTGAAAATAGTAACGTCAAACTAAGAAAGTGGATTTTTGAGATTTTTTTCTACTATACCCTCATTTTAATCCACCAATAATTTACTTTTTTTCATACACTTTTTTTTTGTTGAGGGATTCATACACTTTCTATTACCAATAAATTTAATGTGTTATTTATCTCTCGTAACAAAGAATCGTTATTTACTCTCCCTCTCTCCAACAAATTCCTTTTTTTTTGCATATGTACTATTTTATTTTTTCCATCATAATTATTCTTTTATTTTGCATTTAAATATTTAACAATGTTAATCATCTTATTTAATAGAATTTCAGCTCTTCATGAAAACAATATTGTAGGAATCAAAATTTTGCTTAAATTTACAAATAACAAAAAACCAAACTTTGTTTAAAAAAAAGAATAAATTTGAGTTTTCCAAATAGCATTAATTAGTTTTATTAAAAAAGTAATTGAGAAAATGTATAATTGACAAATTATACCTTTAAACTATCAAAATGATAGTTAAATATGAATGTATATCCATACTCAAATGATATTTAAAAAGAACATAGGAGTAATTATTTAGGTCATTTGTGGCTGTTCAGGTCAATCATAACCAATTTTATCAATGAACCATAATACTTTCACGTCAAGACAATAACCTAAACATGTGTTGATACTATAGTCTTCATCTAAAAATTCAATCCCAACCCCTTTTTTTCAACTTTGGAGGTATGCATTTTATACCTGCAGGCAAATGATTGCATACCATAAAGAACTCTAAATCTGGTGGCCATTTCAGAATCTCCGCACGAGATGTTTAACTTTGCCAACGAATACGTTGCTGCAACCTGCCTTTCTACTGCTATTTGTAACAAATCTCCTGTTAATCCAAACTTTTGTATCTTCATGTGTTTTCTTCAATAATTTAAAAGTAATGAAGAAGTATTTTGTTTAATATTTGGCGTTGATGGATGAAAAAAAAAAGTGTTGTTGGATAATTTTTTTTTACAAGCGTAATATATTGATTGAAAAAAAATGTGTCTTATTTCAAAATCACTTGTGCCATATTAAAATTGTTGTTAAGCAGCCCTTGATAAACAAAGTCACTTATCATTTCAATCTACTAACAATATATAAAAATCGAAGTACAGCCAAATTTCATAATCGTCCTTATTAAAACTCATGATCTCATTAATTTTATGTGCATAATAGTCATTTTGCAAAATTTAATTTATTTGTTTTTTAAAAAAATTAATTACGAATAATGTTCATCACAAATGTAAGCAATTTCCACGGATAACTATGAAACTAATTTATTTGTTTTTTAAAAAATTAATTACAGATAATGTTCATATCTACTAACATCTCCTAACAATATGTAAAAATCAAAGTATAACAAAATTTCATAACCGTCTTTATTAAAACTCATATCTCTTTAATGTCGATATTTTGAAAATAGTCGCGAGTTTTCAAAATTTTACCATATCGACTATCACATATCGGTACATAAAAATTTTCTTCTGCATATATAAGAATATAAAATCATCAACAAGTGTGGTTTAAATATTTAACGGTGTTTGACATATAACATAAAAATTTATTTAATAGACACACTACATTAATGTTGATATTTTGAAAATAATCATGAGTTTCCAAAATTTTATCATATCGACTTTCTCATATATGTATATAAAAATTTGTTTCCAAAATATAACATTAAAATTTATTTAATAGAGACACTACATTAGTGTTGATATTTTGAAAATAGTCATGAGTTTTCAAAATTTTATCATATCGACTATCACATATTGATACATACAAATTTTCTTCTGTATATATAAGCATATAAATTACTCAACCAGTGCGATTTAAATATTTAACGGTGTTTTAAATATAAAATAAAAACTTATTTAATAGACACACTACATTAGTGTTTATTAAATGTAACGGTGTTTTAAAGTCGATATTAAATGTAACAAAAAAAAAAGACACACTACATTAATGTTTATATTTTGCAAATAGTCATGTGTTTCCAAAATTTTATCATATCGACTTTCTCATACATGTATATAAAAATTTGTTTATGTAGATATAAGTACATAAAATCTGCAACGGGTACGATGCAAACATTGAACAGTGTTTTGTATATAAAATAAAAAATTATTTAATAGAAACACTACATTAATTTTGATTTTGAAAATAGTCATGAGTTATTAAAATTTTATCATATCGACTTTCTCATATATATATATATATATATATATATTTGTTTATGCAGACATAAGTACATAAAATCTGCAACGGGTGCGATGCAAACATTGGACAGTCTTTTGCATATAAAATAAAAAGTTATTTAATAAAAACACTACATTAATTTTGATTTTGAAAATAGCCACGAGTTTTCAAAATTATACATAAAAATTTGTTTTTGCATATATAGGCAAATAAAATCCATAACTGGTGTAACTCAACTATTTAACAAATTTTTGTTTATATAAGAAAAAAAATATAAACATTATATTAATACTCATAATTTTCATTTAATATCTATAAACATTCTACAATATTAACAATCTAATTATTTTTTATATAATTATCACAATGTTACGTGACCCGTGCGAAAACACGGGTCTTTTACTAGTTTCTTTAATAATTAATTATTAATCATCGCAACCTTCCAATCAGTTTAGTAGAGTCAAGGAGTAAATTGACAATCAAAAAATCGAAGGGACATATACGTCATAACCGGTCTCCTTTATTAACCCTCAGTTGACCTAAACTTTGTTTTAAAAAATAATAATAAACTTGAGTTTTTCAAACAGATAGAATTAAAAATGTAAGTAAGTGTAATTGAGAAAGGATATAATCGAAAAGTTGTACCTTTACTTTAAACTATCAAAACGACGGTTAAATAAAAACGCTAAATTCGTAGTCAAACGCTTAAAAAGAAACAGGGGGAGTTTAATGTATGATTTGGTCATAACTGTCCAATCATAGAAAAATTATTATGATAGAATTCAAACAACAAACATCGAGTCTCCTCATAAATTTTTTAGAAATAATTATTTTTTTTATATACTTTAAATCAAACAAATTGCTCACTTAATTAAATGATTTAGATCAAACAAACAGCCTCTAAAACAGCCACCACGGTAGCCTTTACCACGAAATTAATCACCTCTACCTCCAAATAAAAGGTTAGGAAACTGATTGGTTCCATTCACATTTTGATTGACATTAGGGTTCAACTCAGAACAGTTAGAAAACTGAGAATTTGAAGGTTTAACTTGAGTAGCATGATTAGAATTCGAATTCTGAGCTAGGTTAACAGAGACTAGATATGTCGATGAAGCTTTCTTGAACTTCTCATTGCGAGCTTCTTGAATTAGCAATTGAGACTCAAGTTCATCAAGGGAAACAATTTCAGATTTGCCATTAACACTAGCAACAATTGGATTGAATTACTCAGAAAGTGCTTCGATAACTACATCTATGAGATCATGATGTGACATTGGATCTCCAATAGACATGAGCACATCAGAGATCGCACAAATTCGTGCAGTAAACTTTGCAATAGTGCGAAATCCTTTGGAAATTGACGAAGTTCATATCCAAGTTGTCGCGAACGGGTTTTCATTTGTGTAAAGCAATAGATATGAACTTTATCCCATACCTGCTAGAAATTTCAAAGAAAAAATCTCAATCGTAGAGAAGCAGAGATTAGGACAAAATCCACATGCACAACAACGAATCATGTTCTTCCTATTAGGACCAAACAACTTGCAAAACAAGATAAAGGATAGCTAAAACTAAGTCTATATACATTTTCTAATACGCCTAAGCTATACTCTCTAACAAGAACAAAGCATAGTAGAAACACAAATTTCAAGTAAAATGATGCATCAATTTTTCTCCTTTTTATAAAAAATAAGATGATGCATCCATTAATTTAGAGCATCATGTAAAAAATGAAGAAGAAAATAAACAATGCAGTTCTTTCTTTCCTTGTCTTATATGTGGTGGTGTTACAAGTATTTCTAGGTCAAGGCATTGAAACTTTTTTCCCCTCTTTACAGAAGAGCTGAAACTAATTTACTTTGATATATACATTTCTACAACAAGCAATGGAACAAATCATTTTTTAACTTAGATCTTCAGCTGCCCCACCTTCAACAAAAATATTATGATGTGGGAATTGTTACTTTCTTTTCCCAAGATAGGAACCATTCTCATCACGATATCACATCATTGTTTATTCTATAATTTAAGATCCTACTCCCTCCACAGCAGCTGCCATTGATGCTGAGGCCTCTTCAAGGGTTCTTCTCTTCTCAACTGTGTTGAAGGCTTCAAGAATGTCGCCCTCTTCCCAATCATCATAGTCTTCTAACGCAAGTCCACACTCAAGACCAGCATTTACCTGTTCACAAGCAAAAGATATCAATGTTTGTTCAGGCAGTAACTACAATAGCATGGAGAATCAACACACAGACACAACTATTAAGGGTCTCTTGGGTTCACAACTATTAAGGCTCTGCTTGGATTCACTCTAAAGGGGAAGCCTTGACGCAACGGTAAAGTTGTTGTCACGTGACTGAAAGGTCGCGGGTTCAAGTCCTCGAAACAACCTCTTGTGTAAAAAACAGGGTATGGCTGCGTCCCTGCGTATGCGGGAGCTTTAGTACACCGGGCTGCCCTTTTTTTTTTTTTAGTAACATGTCTATAAGTTGTTTTTACTTTTTCAGCTTATTTCCATAAACTCTCTAGGATAGCATATGAAAACAGTCTATAGCTCATATGAAAATAAAGACATATATGATAAGTTTTTATGCTATAAGCATTTAATTAAGTTGTTTCTCCATACAGGGAGTTAATAGAGAAAGAGCGACCATAGCCAAAAACTAAAACAGCCCCACAAGCAAAGGTCAACCGTTCTAATGCAGCAAGAAAAAAAAAAACTATACATATTCTAATTACAAAATGTGCAACATCTAACACAAAATCATTCCTCAAAGCCATGTCATGGGACAGAGGATATTGTATATGTATGGTTTATTGTAGAAAAATCCCAAACCTACACTTGGCCTCAAAGATCCTATAATACCCCTTTGGGGTTAACATATGTTTGGGGTTTGTTCAACCAAACGTAGAAATAATCCTTCAAATGGCTGGGATCATATATTTCATCGACAATGTAAATTTTATAAATGGATGCAAAAGAAATCTACTTTCAGAATCCCCTGGGCCTATCCCCAGAGCATTCCTTATGTTGAGCATCGCACATTGAGAAATAATATGGTTTAAATAGTAGTTAGAGGAGGGAGGAAGCTCTCACCTTACAAATGGTTATGTAAGGTTGAATTAGGGTCAATCTATATTCCAAGACGGTGTCAAAGTCTATCCCTAGATTAGTAAAGTCACTCGTTATCGGACCGCCTGAGTCACGTTTCAGTTGTCCAATCCAAAGGATGAGCAGGATGTGTTAAAATCCGCACATTGGATAGTGATATGACCCGAATAGTGGTTATAAGTGGGAGGTAGCATTCACCTAACAAGCCGGTGTCCCTATTCACCAATTCTATGACCTTAAAAATGCTTATTTCTGATTAAAAATTAAAAAACAATAAAAAAAAAAAAAAGCATGTCCCCATTCATAATAGCCAACTACAAATGAAAATGGACAATAAGTAGATTCACGTTTAAGAAATTCTTGCAAATTAATCTCAAATTTTTTCATACTCGCACCATCCAACTATTGCAAAGATGTCCTTTTACATGAACAGTAAAAATGCGAAGCAAAACTAGAAGCAGAGTATACCTCTTTAACAATCTCCTTCACCCGTCTCAAAGAATCAAGAATACCAACATGAACTATTTTTCCCTTCCGCATGACTCGAATGCCACAGCCTTTTGTAACCTTTCCCTCTGTAACCATACATCCGGCAACACGACCACTGCCACTGCTGAATACGGCTCGTATTTCTGCTGAGCCAATTGGTACTTGTTCCTGCAAAAAGATAGCAGTAAGAATTGCAGCAGAACCATCAGTAACTTATAAGTTCAGAAAGAATACAAGAGTATTCATCAAGTGCAACTACAGATGTCTACATATGCATTATCTATGCCAAGGGTTTACAGATTAAAAGATGTGTTGATTTACCTCAACAGAGTCTAGGAGCCCTTCCATTGCTTTTCGTACATCATCAATTAATTCATAAATAACTCTATATAATCTTATCTCAACAGCTTTATTCTCTGCATAGCTTTTCACAGAGCCTGGTGCTTTGACATTAAATCCAAAAATAATTGCTTTGCTTGCAGCCGCAAGGTCAACATCACTTGTGCTTACATCTCCTGTTGTCTCCATCAAAAACTTCAGTGCGACATTATCTTGTGGTAGCACCTGCAGGGCTTGTTTGACGGCTTCAATGGATCCCTAGTCATGACCAAGAATAATGAAATTTAATTCCAGGTGAAGTAATAACTACAGTGATGATTAATGAAACATATTGAAAAGTAGATATTTAGTAAAATGTACAATACAAATATCCAATACAATAGAGATAATGTCAACTCGCAGTTACCTAGAACGCTACTTTATGCTATAAGCATGTGGTAGCCTACTTGATAAATGTGGTATGTGAGAGGGGCATACTTCATTGATACATGATTTTAGTTCATAAAATATATTAGGTTTAAATGTTTTTGGTCCCTACAAGATACAAATTTTTGCTTATAGTCATGCAAAAAATTGTTTAGTTTTTAATCCTTGCGAATACACTTGTTTGCTTTTGGTTGTTGTTGCGTCTTTTAGTCCCACAAAAATGTTTTTATGTTGGAATTGATCTCTGTAATATGTAGAATATTTGATTTTAGTCCCTCAAATACAGAGTACATAAGGACTAAAATGAGCATTACACGCATTACAAGGACTAATTCCAAGATGAACAAATTTTATAGGGACCAAAAAATCAGCAAGGACCAAAAGAAAGAAAAAGAAGTATGTTTGCAAGGATTAAAAACAAAATATTTTTTTACAAGGACTAAAAGCAAAAAGTGGTATATTTGCATAACTCAAAAATGTATTTAAACCTATATTCTCTAATATCAACTATAACACTATTTCGTCAAAAAATAACTATAACACTATCAATATAGATTTTGAAAAAAATGAAAAATTACATAATATATATTTTTTATTAATAATATAACAATTATGCATGTCATTTATTTTATTTATTATATGTTCAATTATTAACTATTTTTCCCTTCCCAATAACTCGATAAGCTTAAAAGGTCTCTTCCCAATACTAAATTTATCATTAAATCTTTTAAATTGTATTTACTATTTCCCTTCCACTGTCGCGTGAATTATGATCTTATGTCTGTGATCAGCTATATAGAAAATTAACACCACAGTATCACCGGAGAAGTCATCAGTAAGTTAAACCAGGTATTGAACATCAAGATGCTGTAGGAATTCAAGTAACACTGGAAGCAGTGACCATACCTGAAGATCAACCTTCAAAATAATATTCAGTTGGTGCAAGTCTAGTCCAGAAAGCTTTCCTGACGAAACTGCAGAAGCTAAGGAAGAAAGGGTGACCTTGCCATCTCCTGCCTTTGCTGAAATGCGCTCATCTCGCAATGACATAATACGGGACTCTGCCTTTTCACGTGCAGTATCAAGGGATTCAACAACCTCAAATACATCACCAGCAACCGGAACATTATTCAATCCAATAACCTGCAGTGATGCACATAAGAACGATAAGAAAATTTTGATTGAGGACAACTTTTAGCATCTATTCAGAACCTCAAAATGTGCATGGCTCTTAAATGACAGATGGTAACTGAAAATTCAAAGTCTAAAAATATGTTTCACTTTTCACCATTGCAAAATGCTCAGGGAAACAAAAAAGTAGTAATGTTTTATGCTGGAAATTTACAAACCTGTACAGGTATAGAAGGTGTAGCTACATCGACACGCTTTCCACCATCATCGAATAAAGCCCGCACCTGAAGGAAGTAATAAAAGATGTTAATCGATTCAGAGGAAAGTAAAGCAGGTAGCTCAGAATTGAATTACCAAAAGCTAAGATCGTTAAACATTGAACTTTAACTTTACGTATATACACATACCTTTCCGAAAGCTCCTCCACAAACTACAATATCTCCCCTTCTAAGTGACCCATTCTGCACAATAAATGTGGCAAATGGTCCTTTTGATTTATCCATGCCTGCCTCAATGACTGTGCCCTTCGCACTTCTATCAGGATTAGCTTTTAGTTCTTGCAACTATACACGAAATGCTTAGGTCAGAATGGATAACATCAGATGAAGCAATAGAGTAGTTTGAGGGTAAGTGAGTTAAACTAGCTTTAACAACAACAGTAAACATGTTACCTCGGCAACAAGCATAACAGTTTCCAAAAGATCATCAACATTCTTCCCTTGAAGAGCACTTATCTGTTGATGAGAGAGAAAGAAAGTGAAATATAACTTCCTAAAAGTTACAGAACCAAAAACAAAATATGAGCATGACCAAGAAAATAAGAAATATAAACCTGAACCATCGGGATGTCACCACCCCAGTCTTCTGGCATCAAACCAATTGAAGAAAGCTCTTGCATAACTCGGTCTGGATTTGCTCCATCTTTATCTATCTGTTTCAAACAAATAAATAAGCATGTCAACAATTACTCATGCCATCACCAAGTAAATCATAAGTGTTGTCAAAGCCCTATAGCACAGTGGAGTTTAAACAAATTGCTATTGTTCTGCGATATGCTGTTCAGTACAAAAAGTTGTCAAATAGTCACTATCGCGGCCCTATAGCACAACAAAATTTGAACAAACTGCTATTGATAACACTGAATCATAAGCATTGAAAATTGAGGTTGGAGACATTTGTTGGCCTACCTTGTTTATAGCAATTATAATGGGTACTCCTGCTGCTTTGGCATGAGCTATAGCTTCATTTGTTTGAGGACGAATACCATCATCAGCAGCCACAACAATAATAGCAATGTCTGTTACGCTTGCTCCACGGGCTCTCATTGCCCCAAATGCCTACAGGATCATATATAACAGATATCAGATATAGGAAATTTATTATCAATAAAGTAACATCAATGGCCATTTTACATCCGTCCCTTGAGGTTACAAGATCAATCTCTTACCACTACCTCATGAACGATATCAGATATAGGAAAGAGAAGTGCAAAGTTGGGTTACTACAGTAATGTGGTTAATAGTTCAGCTAAAAACTATACACTTGCATAATGAGAAAGCCGTCACACTTACGGATTAAGGTCCCAACAGGATTCAATGAATGAAATGTACAAGCAGTTATGCATATTCATAAGGAAATAAGTTAGAAATAAGTTTTTTTTAATCAAAACCAAGCATACCTCATGCCCAGGAGTGTCGAGAAAAACACACGGCAACGTTTTTCCATCAACGGGTACTTGCACTTTATAAGCCCCAATTCCCTGTGTGATCCCACCAGCTTCAGAAGCAGCTACCTGTTACATTTGGTGCATCAGGTTTAAATTGAATGTGAATGCCATATGAGTCTAGATGAAGCCTAACCAATAACATAATTCACCATATACCTTAGTCTTCCGTATATGATCCAAAAGAGTTGTCTGCCAAATGATAACATAACACCAACAAATATCAGCACATGGAGAAATGTAAGATAAAACAAATCAGAGACAAAGTAAGAATACATAGTGATATCACTTGCCTTGCCGTGATCAACATGGCCCATGATAGTAATAACAGGAGGCCTATCTTTGAGTTTGTCAAGGTCT
The DNA here is from genome assembly GCA_018208015.1 of Medicago ruthenica. Taxonomy (NCBI): domain Eukaryota; kingdom Viridiplantae; phylum Streptophyta; class Magnoliopsida; order Fabales; family Fabaceae; genus Medicago; species Medicago ruthenica. Next base: position 75,910,748 of record CM031372.1, on the reverse strand, counting down.
TCTTCTTCGAGAATTTCCCTTCTCTTCACTAATCCTTCAACTTTGAAAGGATCGGCATCTATGACTTCCACATCATAATCTTTACAAATCATCTTCACCATATCTTTGTCTAGAGTTTGCACCCCATCTGGCTTAACTCCCTTGGAGTACAGAGAGCCGAGGATTTCACCTTCAGTAATCGCCAAATTGTCTGCCAACTCCTCCACCAGCATACCATTATCGCTGACCTCTAGAATTTCAACTTTTACAGGAGCAGCATCCCTGGCAGCCTGAAGTCGTGCTGCCTTACGACTTGCTTTACTCCATTTCCGTCCTTTTCTTTTGAGTTCCGAAGTATCCTCGTCAGTGTTCACCATTCGTCTTCTTGGTCCTGCCCCAGACGAAGCACCTTTCTTCCGGTAATCATCTTTATACCTTCCTTGGGGAGGGACCTTCCCTGGTTTTGGAGGAGCTAGAACCGCTCGAGCAATCGCAGGGTCAACTTCCGGTTTCTTTGAAGCAAACTTATCAATCAAGATAGGGCCCTTCCTTTCTTTAGACTTAACAGGTGGTGTTTCACCTTGACCTTTATCATCCTTCAAGATAACGGGTTTTTTAACAGGTGGTGGTGGCGGCGGGGCTGTCGAAGGCTTCGATTGTAACATCGGTTGAGGTCTCGAAAGAGGCTGAGGATCACTCGACTGAGACGTTACCTTCTCCCCTCCCCCTACTTGAGATTCCCCCACTTCACTACTCTTAACTCTGGGCTTAGGTACTTCCTTCACAACCTTCTGCACAGTCGCAACTGAATCCCCTTTACGCCAAATACTCTTCAACGTCTTTGCCTTATGTTTCTGTAATGAATTCACCGGTTTATCATCCTTAGGTTTATCATTCATCACCGGTCTTGCCAGTTTATTAACCGAACCATTACTTCTCTCACCCCCCAACTTAGAATTCTCCAACTTCTCCGCCTTCTCCAAAACCTCATCAAGTGATTCAATCACCTTACTCCTCTCATCCACACCATCATTACCCTCACTATTCCTCGTCGAACCCCCTAAACCCGAACTCGATCTTAAAATCGGGTCATTAACCGACGATTTCAAAACCGGCTTAGGAGGAGGTTTAAGTACAAAACTACCACCACCACTATCACCTCCACCTTTATTATTACTATCATCGCTGTTAGAAGAATCAAGTGATGAAACTGAATTTCCTTGGTCAGCAACAAAATCAGTTGTAGTAACTGAATATCTACAAACAGACAGAGAAACACAATGCCATCTTTTTTTCCCTATATAATTCCTTCCAGAACTAGAAAGAGAAACTCTTCTAACAACAGAATGTGACATTCTAGAAGAACTACCTAAACTTATTGGTGAAGCAAGAGAACTCATCGATGTTCCTTGCACGTTACCAACTAATATAAGCATATTAAAACCAACCCAACAACACAAAACACACAAAAAAAAACAGCAAAAACAACAGTCAGTTAAAACCTTAACATACCCAAAGTTGAGAATTGAAGTGACCCAGAAAGGAAACTGTGATGAAAATGAAGAATTAATGGTACTTTTGGTTTAAAGACAGGAATTTATGTTTGAAATTGAGGTAGAACATGCATAAGGATTTTGGGTATTGAAAAAGCTTGTTTTTTTTTTTTGGTGAGAGAAGAAAGAGTGTTATTGTTGTGGATATGAAAAATGGTTGGGATAACCTTATGGTATTTTCGATTGATATGTGTGATGCTTATGCACCTGTCATATTTTTTTGTTTCCGATAAGGCTTTTTTCTTTTTTCGTGGTTTTTGATGTATTTTGTCTGTTTCTTTTTTCCCAGAATTTATTTTTACTCAATTTTCCCAGCATTGTTAAGGGATGTTTTTACTCTCTTCTCTCCGTTCCTTTTTAATTATTACTTTTTTACTTTTTACACAAACCAAAATGATAAATGTATTTTACTAATTTTGATACAACAATTTATGTTTTTCCTATAATAATCTTAATTATTAAATATCATATTTCATATATTCTCTCTCTTTAATAAATTACTAAGGAGAATATAGGAAAAAACAACATTTAATGTTACATTGAACTTTGAAAGTGACAATTAATTAGAAACAAAAATTTTCTGTAAAAGTGACAATTAAAAAGAAACGGAGGGAGTAATTGATAAAAATGCATTTGCAAGGGATAATATTTTGGTCACTAAACGAGTAGGCACAATAATCCATCAAAATTTTAAAATAATATTGACACTCTGTTAGTCAAAATAATCATTTTTGTTAAATTTGTATGTTAATACTGTTATATCGGTCCTTCAATATATTTATATATCGTCGTATCAATCTTACAAATACTTACTTATTTTCATATCAGTCTGAAAAGAGTTATTGTCAATATTGAGAAACTATTTTAATGTTCGAGACTATTTTGACTAACATGATGGACAATCAAAAACTATTTTAAAATTTCGATACATTAAGAGACTATTTTAGCTAGTTGTTTTGCATTCAAAATCAAAGTATTCATCACCTTGATATATACCGTGTGCTAAACTTACTAAAGTCAACTCCTTAACAAATGAGTCAACCTTAGTTGATTAGTGTAAAGAGTTTTTTAGTTTTTACATTATCAAATTACACTAATCATATTATTATAAAAGAGAAAATGCTATGATTGTACTTATGACATTGTTTAAAGAATCAAAATAAGTAATTTCTGCATAAAAATTGTGTATTTATAACTTTAACAAATAATTTACTTTTCCTTGTCAAAAAAACAAATAGTTTACTTTTATTTTTAAGACAGACTTTTTCTTAAGATCTTTTAATCAATACCTTTAAAATATGTGTTAGCATGACTCTTATAAAAAACATATGTACAGTTGAAATGTGTTAATAATATAAAACTTTTTAGATTGACGTTGTACCAAGATTATAGCAAAATACCCAAAAAAACATACATGTAGGGTTAATTATTTTTTTATATTGTTATAAATATAAATGGTTTGGGTAAGAACACGTTAGCAACTCTTGGCCCCAATTATACCCTTCATTTTTAAGGGTGTGAATATTCCAATATTTGTTTTGATGTCAGGATTCCAATATTGTTGTGATGTGATTGAATAGATTAACCAAACTGCACCCAAAATGATGAAAACTAATATATTTATAGTGGAAAACTTATTAAAAAAAGTAATTAATTTTTTAGAATGATTGTACCGAGATGAGAAGAAAACAAAGAAGCTATCATATTTAGATTTCATGTCATCGTGGATGAGCTACCACAAGTTCACGTAACATTGTAGTACCAACCGAAGGTTAACTCGAAACTAAGCAAAAGGTTTTCAAAAACATTCATGAAGTTTATAGATGATTGACTTTCATCTTCAAAAGAAAACATGTTAGATTACAAAAACTACTTATAATTAATATTTTGGCTAAATTAAATCAAGGTCTTTTAAGTTTGATGTTTGTAATAGATAGATCTTTTAAGTTATTTTCATCACACGTAAGTCTTTTAAGTTCGTAAACGGTTTCAACTAAGTCCTTCTGTTAACCCAACGTTACAAAAACGTTGATGTGACAGTTAAGTCTATGATGTGACATGCTAGAGGGTAAAACGCTGCGTTTTGGAGATCTTATGTGGCTAATGTCATCTCCTTCATTCTTAGCACCATTTTCCCCCAATTTTCAACCCCTAACTCCATTTTTATCATTCCAAAGCTTGAACACCTTAAATCAATGGCTTCCAAGCGTAGCACTGGTTCGAATTCATGTGGGTAAAACTCAGGATCATTCAATTCAAGTGTTTGGCGCGACAATGGTGAGATTCCATATTGTTGGTGCCCAAAACAATGTGTAATTTGTACAGTAAGTAAAAAAGGGTCAAATACAGGGCGAGAATTTTGGGGTTGTCAAGATTGGATGGTGAAATACATAATTCTATGATTTTCTTATTTTATTTTTGGGTTTTATTTTGATTTCTACTGATCTCATGTTTTGATTTCATTTGTGTAGCCTAATGATCAAGGTGGGTGTAAATTCATGAAGTGGCTTTCACCCAGTGAAACTCAAACAGAAACTGGAGCACCAAGACATAATGTATCAGAGACACATGATGTGAAAATTAAGTGTGTTGATTGTGGCAAAAAGGATATGGAAATTATAAACATGAAAATGAAACTGTTGAAGACCAAAAGTGAAGAAAAATCAACAAAGTTTATGTTGAAGATTGTTGTTGTAACTTGCATGTTGTTGGCTTTAACTTGTGTTATCACAACAATAAGCTTGATTATTATTCATGTGAAGTGAACAAACCTCGTAATGTGATGTTTGTTTGATTTTATGTAAGTATGCAATTAGGTGATCAAACATTGTTGGTTGTAATGTGTATTGTGTAATGTGTTTTCCGTGTAATGTGCAATCTCACTATTGTAATTTGTTTCAAGATAAAGTATTATGTTTTGATTCTCTATGATGTAATGTGTTTTGATTCAAGAAATATGATGTGTACATGTGTTTTTTATATATTTGTAAACGTAACAAAAATAACAAAAAAAATTGCCATCATAATATAAACATTTGCCATGATAATCGGAAAGTCATTCTTCATAAAATAACCAAAATAACTGGCTTACATATTCCATGTCTTACAACCAAATACCATAAAATCATATCATTTCATGTCTTACATAATTGCCATCGATCATACATAGATTGATCCGAACAAAAAAAATACCTAAGATCATCTAAAACTAAGATGATGACTTTATTGGCTGCATCTTTGGCCTAGTAGCTATTTTGGGAGCCAGCATATCCTTGAAGAGTGTTGATGTCTTACTTGTTGCATTTGTGGTGGGCTAAGATGCACTTGCATTTGACTTAGAGTTATCAGTAGCAGAAGACTTGGCAGGTTTCTTACCATTAATGGACCTAGAATGTTTCTTTTTTGTTGCATTTGGGGTGGGCTGATATGCATTCTGAGATGCATTTTTTTATCATTAGGGACATGATGATGCATAATGAAATGTTCATGTCGGTCCTTAAATGGCATGTTAGGATGCATTGACAAATATTGGCACTTAGAAAATTATCATGTTAGGAAAATAATAAGCATATGTTAGATCAGTCTTTAATTCTCTCTCTCTCTCTCCTCCTTCTTAAACTCTAGTCGTCGCCACTTTTCTTCTTCGTGATCTACCAAAGAGAGGTGATTTAGAGTCAATTTTGCCCCAAAATCACCCATCCGAATTGTTTTTCTTTCTTTTTTAGTAGAATAAGTGATTTCATGTAACACTCTAGAGATTACACGTAACACTCTAGAGTCAAAATCCATCAAAAATCAGATATCATCCAAACTCATCAAACCCATAACACAACAACGTCTGAGATGAAAAACCTAGTAACGCCACCGTAAATGGACGATGCATAGAATATGTAAGTGAACCCGACCGTCAACAGCAAAACATGTCTAATCACCAACAACTTACTTCAAACCCACAAGCATCAACGACCACAAATCCATTGTTAAAAAATATTAAACTTTTTCAAGAGAAATGTCTATAATGTACTAAACATGATTGCAAAAAATAATTCGAAAGTTCAAAGGATACACACGAGTTGACTTAAAAACAGGGAACAAAAGTCGTGACAGAAAATATTTTGTGGAGCAAAACTTGCTGAAAATTTTAGAGGAACGAAAAACGAAATTTGAAATATTTATAAGGACCAAAAACTTATTTAACCCTAAAAAATGGGAGTGAAAGGAGAGAGAATATGAGAAAAATGCAAATGTGAATATGAGAAAAATAATTAAGAGACATACAGATAGAGAGATAGATAGATAAATATAAATAAGATGTTGTAGAAAGATATAAACTTTGAGGGAGAAAATCCAAATTCATAGACAAGTATAGATATGATACTTGTGACTGAAGCACACATGTGTCTCTTGCCCACTCACACTCTTGCATGACCTCCGACTAACTGTTGCCAAAAAGAGCTCATGTAACATCTTACACACTAGCTATATATAAATCATATGATTGTTTGACAATATGGGCCCCGTTAGGATGGTGAACCAACTATTATGGATCATTGATGGACGAAATTGGCAAATGCACCAACACTACAAGAAAACCTGTTATTACCCAGGGACAAAAGCCGTCTGTAGGTGCAAAAAGCTGTGGGTAATCTTGATTACCCACGGCTTACCGAGGGTCGCAAGGCCGTGGGAAAATGCCTCGTCGGTAATGTTACCCACGACCATGAAAGCCCTCTGTATTTACCGTCGACCACACCATGGATAGTTTGTGGGTAATCATGGTTTCAACAACAAATTATTGGTCATATATTACCCACGGCTTAGCCGTCAGTAATATTACCCACGGCTTAGCCGTTTGTAATGCTTTTGTATGCTTTAAGCTTCAAATAGTAATACCCACATCTAAGCTTTCAGTAATGTTTTTTTTTCCTTAATACAAGAATACACACAATATATCTCATTCAATTTATGGTTCTTTTGTTTCATACAAATTGCACATTAGCCTTCTAGATTGCTATATTTTTAGAACCACCTATATATATATATATATATATATATATATATATATATATATATATATATATATATATCACATTGACCTTTATGTAATCAACAAAAGCTAAAATAAAATCAAAACTCAATAACTTTCATAACTCCAATGGATTTTAACATAAACAAGTCTCAATCATTATCAATCCACAATTCTCCGAATGAAATAAACATTAATATAGCAAGTTTGACGTGAAGTAAAACAAAACATAAAACAAGTCTTCAATAAAACATAGTGCGGATGTCAAAGTAATACTAAAGCATAATTTAATCCTCTACGCTGTCAACAGAGTCGGCATCTGTGTCAGAGTCATCATCATAGTCTGGATGGCGACGGTGTCGGCCACCCTTGATGGAATCAACACTCTCAGCCAATTCCTTCAGTTGCCTCTCCAAATCCTGTGTGCGCTTATTAGCCTTGCGACATTCCTCACGTGCAACTCGAGCATCATCCTCTGCTGCATTTGCTCTCTCTTCAATTGCTGCCATTTGTGCAGCAATCCCGGCAGAAACTTGGCTAGTATATGGAGATACATGTGACTGCTGGGTCAGGGAGGATACACCTGGCTTGTAGCGCTTTGCCATATCACCAGTACCATAAAGTCGTCCCCGAGTCTTTCCCCCGGCTGATTCAGCCCATAAGTTCAATTGAGTTGCAGGATCAACCTCCTTGGTGCCATTATCAGATGCCTTCTCCATCTTCTCCTTATATGTTTCCTGCTCAAGAGAAAACAAACATACATATTACATTTAAGCTGTCACACGATGTATGAAATTACTTAGCAATCAAAAGCCTACAAACATACACATTTTTATATGATGACTGGAGCATACATACAAAAAAAACTTTAAATTAACAAAATTAATTATTGATCAGAATTAAGCAAATAATAATATGGTGTAATCAAATAAGATACCCAACCTGCACAATTTATTCAACATTCCTGTGAAAGGTGGAAACTAACAATCTGCAATCATATTCAAGAAAAAGGACACCAAAATTATATGCAACTAAGATAGTAATTGCAACATTAGTTCACATAGAAGTAACATCAAATAGTTGACAATAAAAAGGACAAACTATAATCTAAAAACAAAAACAAATATTATTTGAGCAGTAAATCTACACCCAGCCTTAAATCTATAAAATTGAAATGGATGCAATAATTCTATAAATAACTTCAACCTGTAATTATTAAAGGAGCAACAAGGAGGGCAAAAGAGATTCACAAAACTACACCTAGCCTTCATATATAAGTGAGAGGCTGGTGAAGCTAAGAAAGACCACCACTAAAAAGTTATGAACAAACGGAACAGTAAAGAAGCCGAAACCCAAAAACAGCAACACCTAAAATAAAAACTACATCTACTGAACAACAATAGACACTTTTTGCCAACAACATACTACACTGCCCCCTTATATTGGAAACAGAAAAATTGTGCAATAACCACCACCAAAACCATCTTTTAAGTGAGTTTGAATCAGCAGTAGAAGTTATTACCATACTTTTTAGTTTTTTTTTTCATCTTAGTAACCCCAAGATAAAAATAAAAAAATTAAGTTCATTAATTACACTTACATATGTCCTCTTGGATCTTTCGTCCACCCATTGGTTGTCCTCCTTCCTCGTATGAGTATTTAAGAAGACCTCATCCACTGTGGGCTCTCTACCCAACTCTTGACGCTTATACATAATAAAAAATTGTTTTTGAATGTTAGAAACATGAAATATTGAACCTGCAAGTTGAATTTTAAGGAATCAAGTAAAAAAAACATACCATTCGTATGACATACTCATTTGTGGATATGGATCCTCCTGTATGGACGGGTTCACCCTTGGCAGAAGCACGATTATTCTTATTTCGAGCAGATTTCACCTTATAATCTGTAGATTGTCATTTCTTTTCAAGCCCTTTCCAAGTACGCGGGCCAACCCAAGATGGGCGTTCATTCTTGTTCCTTGCCTCCATTAGCATCTCAGAAAGGCGCTTTGAGCCCTTGCTCTTGAAGATAATCTTAAGCTCAAACTCATCCTCAGGCCGCCATGCAACTTTTTTCTGCAATATCGCAATAATATACAAACTAAGAACCAACATAAACAAAAAAAAAACATCAAAGTGAAAAACATTACACAACTTTGAATATCTAAGCAAAGTGACAAATTTACGCAACTTTGAATAGCTAAGAAAAGTGACAAACTTACCCCAAGTTTTAAGAACATGCGTTCCACCCTCTTAGGTGGGATCTCTCCCCATCTAGACCATGCATTGCGAAACTGAGATCGAATCACTGAGGTCAGGGCCCTTGAGGCCACCCTACATGGGTTCCACCTACAAACAAGTCATAAACAAAATACTAAAATACCTTATACATACATAATCATATAAGTGATACGTTAACAGTAATTAATTATGTACCCTTTCCCATCTGGAAAAATATATGGTCTTCCATCAGGTGCTTTATCAAGATCATGATTAGTGTGTCTTGACAATTGTCTAGGTAAGTGGTGGCTCTTGTGGTTTTGTTTTTTACTGGGGCAACTGTTCTATTATAAAGGGGTTGTTGTTTTTTGTCTGTAACAGGAGTCTTTTGGAATTTTTTGCGTTTGCGGGTTTATGTTGTAGGCCAGGCGTATTTGTGTTATTTTTTTAGCTTTAGGAGCTTTACTGTTTTGTTGCCTTTGGTTTTGCCTTTTGCTTTTGGCTGGGCTTTGTATCTCGGTGCCCCTTTCCTGCTCGTCTTGAGTGGATAGGGCTGTTATAAATAAATTTTAGCAGTTAAAAAAAAACTAACATTTTTCATGTTTCTTTCAGACACGGTTGGAGTGCTTCATGCTCTTAGACATGAAGACCAAGTATATGTGGAGGGCAAGCCTACAAAAATTCTTAGGCTTGAGTTCATGCCACAGGAGTAGAATAAATTTCATTCTAACATCTCAACATCACATATTTTCTCACTCATATCTTTTTATATTAATTATATATAAATAAAATTATTCCTAACAATTCACACAAATATTATTTTTAGGATTGAAATTTTCAAAATCAGATTATCAAAATAATACCAACACCCATATATCTAGCCTGCAATTTTATTTTTATGAGAATAACACAAATAAACAAAATAATAATTGGCTTATTTACTTCCAAATAGTACTATTAACATTCTTACATATTAGACCATGAGCAATAAGAAGAAGGAAATCATGATGATGATGACAGAATGCAGATAAACAAAAACATATATCTAATCTAAAAATACTTCCGCAACCACGAGCATTGCGCAGGTCTCAATCTAGTTTTAATGTAAATAAGAAGAAAAATGAACATCATGGATACTTTGTGATGATGCAAAAAACTTATGCTCATTTTTTTGTAAATGGCTAGCCTTTAAATATTTCCTAACCACCATCATAGGTATTAAAGTTCACATAGTTCGATATGGTTTTGAAATTTTGTGAACAGAGCAATGGACAAGTGATACTTTGTGGCTTTCTAAATGGCCATATACTTGTTTTTTTCAATCAGCTAAATTTTATTACTACCAACCCCTGCAAGACGCAAGAAGATTGGAACTAAACAAGGAATACAAGAGTTCCATATATATGCGGAAAAGCTCCACCTGACACAAAGCCTAAAACACGGCTGAAGCACACACCTAGACAACAACAAACCGCACTTGTGGTATGGTTTGTTGGTGTCGAATGCTGGCTGCTATGCATTCTGATGGGTGTTGTCGCTGGCAGCAGGCTATTAGGTAGAAAGAAAGGGTCACAGGGAGTGTGTTGTGAGTCTAACAGTGGGCTGGTGTTTGTGTTTTTTTGGCTACTGTGGTGCTGTGTCATTTTTGTCCCTGTATTGCTACACGCTGGGGTTTTGTTTTGTTACTAGCACCATCCTTCTTGTCTTAAGAAGGTGGTTTTGCTTGAATAATATATTGTTGTTAAAAAAAAAAAAACAAACCGCACTAACAGGAAAATAACAGGCCTGCGATAAAACCACAGTTATGACTCTGCAATCTGGATTAACAACTCCAAATTGCACAACCATAACCACGCCTAAAAGCCAACCACCTATGGCCAGCTATCGAAAACAACTTATAGATTATACAAAAACAATTTAAGGCACAATCTTTATACGTTCAATATAGCATATAGCTTATATTGAAAACAACTTATAGCTTATACAAAAACAATCTTTACAATATTTTCATAAAACTATAACTACTAAAATGAAAACAGATTATAGCTTATAGAAAAACAATTTTGAAATTCTGGTAAGACTGAGTCTGAACCGTAAAATAGAGTACAAAAACGCAGAACAGAGTATACAGTTTAGAAGCAAAATAACAGACAGAAAGTAAAGAACACAGGTGATTTGTTAACCCAGTTCGGTGACAAACACATCTACGTCTGGAGGCTACCAAGCCAGGAAGGAAATCCACTAAATAGTATCAATTCAAAGACCTATGACAACAGCCCCTGTTTCTCAGTCTTCTCACTTAATCACTACTCGTATATATTTCTACCTAGGAACTCCTAGATATAAGAACCCCTCTTACTTCCTACTCAAGCAATCACTACCTCAGTGATTGTAAACTCTAAACAAATTAACTAAGATGAAGACACACTTCAAAATAACAAAGTCACTTTTGCTTAAAAGCTTTAAATGAATTACAACTCAATAAACCTAAACCAACTCTAACAGATGAGTGGTGTACAGAACAAAGAACAAAGCTTACAAACTCAAAAACTAAGACTCTCTCTATAATGATTTCTGTTTTTGATGTCCATTCTTCAATAGCAACGTCCTCTTTATATAGTCTTCAGCAGCACATAATTCTTGAACCAAATCCTTCAAAGATATGTTTCTAGAATTCTTTTAGAAGCAAATAGAAGCAATTATATTTCTGAAATATATTTTGCAAAGATTCCTTTAAAAATATATTCATAAATAAAAGAATCCAATCTTCAATAAAGATCTTCACGCAAAACAATCTTCCTTTTAGAAACAAAGCTTGGATAATTCTTCAATTAAATCTTCTCATAAAAGATCATGTTCTGAAAATACACATCTCCAAGGCGCACAAAATAGAACACAGAAAACCAGCTTCTGAAGAAACTTCTAAAGTCTGCGTCTGAACATTTCAACTTCTGAAGGTTGCTTCTGAACAGTGCGTCTGAAGGTCAGCTTCTGAACAATGCGTCTGAAGGTCAGCTTCTGAAGTACTGTTCAGCTTCTGAAGGTCCAGCTTCTGAAGTACTGTTCAGCTTCTGAAGACCCAGCTTCTGAACCAGCTTTTGAAAATGCACACACTGAGTTTTCAGCTTCTGAAGACTTGCTGCTTGTATATTTGATTTTAGCAAAACATGTAGCCAACAACCAAATATCCAACAATCTCCCCCTTTGGCAAATTTTTGGCTAAAATCAATTTCTTCACAAAAAAAAACAAGTTCTTCACTCAACAAAGCACACAACCATGAAGAACAACACATAAACGTAGCAACAGAGTCAGCAGCGGATAACACACTATGTTACAAACACATACTCCCCCTGAACAGATCAGTTTCAGAAAGAGAACACACAAACTCCCCCTGAACTACCTCTGAACAGATACTCAGGACCAACACTCTGAAACAGAGACACAAATACTCCCCCTGAATTATGACATTCATTAGTAGCTTCTGGAACAAACACTGCTCCCCCTGAAACATACACTCAGGAACTCCCCCTGAAACAGAGATCTTCCTGAAACACATCACGTAAGCTCTTCTGTATGGCTTCTGACTTTCTGAATTGTAAAACTTCTGCTTCTCCCCCTTTTTAGCTAAATAATTTTGACAAAACACAGTTGTCGCGTCGAATTTCGGATATCAAGCTATTGGGAAGCATTGAATCACTAATGTTAAATCACGACTGAACTTTTAATTTTTCGGGGAGAAAAGGAAAAAAGTTCGAAATTACCTTGAAAAAGAGATTTTAGGTTCTAAAGTCGATTATGCGAGGGGAAGGTATTAGCACCCCTCACATCCGTTGTACTCAACGGGAACCTCTTAGTCGGCTTAGGCTTAGAATGTTTCGATGTTTTACTTGCGTGTTTAAACATATATAAAAAAAAGGAAAAAGAAAATATAATGTGAAGTGAAGAAAGAGATAAAAACAAACGAAAGGAAAAAAAAAGAAAGGTTTTTTATTAATGGGCTTGACAAGATGTCGATCTTGCTCCTACGTATCTCCCGGTAGTCGGAGAATTCAAAGCGTACGTAGTTCTTTGGTAGAAAAAGTTTGTATGTTGGTTCGTTTTAGTTAAAAAAGATTTGATCGCGTCCGTGCGAAAAAAGTTTGAAAAAGAGAAAGTAATGAAAGTAAATGTCAACTGTTCGGGTTGTTGCCGAACTGGCCATTGAAGACAATGCATAAAGGTAAATGATTTGATAAAAAGGATTTGCACTCGGACGTGAACAAAGGTTTTAAAACGCACGAAAGCGTAAAAGGTTTTAAATGATGAAGACAAACGCTAAGGCGATAAACTCGCGCAAGGCGTAAATGGTTGAAAATAAACGCGCAAAGGCGCGAAAGGTTCGGATTGACCACGAAGGCCAAGAAAAGGTTAAAAATGGCCACAAGGGGGCCAAGGGAAGATTGAGCGTGCTAGACGCGTCAAGGGTGGAATGACGATTGCCCGAGCGACGAGACATACGTCACGCATTCGTGCAACCGAGGTTTGGGGAGACATACGTCAAGCCATTCCCGTTTCATTCAAGTTTGGTTTTGTTACTCGGAGAAATCTCAAAGGGAACCAAAATGCTTTAAAAGGAAAGTTAAAAAAGAGAAATCACGAACAAATTTGTTGTTCGAGTTTATTAAAATCATGAACATTGCTTGTTACTTAAGTTATCGAAACTCAAGAACAAGCGTAGTTCAAGTTTGAATGATGAACAAAAATCATAAAACATATACAAATTTGGAAAGTTCACAAGTTCGACTTAAGTTCGCGTTTGGATTGGAAATCATGAACAATATTACTGTTCAAGTTTGTTTTGAAAATAAACGAACTTAGCTTATCGCTCAAACTTGGTTTTGAAAATTGAAGAACATAACTTGTTTCACAAGTTACTCAAAATTTATCGCACGAACTTGTAAAATTTTCAAAGTTGTGCATGATTATGAATAGGGTTTGGACAAAAATGATTTTTAACCCTCTTTAGGTTCTGAATCAAGGGCGGAAACCCCAAAAATTTGGCATTTGGATACCTGATTCATGTTCTGAATTTCATATACTTCGCAGAGCAACCAGAACTTGGCTCTGCGAAGTCAGGTTCTGATGTGTTCGCAGTGCGAACAATACTTTGCTCTGCGAAGTATACGAAAATTTGAACTCAGAAGCTGTTTCTGAACAGAAGTTCAGAAACTGCTTCTAAGCAAACTTCAGAACCTAATGGAGGTTAAAAAGCTTTGCAAAAGTTGGGAAAAAGGAGTGTAAAAACTCAGTTTTAAGGCTTGGCCCCTTTGAGATCCCTTTTGAGTTTCAAAAGGGGTTTTTGTGCAAAAAATGAAATTGAACAAAGCAAATGATGCAAACAGCAAACAAAATGAAAGAGGAAGATTATAGGAGACTTACAGAACTCCTAGCAATGCTTGAGCAATAGGTTGGAAGTGGCTTGCTTGATTGGTTAGAGGTTATGAACAATGAACTCTAATTTGCTTTGGTTTTTGTATGAACTGTTTTGATGCTGCAATGTGATGGATTTTGGTGTGAATTTTGTGTGTATTGTGTGAGTGTAAGGCTGTTTTTCTGGTCTATTGATTGTGTGAAATCCTTGGGCCTTGGCATTCCTTTTATAGGCCAAAATGCAAATCTATGCAATGATGAACAAAATCCTAGAACCTAGCTGATTTGGGGCTAAATCCAGGCTAAATCACTTTGCATTTAATGCTAATGGATAGAAGTTGCTTTGCCTTGTGCCAAGGGGCAAGACCTTGACTGATCTCAGCCACAAATGCAGCTGATTCTAGAAGGTAATGATGAGAAAAAGCTGAAAAACAGGGCAGCTTGAGATTGGGTGATTCTTGGGATCAATCCTGGCAATCTTGGAAGGCCAAGCAATGAAAACGTGTACTGCCATGTACAGGGAGATTGGGGGAAGCAAAATGAGCATGTGGGCTGGTGTGTGGGAGGAGAAATCCAGCTCAAAACAGGGTAGCACAAACAGCTTTTTGCAAGCAAAAAACCACTTGAGTTTGTCTGGTTTTGGTGAAGAAAAAGGGAAGGAAAGGGATCAAGTAGCTGGCTGGCAAGCTCAGGTTGGATGATGGGTCAATTTGGAGGGACAAGAGCTGACCAAGGACAGCCAATTTGATTGAGCACATGTTAGGTTGGAAGAAAATCCTTCTTTCCTTTTACCTTTAATGTCACACTTTGATTCTTGCCTTGCTGCATCATTTCAGTCAAAAATAGCAATAACAATAATAATACTAATAATAACAATTACAAATGAAAACAAAACAGATAAATCAAAGAAAATAAAAATTCTGCAGAAAATCGCAGAAGTCGCAGTGCGAAGGTCACTTCGCACTGCGAACTCCCCTTTTTTTGAATTTTTGTATTTAAAATAAAAGGTAAAATGAAGAAATAATAATAATAATAATAATAATGAAAAATGATAATAATGAAAATGATAATGCAAATAAAAATAAAAAAGGTAATGAGAATGAAAATGATGATAATAATAATAACATGATGAAAAGCTTAATATTATTAATTAATAAAACCTTAATAATAATAAAAGATAATAATGATATTATTAATGAAAATAGAATAATATTAATAATAATAAGGAAGATGATACTATTAATAGTAATGCTAATAGTGATAAATGCAAATAAAAATTCTATGACAAGAATGAAATAATGAAAAGGTAATAATAAATGATGAAATAATAAAAGATAAAACAAAGAAAAATATAAGTCAAAAAATGGGGTATGACAGATGCCCCTATTTAAGTTTCTTCGTCCCGAAGATAAAAAGTGAAACTTTGAAATGGACGGGTCGAAGAGACTTAAATATAGAGTACGCCATTTTTTGACTAAATATTTTTCTGAATTGTGAATGTTATGAATGCGTGTATGCGAATATTATGAATGCTCGTAATGTAAATATGAATGCAAAAAACGATAAAAAAGAGACCACACTGGGGATAAATGTCAGCTGTTCGGGTTAATGCCGAACTGCCACTGACGACAAGAAATGAGAAGGTAAATGCCAGCTGTTCGGGTTGTTGCCGAACTTGCCACTGACGACAAAAAGGAAAAGAATGTCAACTGTTCGGGTTGTTGCCGAACTTGCCATTGACGACAGGAAAGAATGTCAACTGTTCGGGTTGTTGCCGAACTTGCCATTGACGACAGGAAATAAAAAGAATGTCAACTGTTCGGGTTGTTGCCGAACTTGCCATTGACGACACTGGAGATGCGGCTGACAAGCCGTTCCTTACAGAATTGCCCCTTCAATTGGGGAGAAAGGATGCACAAGCTGTCCATTAAAGAACTTGCCACCACACTAGGGAATACGCACAAGCTGTTCATTAAAGAACTGCCACTTGGCATAAAGACATGATAAAAAGCTGCGCAAGCTGTTCGTTTGAACTGCCACTTGGCATAAAAGGTGACATCTCTGAACCAGACAGACTGGGGATGACACTTGGGGAAAAAAGAATTCACGAATTGCTCGTGATTGATTGATGAGACTCATGATAGTTAGAACAACCATGTATGATATGTAGTATGCTGCATGCATAAATGTACATATGTATGAATGTATGAATGAATGCATGACTGTCACTGGGGGCGTCGTGCGAGAGATGGACTTGTACTGGGGATACAATGATACAATGAGAGGAGCACAAGCTGTTCGTTAAAGAACTACCGCTTGGCGAAAAGGAGATTGAAATCCCTAGACCAGACAGGCTGGGGATGACACTCGACTGTTTGTTGGAAAAAAAATAAAATTGTGGGGGATGCATGATATGAATATGAGATGCATGTTAATGAATGAGTTTGATATGATTTGGACGCTGGGGGTTATGATTTGGGTGCCGAGCAAAGTCGGGCTTGGATGGGATACCGAGCGAGGTCGGGCTTTGGTAAGGTGGTTGTGCCAATGACGATTGGGCTTTCGGGGTTGAGACTCCACTGGGGGATATGCCAATAAGATTGGACTTTGCTTGTGACTTCGCTGGGGATATAAGGATCATTTTGGAAGCATGATCGATATCCAGCCTTCGATGCCAATGGTGATTGGGCTTTTGAGAGTAGGTGCCAATGACAATTGGGCTTTTGATTGTTTGGACAAAGATTGACTACCTGGGGAATTTGTTGATCCGCTGGGGATTGTGCTAATCCGTTGGGAAGAAGAACTGATGATTCCGCCGGGGATGCTTATGCTTTGGTTGGCAAGTCTTTGCCGGAATTGTCCTTTCGGGCTCTCAACTCATTGGGGATATTCCCGATTGATTCACCGAGGATTCTGCTGGGGAATTCCTCTTTGCAATTGATCATGCTCGACCTGCGAAGCTTTATCTGCTTTAAGGACAGACATCGATGTACACTCCGAATATTCGTGAGTTTGAAAGGAATGTGTTTGTTATTGATAAAAAATAAAAGACTCACAAAATAAATTTTGAATTTTTTTTTTTGTTTTAAAAGTACTATCATCAAGAATAAAAATGAACGAAAGGAATTTGATAAAAGGTAAAGAATGTTGGGAAGTGAAATTTATTAATGGGGTGGTAGCCCGCCAAAGGCGTGGCTCCACGAATCTTACAAAGTCTGAAAAAAAAGGTAAATATAAAAGGGAGGGTACATTGAACACGATGGCCACTAGTATCCCTAACAACTTTGAATCCCTTGTTTGGATGCTTCCGTTTCGGAGTCTTTATACAATTGAGGTGTCCCTAACGAATTACGACCAATCCGATGTAGTTACTTTGTCTTTTGATCCTTAATTTTTGCATAGGTCGTCCTTTCAGATGTTTGACCTATCAGGATAGTTGTTTCTGTTTTATGTCTCTAATTTTTGCCTGGACCGCCTTTTCAGGTTTTCAGTCCACCAAGACATTTTGTTTTGTTTCTAGACAAAGTATTTCTTGACTACATCGGAGTTCACAGGACGCGGAAAATCTTCGCCGTCCATTGTTGTGAGAATTAAGGCTCCTCCGAAGAACACTCTCTTGACGACGTACGGGCCTTCGTAGTTAGGCATCCATTTGCCCCTAGAGTCGGGTTGAAAAGATAGGATCCTTTTGAGCACGAGGTCTCCTTCTTGGATTTCTCGAGGACGAACTTTCTTGTCAAAAGCTTGTTTCATCCTCTGTTGATACAGTTATCCATGACATAAGGAAGTCATGCGTTTTTCCTCGATTAAGTTTAACTGATCGTATCTATTTTGACACCATTCAGCCTCTGACAACTTAGCCTCCATCAAGATTCTCAATGACGGGATTTCGACTTCTACGGGGAGCACTGCTTCCATGCCGTATACTAAAGAGAAAGGGGTTGCCCCTGTTGATGTACGTATTGAAGTACGATACCAGTGCAAGGCATATGGTAGCATCTCATGCCAATCCTTGTATGAGACTACCATCTTTTGCACTATTTTCTTGATGTTTTTGTTTGCAGCTTCAACCGCACCATTCATCTGAGGTCTATAAGGAGAAGAGTTATGATGCTCGATCTTGAACTCTTTGCATAGCTCCTTTATCATTTTGTTATTCAGATTGGTCCCATTGTCCGTGATGATCTTGTTGGGAATACCATATCGACAGATGATATGATTCTTAATAAATCGGACCACCACTTGTTTGGTGACGTTGGCATACGATGCAGCCTCAACCCATTTGGTGAAGTAGTCGATTGCTACTAGGATGAAGCGATGTCTATTTGAAGCTTTGGGTTCGATCCTACCAATCATGTCAATGCCCCACATGGAGAAAGGCCATGGTGAAGAAAGGACATTCAGAGCCGTTGGTGGCATGTGGATCTTGTCCGCATAGATTTGACATTTGTGGCATTTCCTGGCGTGCTTGTAGCAATCGCTTTCCAAGGTCATCCAGTAATATCCGGCTCTTAAGATCTTCCTAGCCATTGTGTGCCCACTGGAATGGGTTCCGAAGGAGCCCTCATGTATTTCATGCATTATGAGATCCGCTTCTTGCTCATCAACACATCTGAGCAGCACCATATCAAAATTCCTCTTGTATAAAACTTCTCCGTTTAGAAAGAAGTTGCCAGCTAATCTTCGCAGAGTTTTCTTATCCTTGTTGGATGCCCCATGCGGGTACTCTTGCTTTTGGAGGAAACATTTGATGTCGTGGAACCATGGCTGGTTATCCATGACTGCTTCGGCTGCAAACACATGCGCAGGTCTTTCTAGGTGTTGAACCTTGATTGTTGGAATTTCATTCCAGCGACTGACCTCATACATAGAAGACAAAGTTGCCAAAGCATCTGCCATTTGATTCTCGTCTCGAGGAATGTGATGCAGCTTGACTTTGTTGAAAAAGGTTAGCAAACGTCTTGCGTAATCTTTGTAAGGGATCAAGCCGGTGTGGCGAGTTTCCCAATCTCCATTGATTTGATTAATCACAAGAGCTGAGTCTCCGTAAATATCGAGGTTCTTGATCCTTAGATCAATGGCTTCCTCAATTCCTAAGATACAAGCTTCATACTCTGCCATATTGTTTGTACAGTCGAATGATAGTCTTGCAGCAAAAGGGAGATGTTTGCCCTCAGGGGTGATGATGACTGCCCCAATTCCATTGCCATAGACATTTACTGCTCCATCAAAGATTAACTTCCATCTAGATTCGGGATCTGGACCTTCGCCGAGTAGTGGTTCGTCACAATCCTTCATCTTTAGATACATGATTTCTTCATCGGGGAAGTCAAACTTGATTGGTTGATAATCCGCAATTGGTTGATGAGCCAAATGGTCAGCCAGAATGCTGGCTTTGATAGCTTTCTGAGTGTGGTATTCGATGTCGTATTCTGACAACAACATCTGCCAACGGGCGATCCTTCCGGTTAAGGCGGGTTTTTCAAAGATGTACTTGATTGGATCCATCTTGGATATCAACCAAGTAGTGTGGTTGAGCATGTAGTGGCGAAGACGCCTAGCAGCCCAGGCTAATGCACAACAAGTCTTTTCGAGTAGAGAGTATCGGGACTCGCAGTCCGTAAACTTCTTGCTTAGGTAGTAGACGGCGTGCTCTTTCCTACCTGTCTCGTCTTGTTGTCCGAGTACACAACCCATGGAGTCCTCCAATACGGTTAAGTACATGATCAAAGGTCTTCCTTCGACCGGAGGAATAAGTATTGGAGGTTCTAGCAGGTACTCCTTGATGCTGTCAAAAGCTTTCTGGCAATTTTCTGTCCATACCACTTCTTGATTTTTGCGGAGCAGTTTGAAGATGGGTCCACAAGTGGCTGTCATATGGGATATGAATCTAGAGATGTAATTTAAACGTCCTAGAAACCCCCTTACTTGCTTCTCAGTTTGAGGAGCAGGCATTTCTCTGATAGCTTTAACCTTATCGGGATCTACCTCGATACCCTTTTGACTGACAATGAAACCTAGGAGTTTTCCTGATCTCACGCCGAATGTACATTTGTTGGGGTTTAGGCGAAGCCGATATTTTCTCAGGCGTTGAAATATCTTTAACAAGTATTCGACATGCTCTTCTTCCGTTCCTGATTTGACAATCATGTCATCGACATACACTTCAATTTCTTTGTGTATCATGTCGTGGAAGAGAGTAGTCATGCCCCTTTGGTAGGTAGCACCCGCATTTGTTAGGCCAAAAGGCATCACTTGATAGCAGAAGGTGCCCCAAGATGTAATGAAAGACGTTTTTTCTCTATCCTCAACAACCATTTTAATCTGATTGTATCCCGAAAAGCCATCCATGAAGGAGAAAACCTTGGATTTGGCAGTATTGTCGACCAATATGTCAATGTGGAGTAAAGGGAAGTCATCCTTTGGACTAGCCTTGTTTAAATCTCGATAATCGACACACATCCTGACTTTACCATCCTTCTTGGGAACTGGCACTATGTTGGCCAACCATTGAGGATATTCTAAGGTAACGAGAAATCCAGCATCAATTTGCTTTTGCATTTCCTCTTTGATCTTAAGGGCCATGTCAGGGCGAGTTCTTCTCAACTTCTGCTTGACTGGCGGACATTCAGGTTTTAGAGGTAAGTGGTGCTCCACAATCTCAGGATCCAATCCTGGCATATCTTGGTATGACCATGCAAAGATATCCACATATTCTTCAAGAAGCTTGACTATTTTCTCTTTGACGGGCGCATCCAATAACGCTCCAATCTTAACTTCTTTCTTTTCTTGTTCGGAACCCAAGTTGATGACCTCTACCGTTTCCTCGTGAGGCTGAATGGTCTTCCTTTCTAGCTCTAGTAGGCGCTTGATCTCATCCGGGACTTCCTCATCCTCTTCCTCTTCCGCTTCGTAAATAGGGAATTCAAAGTTGGGAGGGAGCCTAGGGCTAAGGTGTTCGACAGGTTTATGGGTGCTTAGTCTGCATATGATGGATGATTGATTTTAGTAAAAGATGAAAAGAAATGCAGACTCTTTGAAATTAAAAATAGAAAATGTTTTTGGGTTTTTTTTTTAATTGAAAAAAAAATAAAAATAAAAAGACAACGTATAAATACGTAGAAGTTGTGATAGAAACAAACGACTTTTATTAATTGATGATAGTATATTAAACAAGCCCTACATGAGTCTCCCTTCGCTTCGGGCGAGACGAAAAGGGTTTTTTTTGAAAAAGATAAAAAAACAAACACATTACTTTGAAGACTGAATAACAGAAGGGACATCGATAGCAACCCAATTGCGGCGAGCTCCTCCGGGCATGGACATGTGCTGTTTCTTCCGGCCCATCTTCAGTGATGGCATTGGTTTCCTTTGTGGAGTGAATGAAACTAGCACTACGAAAGATGTTCTCGAGCGGCTCAATGCTAAAGCTTGGTTTGGTAACTCTTGCGGTTGGAGTGAAACCTAACCCTTCTCTATGCTTACGCTTTGGTAGACTTATTGTCTTTCCTCAATCCGGGAGTAAGTCATCTTGCACTGCTCTTTGTGCGCTCTTGAAAGAAGACATGGATGCTCCATTCTTTGTGGCACTCTCATCATCTAAGGAAAGACCTTGGAATGATGTCCCATCAACGATATCAGCACCGATGAACGAGAAAGCCGACAGATGGCTGATTAACAGAGCTTTCTCTCCTCCCACGGTGACTAGCTTCCCATTCTTCACAAATTTTAGTTTTTGATGCAGTGTGGATGTCACTGCTCCAGCCTCGTGGATCCACGGTCGGCCTAACAAACAACTATACGCTGCTTGTATATCCATTATTTGGAAGACTCAATTCCTTATGGGAAGACACGTAGTGTTGCGGAGAAAATGCGAACACTGAAGACTCAATTCGGATTATAAGAAATCCTGAGGATAAGAAAAGGGAAATGAGTTTTGGACTCGAAGATGGACGTATGCATGATAATGAATGATGTATGTAAATGCATGAATTTTTTTTTTGTTTTTGCTTTATAAGGAAATTAAAAAGTGTGCAATTAATATTAGCAATTTAGAAGTATTAAAGGCCGGAAAATTAATATTGTCCAAAATATACTTATTTGATTGAATAACATTGAGATTACAAAGTGTAACTAATGCTAATACAAATCAAATAGCCGCTCGCTTTTCGGCCTTGTCTATTTCCTCCCTATAGAAATCTACTGTGTTCTTACAGAACTTCATAAATTCTTGGATCTCCGTAGGGATGACAAAGTAAGGCATGACCATCTCGGCCTTTTTTAGTTTCTTCGGAAGCTCGGCAATGACTAAGTTTGAGAATGCGACCAATCTAGTGAAGTCCTCACTTAGTCGGGTGGCATCTTGCCATACAAACTCAATCACTTCCTTGCGTTGGGCTAGCTGGATATTTGCACTTCTAATCTCATCAAGGAGTCGTGCAATGTGGTTTCCATGCTCTCTTGCAATCTTGTCGAAGTATTCTTCGAATTTCTTGATGTCCGCTTCGAGACGATTGCAATGTAGCTTCCCTTGATGAGAAAGACTTTCATATCTTTGCCGTTGGACACGTTCGGCTTGGAGTTGCTCCTTGTGGTCCTTCATGACTCCTTGGAGTTGTTGATTTTTCTCTTGAAACTTCAACCTCCATTTCTTTTGAGCTTCGATAGCTAGCTCCCCGAACTTCTTGAGTTCTTGGTTGGAATGCAAGATTCTTTCCAATTCCTCATCCTTGGCTACAAGGTTGGCATCCGCACTAACCAAGCCGCCTCCAATCCAATCTCTCTTCCCCTCGGAGATCTTTAGCCGTTTTTGGCACACTAGGAGAGAATTTGTTGCTTCATCTCGATCTCTCTTCGTCCTAGTGATTTCCCCTAAAGCTTGAAGGTGTTTTAATTCTAGCTCTCCATTTTTATTTTGGAGCTCTCGAATCTTAGCCTTGAGTTCTTCCGCTTCTTTGTTGGGAACAGTTATGCTTGGCTTAGGTGTAAGAGGTTTTGGAGGGGATATGACCTCAAAAGGTAGCTTGATCATTTTAACCCTCTTCTTCACCCATTGAGTATATAGAGGCTTGGCCACACAATTCTTCTTGCCGACCCTTCCTTTGCGCACTTGGCTCCATGCCCTTCGGATTCTTTCTAGCAAGGCCAGGTCTTGATCTCCCTCTCTTAAGAAGAAAGGTTCTAGCAAGAGATCACCGGGTTTGTCTTCCATGGGATAGCCTAGCTGGCGAAGAGAGAGGACCGGATTGTAGTTAATGCATCCCTTAGTGCCAATGAGGGGTACATTAGGGAAATCCCCACAACTTAGGATGACTTCCGGGTCCTCTAAATCCGGAGAAAACCAATGAATGTCCTTCTCGGTGAGAGCTAGCATTCTTTGCGACCATTGAAGCTTAGCTCGGTTTTCCACAAAATCTCGGTTCTTAGGCATGTGGGATGTCAACCAAATTTGTACCAAAGAAGTACAACATGAGATTGTGCGCCCTCTCCCTTGTCCATGCCTTGAATAAAGGGAATGATAAAAATCCGCCAAAATGGTGGGGACTAGATTTTTAATCATGAACACCTTTATGGCCGGTAGGTCTACAAAGTCGTCCATATTGGGGAATAGAACTATTCCATACACCAAAAGTGCTAGAATTGCGTTGAATGCCTTCCCCTCTTTGTTAGCTAATAAAAACCGAGCTTGGGTCTCCAAAAACCTTCTCGTGAAGCCCTTAATGTTCCCTCTAGTTTCCCACTGAGGTACTATGTCTTGAACATTAAGGTGCAAGGATTCGGCGATAGCTTCTAACGTAGGGTCTTCTCCCAGACCGAGGTAAAGCCCATGATCTTTCATGCTACAACCCAAAATCTTCTCAAATTCTTCCAAGGTTGGGGCTAGTTGGAAGTCTTGAAAGGTAAAGCACCGGAGAGGTGGGTCGAAGAACTGAGCCAAAGTGGTTATAGCCGCTGAATCTATCTTCACGGGTAGGAGATCGAGTATGTGCCCATAACTTGCCTCGAAGTTGTTCTTGTCTACCGAAGAGAGCCGCCTACTCAAAGCTAACAAACTTTCCGTTTTAGGAACCTTGATCTTGAAAGCGAGCGTATTTCTATTTTTGGAGGCCATATTCTTATTGCTAATATTTGTTGCTCTTTTTAATTTCCTATAAAGCAAAGTGATATGCAAAAATTATTTTCCATGAATGTAAATGTATGATATGCATGGGTGTGATATGTATGTTCAAAATTTCCCCCCATCCTCACGTGTAGGCTCTAAAGGTGAGATTTCCTAAGAAGAGGTCCCTAGAGTCATAGATCTCACACGGAACGTAAGGTTGTCTATGGACATACGTCACATGACTTAAATACATTCCACGTGAAAATCTCCTCTAAGCGGGGTTTAGCATCCTACCTCACGGACATACGTCAACGCGGGCTTCCGCTCACAACCACCATTCTAACTTAGTTTTCTCTCGAGCTCGGGTAGAGAGCCTCACACGTCTGGCATTAACCCGAACAATGTGGAGTAACATCGCTCAAGTAACCCCGCAATTGATATATATATATAGATATGAAGCAAAATGATATATGTAAATGTAGAGCAAAAGAATAAACAAATAATGATAAGAAAATATAAACACGCAAGTAAAATGAAAAAATTAGCCTAAAAGCCGACTGAGATGGGTTTGACTCGTTTATGCACAAACAAAGTGTTTTATGCATGTCCCCAGTGAAGTCGCCATCTTTGTCGCGTCGAATTTCGGATATCAAGCTATTGGGAAGCATTGAATCACTAATGTTAAATCACGACTGAACTTTTAATTTTTCGGGGAGAAAAGGAAAAAAGTTCGAAATTACCTTGAAAAAGAGATTTTAGGTTCGAAAGTCGATTATGCGAGGTGAAGGTATTAGCACCCCTCACATCCGTTGTACTCAACGGGAACCTCTTAGTCGGCCTAGGCTTAGAATGTTTCGATGTTTTACTTGCGTGTTTAAACATATATAAAAAAAAGGAAAAAGAAAATATAATGTGAAGTGAAGAAAGAGATAAAAACAAACGAAAGGAAAAAAAACGAAAGGTTTTTTATTAATGGGCTTGACAAGATGTCGATCTTGCTCCTACGTATTTCCCGGTAGTCGGAGAATTCAAAGCGTATGTAGTTCTTTGGTAGAAAAAGTTTGTATGTTGGTTCGTTTTAGTTAAAAAAGATTTGATCGCGTCCGAGCGAAAAAAGTTTGAAAAAGAGAAAGTAATGAAAGTAAATGTCAACTGTTCGGGTTGTTGCCGAACTGGCCATTGACGACAATGCATAAAGGTAAATGATTTGATAAAAAGGATTTGCACTCGGACGTGAACAAAGGTTTTAAAACGCACGAAAGCGTAAAAGGTTTTAAATGATGAAGACAAACGCTAAGGCGATAAACTCGCGCAGGGCGTAAATGTTTTAAAAAAGACAGACGCACATCAAGGCGATAAACTCGCGCAAGGCGTAAATGGTTGAAAATAAATGCGCAAAGGCGCGAAAGGTTCGGATTGACCACGAAGGCCAAGAAAAGGTTAAAAATGGCCACAAGGGGGCCAATGGAAGATTGAGCGTGCTAGACGCGTCAAGGGTGGAATGACGATTGCCTGAGCGATGAGACATACGTCACGCATTCGTGCAACCGAGGTTTGGGGAGACATACGTCAAGCCATTCCCGTTTCATTCAAGTTTGGTTTTGTTACTCGGAGAAATCTCAAAGGGAACCAAAATGCTTTAAAAGGAAAGTTAAAAAAAGAGAAATCACGAACAAATTTGCTGTTCGAGTTTATTAAAATCATGAACATTGCTTGTTACTTAAGTTATCGAAACTCAAGAACAAGCGTAGTTCAAGTTTGAATGATGAACAAAAATCATAAAACACATACAAATTTGGAAAGTTCACAAGTTCGGCTCAATCCGAGCTTGGTTTAAAAAGAATGAGCAAGTTCGGCTTAAGTTCGCGTTTGGATTGGAAATCATGAACAATATTACTGTTCAAGTTTGTTTTGAAAATAAACGAACTTAGCTTATCGCTCAAACTTGGTTTTGAAAATTGAAGAACATAACTTGTTTCACAAGTTACTCAAAATTTATCGCACGAACTTGTAAAATTTTCAAAGTTGTGCATGATTATGAATAGGGTTTGGACAAAAATGATTTTTAACCCTCTTTAGGTTCTGAATCAAGGGCTGGAACCCCAAATATTTGGCATTTGAATACCTGATTCATGTTCTGAATTTCATATACTTCGCAGAGCAACCGGAACTTGGCTCTGCGAAGTCAGGTTCTGATGTGTTCGCAGTGCGAACAATACTTTGCTCTGCGAAGTATACGAAATTTTGAACTCAGAAGCTGTTTTTGAACAGAAGTTCAGAAACTGCTTCTAAGCAAACTTCAGAACCTAATGGAGGTTAAAAAGCTTTGCAAAAGTTGGGAAAAAGGAGTGTAAAAACTCAGTTTTAAGGCTTGGCCCCTTTGAGATCCCTTTTGAGTTTCAAAAGGGGTTTTTGTGCACAAAATGAAATTGAACAAAGCAAATGATGCAAACAGCAAACAAAATGAAAGAGGAAGATTATAGGAGACTTACAGAACTCCTAGCAATGCTTGAGCATTAGGTTGGAAGTGGCTTGCTTGATTGGTTAGAGGTTATGAACAATGAACTCTAATTTGCTTTGGTTTTTGTATGAACTGTTTTGATGCTGCAATGTGATGGATTTTGGTGTGAATTTCGTGTGTATTGTGTGAGTGTAAGGCTGTTTTTCTGGTCTATTGATTGTGTGAAATCCTTGGGCCTTGGCATTCCTTTTATAGGCCAAAATGCAAATATATGCAATGATGAACAAAATCCTAGAACCTAGCTGATTTGGGGCTAAATCCAGGCTAAATCACTTTGCATTTAATGCTAATGGATAGAAGTTGCTTTGCCTTGTGCCAAGGGGCAAGACCTTGACTGATCTCAGCCACAAATGCAGCTGATTCTAGAAGGTAATGATGAGAAAAAGCTGAAAAACAGGGCAGCTTGAGATTGGGTGATTCTTGGGATCAATCCTGGCAATCTTGGAAGGCCAAGCAATGAAAACGTGTACTGCCATGTACAGGGAGATTGGGGGAAGCAAAATGAGCATGTGGGCTGGTGTGTGGGAGGAGAAATCCAGCTCAAAACAGGGCAGCACAAACAACTTTTTTGCAAGCAAAAAACCACTTGAGTTTGACTAGTTTTGGTGAAGAAAAAGGGAAGGAAAGGGATCAAGTAGCTGGCTGGCAAGCTCAGGTTGGATGACGGGTCAATTTGGAGGGACAAGAGCTGACCAAGGGCAGCCAATTTGAATGAGCACATGTTAGGTTGGAAGAAAATCCTTCTTTCCTTTTACCTTTAATGTCACACTTTGATTCTTGCCTTGCTGCATCATTTCAGTCAAAAATAGCAATAACAATAATAATAATACTAATAATAACAATTACAAATGAAAACAAAACAGATAAATCAAAGAAAATAAAAATTCTGCAGAAAATCGCAGAAGTCGCAGTGCGAAGGTCACTTCGCACTGCGAATTCCCCTTTTTTTGAATTTTTGTATTTAAAATAAAAGGTAAAATGAAGAAATAATAATAATAATAATAATAATAATAATGAAAAATGATAATAATGAAAATGATAATGCAAATAAAAATAAAAAAGGTAATGAGAATGAAAATGATGATAATAATAATAACATGATGAAAAGCTTAATATTATTAATTAATAAAACCTTAATAATAATAAAAGATAATAATGATATTATTAATGAAAATAGAATAATATTAATAATAATAAGGAAGATGATACTATTAATAGTAATGCTAATAGTGATAAATGCAAATAAAAATTCTATGACAAGAATGAAATAATGAAAAGGTAATAATAAATGATGAAATAATAAAAGATAAAACAAAGAAAAATATAAGTCAAAAAATGGGGTATGACAACAGTCTTCACACAGAAAACACAAACTGACTCAGTATCAGAGATTGTTTTGACATCAGACTCTACATCAGACATACCAGCATCATCTTCATCTCCCTCACTTTCTGCTTGCTCACCTTCATCAATCAGTAATTGCTATAATTCCTCATGCAAACAAACTCCCAGTTTACTCCTCAAATATTCAAATTGCTTGGCATCCAATGCTTTTGTAAATATATCAGCAAGCTGTTCTTCTGTGTCAACATGTTCAAGCTGCACAACCTTCTCCTCCACAAGGTTTCTGATGAAATGATGACGTATATCAATATGCTTAGTCCTGCTATGCTGTATGGGGTTCTTTGAAATATTGATAGCACTCAGACTGTCACAATACAATGTTATAACATCCTATTCAACATTATATTCCTTCAGCATTTGCTTCATCCACACCAATTGGGAACAACTGCTACCAGCTGCTATATACTCAGCTTCAACTGTAGATAGAGACACACAATTCTGCTTCTTGCTAAACCATGAAATCAGATTGTTTCCCAGAAAGAAGCATCCACCAGAAGTACTTTTTCTATCATCTGCACTACCTGCCCAGTCAGCATCACAATACCCAACTAACATAGGACTTCCACTGTGTGAGTACATAATACCATAGTCACTGGTACTATTGACATACTTCAGAATCCTCTTCACTTGAGTTAAATGACTCATTTTTGGCTCAGCCTGATATCTAGCACAAACTCTAACAGCAAAGGTTATGTCTGGTCTGCTTGCAGTTAGATATAACAGACTCTCAATCATGCTCCTATATAGACTTTGATCAACAGCAACACCTTGTTCATCTTTAGTCAACTTCAAATAAGTGGCTGCAGGTGTTCTTTTATGGCTTGCATTCTCCATCCCAAACTTCTTGACTATATTCTTTGCATATTTGCTTTATGAAATGAATATAGTGTCTTCCATCTGCTTGACTTGAAGACCAAGAAAGTAGGTTAGTTCACCCACAAGACTCATCTCAAATTCAGACTGCATCTGCTGAACAAAAAGTTGAACCATCTGGCTTAACATTCCACCAAAGACAATGTCATCAACATATATTTGTGCTATCATTAGACTTCCATCTTCTTCTTTCACAAATAGTGTCTTATCAGTTCCTCCTTTTCTGTAACCTTGAGTAACAAGAAACTGTGTGAGTCTCTCATACCATGCTCTAGGTGCTTGTTTCAATCCATATAGAGTTTTCTTCAATTTGTAAACATGGTTAGGAAAATTAGGATCCACAAATCCCTTTGGTTGTTCAACATAAACCTCATCCTGCAAGTACCCATTCAGAAAAGCACTCTTCACATCCATCTGAAACAGCTTGAATTTAAGAATACATGCTACGCCCAAAAGTAATCTTATGGATTCTAATCTGGCCACATGTGCAAAGGTTTCATCAAAATCAAGTCCCTCCACCTGAGTGTACCCTTGAGCAACTAGCCTTGCCTTGTTTCTAGTCACAGTTCCATGTTCATCTGATTTATTTTTGTAAATCCATTTAGTTCCAATGACATTCATGCCTATAGGTCTTGGAACAAGATCCCACACTTCACTTCTTTTGAATTGATTCAGTTCTTCTTGCATAGCATCAATCCAGAATTCATCAGTAAGTGCTTCTTTAATATTCTTGGGTTCAAATTTTGACACAAAGCACGAATCAGTAGTCACTTCTTCTGATCTTCTGGTTCTGACTCCTTGATCAAGGTTCCCAATGATTAGTTCTTTGGGATGATCCTTCTGAATTCTGATTGAAGGTCCTTTGGGATGATTCTGGTTCTGAATTCAGCTTCTGAAGACCCAGCTTCTGAACCAGCTTTTGAAAATGCACACACTGAGTTTTCAGCTTCTGAAGACGTGCTGCTTGTATATTTGATTTTAGCAAAACATGTAGCCAACAACCAAATATCCAACAAATTTAACCATATTTAATCAATTCGTATAGAAACAGCTTATAGACAAGTGTTAAATCAACCACATAACATTAAAACAGCTTATAGACAAGTGTTGAAACAGCTTATACAAAAACAATTTAACCATATTTAATTTGTTTGTATAGAAACAACTTATAGCTTATAGACAAGTGTTGAATCATCCACGGAACATTGAAACAACTTATAGACAAGTGTTTAATTTGTTCATATAGAAACAACTTATAGATAAGTGTTGAAATAACTTATACAAAAACAATTTAAACAGATTTAATGACTTATATACAAGAACAATTTGAATAAACATAACATTGAACAAATAATTTGAATCAGCCACAATCACATTGAACAATTTGAACCACAATAAGCCACGTTCACAGTTAATTGAAAAACACAATCAAATGAAAATCTAAACCCTAAATAACTACAAATATACATGTATGAAATACGAATCTGTAATTAACGATGAAGAAGGTGAGAAGACTTACAAAATTGAAATTGGACAATCCCCTTCCTCAACAGAACACCTTTTCTCACGAGAACCCTTTCTCACCAGAACCCCAAAATCGAAGAGAGAGAGGGAGCCCGTGGGAGATTGAAGAAGAGAATGAGATGATTGGGTTATCGGAGTGGAACGTGGCCAATCAGAAGAGATGGTGAGACGGTTGTGGGAGATGTCACGAAGGAAAGGAATGATAACTGTTCTGCATGTAGTGAATAAAATGTATTCTAAGTTTTGTTTCATTTTTCTGTCAATAAGAGTTTTGGCAAATATTTTGGAGCCAAATTGTTGAAATTTTGGGATTGGGGAAAAAGTGTGGAGCCAAATTTATAAACTAATATATTCTTGCTATTATAAATATAAATTATAAATAAATAAATGTATCATAAAGAGGGTTAGACCGTGGGTAACTATTGACGACAAAAAGCCGTCTATAATTATTGATAGCTAAGCCGTGGGTAGCAATTTCAAAAAATTCACATTGAGCTTTTAAACTTACAGACGGTTTAGTCGTGGGTAATCCGTCACTACTCTAAAAAATTACTCACGACTTTATGGCCGTGGGTAATTGTTCGCGGGTAAGGACAGATTTTCTTGTAGTGCAAATCGTAATAAGTAATAAAGTAGTAAGTTTATCGTTCTCTACAGGGATTGTCGTTCAACTTAGTAATTAATAAAATTTATTTTAAACGGTAAAAGTTACTTAAATTTAAATAGGGTTGTAGGGTTGAACTACCCTGCTGAGTACATAATTAGGGTTTGTGATTAGGATGATTAACGGTAATTTTGGAATCCTTTGAATCCCCCCTTCGTCTTTGATGGATAAAAACCTAAAGGAATTAAACAGTTATGCATGCTACTTATGATTTAATGAAACAAGCGGATAACCTCACATGAAGCTTCTCACAACAACTATTGCAGAACCAACCTAAATTGAGTACTACGTTGTCCAAAGAAGGGAGTAATTAAACGACCGAAATTCAAACCTTTACTTCTTAATATGTATAGAAAGGTGGTAGTTAGAAAAGCCAATGGAACTGAAGAATTTCGGGTTGTCGGTGCCTACTTTAATCCTACAGATCATTCTTCAAGATTACTCACGTAGTTAACCAATTGAAAAAAGCATTAAAGAACGGGCAAATCTAATTTAAATCGAAACATTGTAAGACATAAATTGAATAAAAGACTTTATTAATAATATCCAACAAATAAGAAGGGGTTCATCATGGAACCATAATCAAGAGGTTTAGTTGCTCATGACAACATACATCATAATAAAACAATAGAAAAACATACCCTAGAGAGAACAAGAGAAGGAAGAATTATGCCTTGAAGCTTTGATGTTTGACCCATGCCTCCAACCGTCAAGTTTTTATGAATGAAAAATAATGAGAGCAAGGGTCTCTATTTATAGCAAATGATTGGGTATGGTTTAGGAGAAGAAACATGGGTTTTTTGCACCGATCTGACTTGAAAAACAAGTTGCATGCAAAATCTGCCCGCCGCCCGCAGCCGGGCGCTAGCCACGCCCATGGCAGTAGCAACACTGCCTCAGGGGTGAGTCACGCCCAGGACAGCCCTGGATGTGCGAATCTTGTGTTTTTCTCCTGTTTTCGACCGTTCTTCCGTCTGGAAACTCCTAGGAACTTGAAATGAACTTTCTTCACTTTGTATTGTCTTCAAAAATCTTCTAAGAACCATTGACTTCAATCTTCATATCATTGATACTTCATGTGATGTCTCGATTTGTCGATTTACATGATTTCTCACTGCAAAACACTCAAAACACCTATGGAGTTGCATGATCTAGGATAAAAAGTAAATTACAACGACTCGATTAAAAACAATACAATATGTTCCTCAAACCATTAACAACTCCTCTATCTCTCAACTTACTTGTCTTCAAATGCAAAGAAAAGTACTAAAAACATAGCCAAAAATATCATATGATACTCTGTCATCAACCATCATAGTAAAGCTAGGAATAAGCATTAGATATGTAGTTTTAAATATCAAGGGTAGACAATGAGGTGATATGGAATATGATAAAACTTTCTCTTCCTTTGTTTGATTGCATAGAAGATGAGATGCAATCAACACAAATTAAAAGAGGCCCGTTGACCTTATTTGTTTCTGCACCATGTTCCTCTATATCCTTCTCATCAATGTACGATGCACACACCACCAACAGGTAGATATGTCTTCTTTTTCTGCCATTGGAATTGCTTAACCAATTTAATCTTTTAATTGTTAAGCCATTGTTATTTTTACCAAGTTGAGATTTATTGGCAGTATCAATGTCATATGACAAGTATGTTTGCAACTACTACGTCCATTATTTAGATGAAGAAATTTAAGATACCTTAAAAAGACAATTTCAAATAATGTTCCCTATATAAGCAAAATGGGTCAATGCAAAGTAGGAATATATTACTATTTTTTAGATTAAGAGATTCAAAATTATTTAATTATATATCGAAAAAATTACCCTTTTTTAATATAGCCAGATGCAAAAAAAAATACATGGTTCATAAATCAATTGCAACACCTTGAAGATAAAGTGTGTTTTAAGATCGACATCACAGTGCTATTTCACTCAATGTAGACAAACTCGAGATCCTAGGTAGATTGGGTAGGGGCCACTAGATCGTGAATTGGGGGATCGTAACACAAATCTTAAGTTCCTACCAAATTTAAAAATTCGTACATATGCATATGAAGTAGCATAATTTAATAAAAAAAACTTCAAATAACATTCAAATTAGTTAACAAAGACTGAAATTTAGGATCATAATATTCATAAAACAACTCAAAACTACTCTAACATTCAAAACAATAGCTCATCACACCTAAAAACATCGTAAAAGCTCCAAAATGGTAGCAACTAACACCTACAAATATCTAAAAAAATCAAAATGCAGATTCAGACCATAACAGGAAAAAAAAAACTTAAAAAAGCTTCAAAACATAACCGAAACAACTCCATAACAAAACATGAAAACTTAATCATAATTCTCTTAATTCCCAAACAGTTAGAAGATCATAATCACCCAAGGGATCATCATTTCCACCAACTTCATTATCTTCTCCATTATCTCCATCTTCATTTTCATCTTCAAATTCGTCTTCGCCTTCATATTCATCTCTGGCTCCAACATGTTCATCTTCCGAATTTTGAACTAGAATAACATCCTTGTTGTACCCTAATTTTGTCCAAGCTTTTTTCAAAAAAAAAAGAGGTCAACACAAAAAAAGAAAGTCAAAGTCAACACAAAAAGTCAACTTTTATTTTATTTTTTTTAAAAAATAAATAATAAATAATAATAAAAAGTTTTATTATTATTTATTTATCTTTCTTTTTATTTTATTTTATTATTACTTTTATTTTCATTATTACTTTTATTATTATTATTACTTTTTATTATTATATGTTTATTTCAAAACAAAAAAAGAGAAGAAAAAAAGGAAAGAAAGAGCACGTGCCAGACATGTTTTTTCAGAAGCAAGTGGCTGTCCAGGGGCAGCATTTCTTCCCTTCCAGTTTTCCTGCTTCTGACTCTGCTTTCCAGCATCCACCTTGCCATTTCTTCCCTCCTCCTTTATCAAAACCAGTCAAGGTAAGCTGCAAAACTGTTTGCCCTGGTTCTGAAACTGCTGCCCCTGTTCCAGCATTTCTTCCTTCCCCTGTGTGCAGCACCTTTTCCATTGTTTCTCCCAACCTCTGCACAGTGCAGCACCCCGTTTCCATTGTTTCTCCCAAGCTCTGCACAAACAGCACCCTGTTTTCCCATGTTTCCAGCAATTCCTGTCAAACTCAGCCCCAACTGGTTCTGAATTAACCCAAAGTCTTCACCATGATCACAAGGCAAGGTCACTTCCTTCCTTTTGCATTAAATGCTAACCAAAGTCTTGGTCTTAGCACATAAAGCAGCCCAGCTTTCAAGGGATTTTTCATGATTACAAATGATCACATTTTGCCTATATAAGCAACACAATGGAGAAGGATTGAGGACAGGAATTTTCATACAGAAACAGAGGTTGGTTTTAATACAATTCAGAGAGAATTTTCACACAATCTCAAGGGCAATTTAAGCAGTTTTTAACACAGTTTGTTTAAACACAATTCAGAAGAAAAACACACAGTTTTAAACACATAGTTTTAACAGAGTTTTGAACAAAATTCAAATCTAATCTTAGAACAATTCCGACAGTTTTTTAGAGGAATTTAGAGCAAACTCAGAACCAGAAGGAATAGCCAAAATTCACAACAACCTTTGAAAGTCAGAAGCTCTGTTTTCTGTTTCTTTCTTTGCAAACAATCATAAACAAATCAAGCAATCAAAACAGCCACTAAACATCATACAAAGAGTGAAGAACAATAGCAAAATACCATTGTTGTTGTTGTTTGTTATTCTTCAACATTTCCAGCTTTGCAAAAACCACAATCATCCAAGGGCCCTTTCATTTTCTTGCATCCAAAGCTTTGGGCTAGGAGTTTGTAAGCATCTTAAACTTTTTATCTTTCATTTGCATTTCTGTTTGCATTTGTTATGTTGTTCCTATTGATTCAGCATCATTTTTCTGCATTCTTAGTGTTTTGTTTAACTCATTTTGAACTAAAAACATCTTTTAAAACCCCAAAGAAATCTCAAAGTTTACAAAACACCAAAACAGAAGTGGTTTACTTCTTTTTCTTACTGAATTCGAAAGTTTTTCACCCCTTTGAGGTTCTGAAATCAGAAATTAGAAGCTTCTGAACAGTAGTTCAGAAGCAGCTTCTGAACAGTAGTTCAGAAGCAGCTTCTGAACAGTGCTTCTGAAGCTCAGAGTCTGAACAGTGCTTCTGAAGTTCAGAGTCTGAGGGTCAACAAAAGTCAACGTCTGAACAGTGCGTCTGATGGTCAACCAAAGTCAACGCATGAACAGTGCGTCTGATGGTCAACCAAAAAGTCAACGTCTGAACAGTGCGTCTGAGGGTCAACAAAAAGTCAACGTTTGAACAGTGCTTCTGAAGTTTAGAGTCTGAACAGTGCTTCTGAACCTCAGAGTCTGAACAGTGCTTCTGAAGTTCAGCTTCTGAAGCAGCTTCTGGGCATTTTTTTGAAATTCAGAACCTGTTTTTTTTTTTTACTTTTTTTGAAAGGTTTAAAACTCATTTTTTTCAAAGTATAACAAAGTGTTTTGGCTCTTATTTGGAATTTCATAAGTTTCAACAACAAACTTGAATGAAAAAGGAGTGGTTTGACGTATGTCTTTCCATTCCCCGATTGCACAAACACTTGACGTATGTCTCGTTGTTTGGACAATCATCATTCTTTTCAAACTTCACCAAAAAATACATTTTACCTTCAACAACAAACTTGAATGAAAAAGGAGTGGTTTGACGTATGTCTTTCCATTCCCCGGTTGCACGGGCACTTGACGTATGTCTCGTTGTTCGGACAATCGCCATTCTATTTTCAAAAATACAAAACATAAAACAAATCCAACAAACCAATTCAAATTCTTGGCCCCCCGTGGTCAATTGAACAAATTCTTGGCCCCCCGTGGTCAATTGAACTAATTCTTGGCCCCCTGTGGTCAATTGAACTAATTTTTGGCCCCCCGTGGTCAATTCAAACCCCCCGTGGTCAATTCAAACTAATTTTTGGCCCCCCGTGGTCAATTCAAAACTAATTTTTGGCCCCCCGTGGTCAATTGAACTAATTTTTGGCCCCCCGTGGTCAATTCAGACCTTTTTGGCCCCCAGTGGTCAATTGAA
This sequence comes from Medicago ruthenica, assembly GCA_018208015.1. Taxonomy (NCBI): domain Eukaryota; kingdom Viridiplantae; phylum Streptophyta; class Magnoliopsida; order Fabales; family Fabaceae; genus Medicago; species Medicago ruthenica. The sequence goes on along the minus strand of CM031372.1, from coordinate 75,874,364 downwards.
CTAATTTTTGGCCCCCCGTGGTCAATTCAAACCTTTTTTCACAAACGGACATTTTTTTATCAATTCTAACGCGATACAAACAAAGGCTTAAGCCTCCCACGCGCGAGCATACAAGCTACGTTTAACCGCAAGAATACGATCAAAAACATCATTCTTTAAAATCAACCAACAAACAAACGTGTTCTACCAAAGAACTACGTAGCTTTGAATTCTCTATCGCACCAGGAGATACGTAGGAGCAAGATCCCATTCTTGTCAAGCACACTAATAAAATATACCTTTTTTCCCCTTTTCTTTTTCCCCTTTATATATTAAAACATAGCAAGCAAACCTTTAAAAACACTTTTAGCCTTAACTAACTAGGAGGTTCCCGTTGAGTACAACGGATGTGAGGGGTGCTAATACCTTCCCCTTGCATAATCGACTCCCGAACCCGTTAATGGTTGCGATGACCATCCTTTCCACATCGTCAAGGGTTTTATCAACGTTTCCCTTTAAAAATAAAACTTTGGTGGCGACTCCGCAGTCCTTCCGAGCGTCCTTGCGCTCGAGCATTTTTTTAGAGAGCGCACAATCCTCATCCTTTTCAATTTGATCTTGTTTCACTAAAACAAAATCTTCATCCAAAATTTTAGTGTTGTCATCTTCTGCATTTATATCCATAACCCAGTCATCATCAAAACTAAGGTCATCAAACTCCATCTTAGGTGTTCTTCTCCCGTTCTTTTTCTTAGCCAATCTTGAATTAGCCATGACAAATACAACATCATTCATCGTTTTTTGCTTTAAACGGTTCCTTATTTTTGTATGAACCTTGAACAATAAATGAAAAGAAATTAAGCCAAGCAAGATGAAAACATTTTACAATTTAATTATAATTTTTTGAAGTCTTACCATCTCGAGTGCGCTCTAGTTTCGCTTGAACTCTAAGGAACTACATGTCAAGCTTGGTATTCGGATGGCAAACCTTTGGAGCTTTGGATACTCAAACCCAACTGAATCCCATCAATATGCCATGTAGATTTATCAAGTGTTAGTTTGGCCAATCTTGTGCCAGAATACTCTATTTGTTTCTTGAAGTCATGCATATGGACTTCAACCTTAGCTTGTTCTTCAAGATCATCCACTATCATAGTTATACAATCCATTAAGCCTTTTCTAACCTCAATATCAACTTTAAATCCAGGACCATAATGCATCTACATGTTGAGATAATAGGATGCAACACGCAGAGGCCTATGGAACATTATATCCCATCTATCATCAATGATGTTCCAAATAGGTTTGTAACTACAAAGTATACAAAATTAAGTAAGTTTTAAATTTTAAAACTAGACCAGACCACAAATAACCAAACAAAATTAAACCAAACAAAGATACTTCTTTTTTTACACTATTAAAATTCTTTTGAATTTGCTCCTTTGCTTGATCCATTGCTTCTTAGATGAATCTCATTATTAGTTTTTTATTTGAGTCAATAAAACAAAGCACTTTTATGAGAGGTGTCACACCCCTCAAACAAATTACAATATCCTTCCAAAACTTTTTATCCAAAATCATATCTTCAAGAGCTTTCCCATCTCTTAACTTTGCACATTAATTTGTTGGACTTCCATTCTTTGGAAGTGAACATTCTTATCAAAGTCTACTTATTATCGTACAACCACCTTAAAGTAAGATATGATGTGGCAAAGTGAGTAGTGTCTGACCTAACCAAATCTCTATTTCTTGTGTGATGATGCAAAATAGAATTTAGAGATGTTCTTGAATAAATAAAAGTTGTAATCTTTTTACCCTTTGGATCTGTCTCTCTGTGAATCAGTACCTTCTTCTTTAAGTCTTCAAGCATAAAATCAAGGTAGTGCGCAACACAAGGTGTCTAATATAATTTTTTCCTCTTTCACATTAATATCTCACCGCCAACCTTGTAGTTTGCTACATTATCTGTCACAACCTGAACGACATTATCTTCTCCCACTTCTTCAACAACTGCATATATTGTTTCAAATATTTTGTTGGTTGTTTTGCATATATTGGATGCATCAACAAACTTCAAAAACACAATACCCCTTGGACTATTCACCAAGAAGTTTAAAATGGTCCTCCTCATACGATAAGACTATCCATCAATCATTATTGTGCAGGCGATTGTCTTCCATTCCTACTTATGTTCTTACAAAGCATCATTTGTCAACTTCACTTCTTGGTTTGACAACTTAATTCTAAGATCATAATAAGATGGTGGTTTGAATCCATTATCATGTCTTGAAATCATATCACACATGATATCAAACTCCCCACTCCTTACATTGAATGGTATGTCGTTGTTGTAAAAAACCTTGCAATTGCTTAACATGCATAATCTCTTAAACCCTTTTTTAGCTTTGTATTGATGGTAGGTTGTGAGCTAAAACACCTTTTATTAAATATGTTTCCAGAATTGTTATTGTTCATTCTTTTTTTCACCAGCCTTTGCCTTCTCCTCCTCCACCATTTCCTATGTTTTTTATCAGTTTTTCTTCCAAACTAGCACAAATTTGCAGCATTTTCTTCTGGCTTTCATCTGAGACAACCTTACATGGTTCCACATCTTTTTGAGTTCCAGCCAAGTGATGGTCTAGTCTGTAAACACCTCTAGATTTTTTTTTTACAATATTTGCATTTTATTCTCCTTAGATTATCAAGATCAGCAACATCATGCTTCCATGCTACATCACTTCTGTTACCAGTAACATTTTTTGGTAGCATTTTCTATCGTGGTGGAACTGTAGGGGTGCAGAGAGAGCACCAACAACTAGAGTTCCAATAGTAGAACTCGAAGCCATTGATATTTGATATGGTAGTAACAGAGCAAATAAATTTTGTGGTGTGGTTGAGAACAAAATAAAGGGAAAGGTTGGTAGAATATAGAATACAGTGGTTAAGAATGAAAAGTTTCAAAACTAATGAGTAGACCACATATTATAAATAAATTAATGTGAGAGAGGGGAGTTGAATGTTATGAATATGGGAATTGCATTGGTAAGGTTTCATGAATTGAATTGTATTGGAAAGTTTCCCCAATTATTGTTAGTGGGTGTAATGGGAAGATTTTCAATAACTAATGGATTTTATCTGACTTAGACACTGTTTCATAGAATAGGAAGAGGTGAAACACGCTTTTTCAGGATTTCTAATTGTAAAATTTGTTTTGGGTGGAACCAGGTCGCGAACCTAACCCAAGAACCGGAATTTCTGGAAGCGGAATTGAAAATCAAGTCACAAACCGACCCGCGAACCCAAATTTCTAGGTTTCAAACCTAAAGCGTTTGAATCATACGATACAAATAATTCTACGTTCTTGCACGACGATCCAAACCGCAAGCACCAATTAACGATCCTGTCAATTCCGGCACGACGAGGGGGTGCTAGATCGCAAACTCGGACGACCCTATAAGTTGGATTGCGATTTTTTCTTCCTTGATTTAACCATAACTATAAGCTATAAGTGACAAAAATCTTTTGCAGGTAGGACATTGCGGCATGAAGGAAAGAAGGAGCTGGGTTTGGTGAAGAGGAAAAACAACATCACTAATTTTAATTTTATTCCCATCCAATATGTTTTATTTTATGTAGTTTAAATATTATGAGGAAAAATAATTTTATTCCCATCCAATAAAATTGTTGGATATTTGGTTGTTGGCTACATGTTTTGCTAAAATCAAATATACAAGCAGCACGTCTTCAGAAGCTGAAAACTCAGTGTGTGCATTTTCAAAAGCTGGTTCAGAAGCTGGGTCTTCAGAAGCTGAACAGTACTTCAGAAGCTGAACCTTCAGAAGCTGAACAGTACTTCAGAAGCTGACCTTCAGACGCACTGTTCAGAAGCTGACCTTCAGACGCACTGTTCAGAAGCTGACCTTCAGACGCACTGCTCAGACGCTGACCTTCAGACGCATTGTTCAGACGCTGACCTTCAGACGCACTGTTCAGAAGCAACCTTCAGAAGCTAAAATGTTCAGACGCAGAACTTCAGACGCAGACATCAGAAGCTGGTTTTCTGCGTTCTATTTTGTGCGCCTTGGAGATGTGTATTTTCAGAACATGATCTTTTATGAGAAGATTTAATTGAAGAATTATCCAAGCTTTGTTTCTAGAAGGAAGATTGTTTTGCGTGAAGATCTTTATTGAAGATTGGATTCTTTTATTTATGAATATATTTTCAAAGGAATCTTTACAAAATATATTTCAGAAATATAATTGCTTCTATTTGCTTCTAAAAGAATTCTGGAAACAAATCTTTGAAGATTTGGTTCGAATTTATGGTGCTGCTGAAGATTATAAATAGAGGACGCTGCTATTGAAGAAATTCATTCAAAATAGAAGAGAGAGTCATACTTAGTGTTTTGAGTCTGTAAGCTTAGTGCTTTGTTTTCTGTACACCACTCATCTGTTAGAGTTGGTTTAGTTTTATTGAGTTGTAATTCACTTAAAGCTTTTAAGCAAAAGTGACTTTGATGTTTTGAAGTGTGTCTTCATCCTTGTTTGTTTAGAGTATACAATCACTGGGGCAGTGATTGCTTGAGTAGGAAGTAAGTGGGATCTTATATCTAGGAGTTCCTAGGTAGAAATCTATACGGGTAGTGATTAAGTGAGAAGACTGAGAAACAGGGGCTGTTGTCATAGGTCTTTGAATTGATACTATTTAGTGGATTTCCTTCCTGGCTTGGTAGCCTCCAGACGTAGGTGTGTTTGTCACCGAACTGGGTTAACAAATCACCTGTGTTCTTTACTTTCTGTCTGTTATTTTGCTTCTGAACTGTGTACTATGTTCTGCGTATTATACTCTGTTTTTATAGTTCAGAATCAGTCTTGCCAGGAATTACAATTGGCATCAGAGCAGGCACCCTGCCTGTTCTTAGGGTGAGCTCAAGGGAAGATATTTTTCTGGCATAATGGAGAAAGAAGGAGGATTTGTGAACAGACCACCTCTGTTGGATGGTTCCAACTATGATTATTGGAAATCACGCATGAGTGCTTTCCTTAAATCTATATACAGCAAAACCTGGAAAGCAGTTCTGAAGGGTTAGGAACATCCTGTTGTGCTTGACAAAGAGGGTAAAAAGAGATCTGAATTAAAACCAGAGGAAGATTGGTCCAAGGTAGAAGATGAATTAGCTCTTGGAAACTCCAAAGCTTTGAATGCTATATTCAATGGAGTGGACAAGAATATGTTCAGACTGATCAAGCAGTGTACTGTGGCTAAGGATGCTTGGGAGATTCTTAAAACTACTCATGAAGGCACTTCCAAGGTAAAATTGACCAGACTTCAACTTCTCACCACAAAGTTTGAAAATCTCAGAATGTTGGAGGATGAAAATATTCAAGACTTCTATATGAACGTTATGGACATGGCCAACTCATTTGATTCTCTTGGAGAAAGAATATCTGATGAGAAACTTGTGAGGAAAATCCTCAGATCCTTACCTAAGAGATTTGACATGAAAGTGACAGCCATTGAGGAAGCACATGACATCTTCAGTATGAAGGTGGAGGAATTGATAGGGTCTCTTCAGAATTTTGAAATAGCCAGAACTGATAAGAAGGAGAAAGGTGTTGCTTTTGTAGCAGATGCGGATATTGTGGATGATGAAAGCACTTCAGAAGCTCTTGTGTTGCTGAGTAAACAATTTAAGAAGTTTCTGAAGCAGAAGACAAGAACTGATGAGAAAGACAATCAATCCAAAGGAGTCTAGTGTCATGAGTGTGAAGGATATGGCCACATCAGGACAAAATGTGCCACATACCTCAAGAAACAGAAGAAAATTTTGGCTGTTTCTTGGTTTGATGACTCAGAAGGAGAAGAGAATGAGTCTGCTAAGCATGTTGCTGCCTTTACTAGTAGATGCATGTCTGATAATAAAGTTATGGTTTCAGAAGCACCATCAGGTTCTGAAGCATTATCAGAGTCTGAAGCACCATCAGAGTCTGAAGCTTCATCAGAGTCTGAAGCCAGTGATGAAGAATTGTCTTTTGAAGAACCAGCTGCCTCTTTTGAAGAACTATACCTCAGAAATGAAGAAGTTTACAAGTTATTAGAAAATCAGAAGAAGACTGTCAGTCAACTACTTGCTGAAAGAAGTGACCACTTAGCAAAAATTTCTGATCTCAATGATGAGGTAACCCAGCTGAACTCTCAACTTGAACACATGAAAAAGCAAGTCAGAATGTTGAATACTGGTACTGATATGCTTGAAGAAATATTGGAGAGTCAGAACCAAGGGAAACCAAATGGTATATGATTTGATGATAGGACCTTGAACAACAAACAACAAAATCCAGCTAAAAGGTTCAGTGCTGTTGTTAAAACATGTGATCCTATAATGAATAAACCTAAGTTGGAACACCAGAACCAACCTCAAGGATCTAAGAACAAGAAGGCATCTCATCCTTAGGTATGTCATTATTGTGGTAAAAAGGGGCACATAAAGACATTCTGTTACAAGCTGCATGGATACCTTAAGCACTTTCAACAAAGAAAAGTGGAACCAATTGTAAACAAAACCAAGGTCAAGAAGGAATGAAGACCAAAATGTGCAAGTGTTGCCCAGAGGCTGAACAAAAGGAAAGGAAAGGTTGTTGCTGCTGACAGCAGGCTTACTCTTATTGCTAAGAAGAGTGCAGGTGTTGGATCATCTAAAGTCTGGAGCAAGGTAGTGGTCCCTGTCCCTAAGGCACTAAAAATAAAGGAAGTGGATCCTAGTAAGTCTGAGGATAATGTTGAGCAAGACATCATGAAGAGAATTGTTGATCTTGAGAAGCAGATTGCTGGGAAGAAGTTTCTGAATGTGCCTGAAGCACACATTGACCAAGCAGCATCTGAATGTGTGTCTGATGATGAAACATCATATGTTGCTGAGTCTGAAGACTGTCAAGTTTTTGACTGATGTCCTGGATTTCATTTTGTGATTCTGGTCTGCAATTTTGTACTGTACTCTGCAGTTTTGTTTTGATCTTCTGAGGAGACTTTGTGTGGGTACTGTTTGTGTGATTCTGATCCTGATAAAAATTTTGATGATGGTTCTGTGGTATGCTGGTCTGTGATGGATAGTTATATCCTCTGTGGTTTTTTTTCCTCTGTTTGAATGCATCTGGTCTGTATCTGCTGTTTCTTGTGTTTCTCTGCTCCTAGTGATTGGTGGTTGTTTTGTCAAAATTGTTTGGCTAAAAAGGGGGAGAAAAGAGCTGTGTGTTCTGTGGTTCAGGGGGAGTTCCTGAGTCCTGAGTGCATGTTTCAGGGGGAGCAGTGTTTGTTCCAGAAGCTGCTGATGTATGTCATATTTCAAGAGGAGTATGTGTGTTTCTGTTTCAGGGGGAGTTTGTGTGAAATGTAGTGAATCATCCGCTGCTGACTCTATTGTTGCTACGTTTATGTGTTGTTCTTCATGGTTGCGTGCTTTGTTGAGTGAAGAACTTGTTTTTTGTGAAGAAATTGATTTTAGCCAAAAATTTGCCAAAGGGGGAGATTATTGGATATTTGGTTGTTGGCTACATGTTTTGCTAAAATCAAATATACAAGCAGCACGTCTTCAGAAGTTGAAAACTCAGTGTGTGCATTTTCAAAAGCTGGTTCAGAAGATGGGTCTTCAGAAGCTGAACAGTACTTCAGAAGCTGGACCTTCAGAAGCTGAACAGTACTTCAGAAGCTGACCTTCAGACGCACTGTTCAGAAGCTGACCTTCAGACGCATTGTTCAGACGCTGACCTTCAGACGCACTGTTTAGACGCTGACCTTCAGACGCACTGTTCAGAAGCAACCTTCAGAAGCTGAAATGTTTAGACGCAGACATCAGAAGCTGGTTTTCTGCGTTCTATTTTGTGCGTCTTGGAGATGTGTATTTTCATAACATGATCTTTTATGAGAAAATTTAATTGAAGAATTATCCAAGCTTTGTTTCTAGAAGGAAGATTGTTTTGTGTGAAGATCTTTATTGAAGATTGGATTCTTTTATTTATGAATATATTTTCAAAGGAATCTTTGCAAAATATATTTCAGAAATATAATTGCTTCTATTTGCTTCTAAAAGAATTCTGGAAACATATCTTTGAAGATTTGGTTCGAATTTATGGTGCTGCTGAAGATTATAAATAGAGGATGCTGTTATTGAAGAAATTCATTCAAAACAAAAGAGAGAGTCATACTTAGTGTTTTGAGTCTGTAAGCTTAGTGCTTTGTTTTCTGTACACCACTCATCTGTTAGAGTTGGTTTAGTTTTATTGAGTTGTAATTCACTTAAAGCTTTTAAGCAAAAGTGACTTTGATGTTTTGAAGTGTGTCTTCATCCTTGTTTGTTTAGAGTATACAATCACTGGGGCAGTGATTGCTTGAGTAGGAAGTAAGGGGGATCTTATATCTAGGAGTTCCTAGGTAGAAATCTATACAGGTAGTGATTAAGTGAGAAGACTGAGAAACAAGGGCTGTTGTCATAGGTCTTTGAATTGATACTACTTAGTGGATTTCCTTCCTGGCTTGGTAGCCTCCAGACGTAGGTGTGTTTGTCACCGAACTGGGTTAACAAATCACCTGTGTTCTTTACTTTCTGTTTGTTATTTTGCTTCTGAACTGTATACTCTGTTCTGCGTATTATACAGTGTTTTTATAGTTCAGAATTAGTCTTGTCAGGAATTACAAAAATGATAAAAATAAAGGAATAGATTTTCATGTTAGGTGTACAAAAAGAACTCTTTCTTTCCATTCTTGTGAGAGATCTAAACAATGAAGAAAATACTAGTAACTACCTTTCATTTCTCTTCACTTACTTTCTTTCCTTCATTATGATAATAAAAAAGAATTACTTAACCATGTTAGGTGGACCTTAAAAACATATGACCAGACATAAACCAGCGAGTATACAAGTGACGTTGTCGATCATGATTGTCATATTGACACATGTTAAGTGGGTGTGGCCTATTTACATAGGCCTAATACAAAATAACACAAATCCAGCATTTGGGTAAATTACTCGCAACACACCTCCTCCCCGCAGGGGGGGTGCTCGGAGCAACAAAGACTCGTTCAAATTGAACTGTAACATCTCCCCTTCGTTCCCGCGAATCTCGCTCAATAGTTACGATGTCCACGAATCCGTAACCGGCGAGCCCTACGTGTGCCATACAACGGATCCTACATTTCTTCACCCTTTATATAAAGGGTACTTGTAATATCCCGCTTATAAGTATCAGTTATTAGTGTTTGAAACTTATGAAGCAAGCATGGCGATTTTGTAATTAAGCGGTAATGGCAAAGTGGTAATATTTTTAAAAGGGAGGAATTATAAGAAATGGAGGTAAGATATTCTTCTTACCATTTCTTTCCATTTTCTACACTCTTCCAAAATTATCTACTCTCCCTCTTTCCCTTTGCTCTCACGCCCTCCTCTCCCTCTCCATCAACCCATCAAACTTCATCCCAATTCTTGTGAGAAAGTCCATGCTAGCAAGCTTGGCTTGGAAGTTAGAACAAGAGAAAGAAAAGGAGAAACAAGGAAGAATCAAGAGAAGAGGTAGATTCAAGCTTGGGTTTGGTGATTAGAAACTTGGCAAGGATCAAAGCTAGCAATCAAGGTGAGCTCCCTAGGGGTTATAGAACCCACCTTGTTGAGTTTCATGAGTTTTTAGTACTTGAGCAAGTTTGCAACTTTAATGCTCTAAATCCATTATGCTTGTGAATTCTTGATCTTTACATGTTGTAATCTGTTAGTATACCTTGGAATTTACTCTTTAAGCTGTTATGATGATTGGGCATGATTGGATAAGCCAAAATGGTGGAAAACATGTTTTAAACTTGCCCTATGCTGTCCAACTGCAGGTAAAATCGTGTCACGATTTTACCACCGTGTCACGATTTTATAGGCAGGAACCAACACGATTTCTGGGTAGGAAATCGTGACACGATTTCCAAATGGTGTCACGGTCCCACAGTGGCAGCACCATATTGTTTTCTTCATCAAATCTTGCACCATTTCGGCTATCCAAAACTGCTTCAGACACAAGGAACAACATGTAATGATTAAGAATCGCTAATAAGCATTACAAGACCTATCCTTAGAGAATGTATAATTGTATAGCATGAGGATTAGGCTCAAATGTTAAGTATTGGGAGGATGTTCTCCCTAAGTGATGCATTTTATGCACAAAGTATAGTAGAGGAAAGAAACACTTACAAGAGCATAAGATGCGAATCGATGAGAACGATAAGTCAAGAACCTATTATAGGTTAAAGAGATTTAGAATGGTACTCATCATGTACTAAGCACAAGAATGATACTATGTTCATAGTTAAGAACCTTTAATAGGTTAAGCATTCAAGAATGCATCAGATATGCAATAGACATAAGTTATAAGTTATATATATAAGAACAAGAGTTATATAACAACCTTATGTGTCTCCAGTGTTCTCGCCAGTTAGAACACGGGGGTTCCCGCCAGTTGGAACGGTGTAGTTACCATCCGCGAGGATAGCCGCACATAAGAGTTTAATTAAAACATTAAGCCGTGACTTTCGTTGTTCACGCTAGTGGGACACGAAAGGTTCATGCATAAGTTAAGACTAATAATGAAAGTATATTAATTCGCGTCTTCCGTCGTTCACGCCAGTGGGACACGGGAGGTATACGCGTAAGTTAAGATTATTAAGTCGTGTCTTCTGTTGTTCACGCCAGTGGGACACAGGAGGTTCACGCCAGTGGGACGCGTTATTCCGCAAGGATGACCGCACGACGACAAGAGGAGTCCGGTGTTAGCCTGATATGATAGGAATTTTCACCGGTTATCAGGGGAATGTGCTTCGGGGTTACTCCACCCGGGGGCATTCCGTAAAATGAACTCAGATAATAATGTTTGTTCAACGCTAACAGCTAACATAAAGACATGTATCAGTTAATATTTTATTATGTTATCTGACAGAGAATAGTTATCAGGCAGGTATCAGTTATCAGGCGGTGATCCTAGGTTTCCCCTCGATCACCCAATTATCAGGTTATAGTCTAGAACTCATGAGTATTCAGTATTAGGTTCAGGCAGTGATCCTAGGTTCCACCTTGATCACTGGATTAGCAGGATGTAGTCTAGTCATGACTACCCAGTTTAGCAGGAACAATCAGGTAGCCCTCTATGGGTAAGGATAAGACTTGGCGATCATAGGTATCCCCAAGATTGCCGAGAGTAGGCACGGCGACCCTAGGTTTCCCCCGTGGTTGCCAACAGTAGGTTGGGCTGGAGCTCACTGAGACATTTTGTGTCATCCCAATCCTTCTGGTGCAGGTTTACAGGTAAGCAAGTGGTTCTCAGATGAAGATCTTCAGGAAGACGCTGGATGGAGTGCAGTTGCTCGTCATGGACATGCTCAGGAGGCTGACAGATTGTATATATGTATATAGAAGTGTATGTTATGATATTTGGATAATTGTATAACGAGCTAACTTGTACTCATTCAGTTGTATGTATAATTGTTATTATTATTGAAAATTTTAATGTACCCAGTATCAGATTAATACACAAGCTAAATATTCTAGATAATTTAGTATGGGTGTTACAATTGGTATCAGAGCAGGTCGATTCAGACCGTGCCTTGGGTCATTAAAGATTCAATAAAAGTAGTGGGATCATTGGGTTCCGGATATGGTCCTAAAGGTCACATCTAGTTGAGCCTGATCAACTCAGTCTAGTATATGACAGTTAGGATAAATATCCGAGAGCTGACTGTGACCAAGGAGGAATGAAGTTTACGAAAGGTTAAGATTAAGGTTAATGTTAAGGAGTTATATGTTCTTAACTGAAGAGTTTCCTTCCACAACTATTTTAGAAGCTGAAAGAGATCACCTCGTGTCAATAAGTTTCCGAGGGCGGTAATAAGGTATAGATTTCAGATTGTTTAACCATAGGCAGAGTTATGCAGATGTTAAGAACAAGATTATGGATGTGAAATTTTTACGGATAAAGATAAAATGATTAGTAATGGGATTCAAACCCCAGTGGATTCCGTGTATGAAAGAGGTGAACCCCCAGAAACCATAAGTCGTATTTAGAAGCTGCCACAAGTGTTTGGGTGTAAAATTAAGTTGCCCTAAGCATGTTTTCAATCGGATTTCCGCAATGTTTAATGATTATATATGATGTGCTGGCCAAGAGAGAGTAAAGTTAGAACCAGTGTTTAAGCTGTTGGCAGGAGCATTGTAGAGCTCGTAACAGTTACTGAAAACCATTTACAGGTTTTGGCGTATTATCGTGAAAGTAAGTATATGGTCCATGTAAGAAAGGAAACATAAAGTCAGGTGACGACCAATTCGTAAGTTAAGCAGATGGTTTAAGTCACAAGAGAAATGATAACGTCCGATGGTTTTGTTACGGTAGTTACAAAGTGACAATAGTGAAGTCTTCCTCCGATGCCAACTCAAGTGTTGATAATCAGAGTGGCGCAGCGGAGTGGTAATCCAAGATTGAATTAATGAACAATGCTAAGCTGAGGCTTGGAGGACGAGAAGATGTTAAGTGCTTAATTCTTGTTATACGGAATAGCAGAGAGTATAGACGACATTGGACGATACCTCGTCTGCGGAAGACATAAGGGTTAAGGAGTTATGAGATACGCTAAGGAAGGACTTGGAACTTTGACGGGAACCGCAATTTGAGAAGTTAAAGTGAAGTATGGATTAAGTACCAATTCTGAGTACAGAGTTAAGGAATTGCGGTACCAAACCTAGAGACTTGAACTGTGGAATTATCAGTCGGTTTGAAACCTCTAGACTCTCAGCAAAGATAGAGTGTTGACGAATCGAACTCGTATCGTATGAGATTTTAATGTCCAGACAGTTAAGGGAATTAATTATGGATTAAGTGAATTATCTGGACAATGAAGCTAACCATTCAAGAGTGGTCTTTGAGCATGAAACGCAAGTAAGATTACCCCATCAGATCAGCCGCATCTCCCGAACCATAAATGCTAGATTTGGGAATTAAGAAGAGAAGATGGTATGCAACCTAAGGACTACGATGGATGAATAAGCGCTAATAATAAGACCCGTTGCATGTTGAAGTGTGAATCAGATATTCAGATGTGTTCTACTAGTAAGGGGATTGGAAATAAGCTAAGTTTAACTGGAAATTTTACTCAATGTAGGGTGGATATTGAACAATAAATTGTTGGAATTTGGCGGACTGATGAATGAATTAAGTTGAACACCCTTGATTGGATGAACAGTATTGAATTTCCTCGATTGGTCGAAGAAGGCAAGTTCAAGATTAAAGTAGACCAGCTTTGAAGGATGATCGGAATTTCAGCCGAGAAACTATGTTGAGATTTTAATATACGAAGGATCGTCTTGAATAAGAAAGATGTGATTCTAGCACTAAGTTTGAATCAATGGAAGTTATCGTTAAAATGGTAGTTTAGTTATTTTAGCTCAACAACATCAAGTATACTTGAATAGTAAGTTAGTCTAAAGAGAATTGAGCATGAGATAGCATCAGTGCAGGTTGCACTCGTAAGATGAAATTGGTGAGTTGAAGCATTGATCAGAAACGACAATGTGGTGGCATGTAAGTTATTCCACATTGTAACCACGTTATAATAACATGCCGTATGTACCAGGTTTGTGATACCGAACGTGTTTTAGTTAAGAATATTCAAGGATTTAAAATTTGACGTCCAGAAAGTAAGTAAAGGATTAAAGAATTGATGAGATTAAGTGTGTTGTTTGAGTAGCGGCCAGAATAGAGTTTTCTTTTCGAAAACGAAGGGTGTCTTTGAACGAAATAAGTTTTAACACCGATAGATGTAACAATAATTTATGGGTTGTTATATACTCAAGAAATAAATACGAGTAACATTGGCGGGGCAAACCTGGCAAGCCAGTTGAAAGGCAAATCCCGGATGTTACAAAATGAGTTAAGAGTAAAAGAAAAAGATTCCCAGATGATGTGGTAGTGTCCCAAATATGATTAGATCAAGAATGATGTCTCGTTAGTCGGACAAGGATGATGTGATGTACTATGTACCCGTTAGTAGAGTACACGTACTCAGTCATGTATGTAAAAATTAAGTGATATGAATTATATTATATGATAATATGTGAGACGACTTATACCACCCATCATTTGAATTAAACCCCTATGAGTTTGGGATTATCGGTGTAGGAAATATTTACCCTACGGCTAGAACACAAGAATAAGTTGTGACATAAATTGTGGGAGATCATCAAACTTCTAGTAAAGAAGAATGATTTCTAAGTTATTAAGATAAGAGACGTCGTAGACCAATTGGAGCGGAACAGGAGTAATCTGTAAGAATTCCGCAAATCTTTGAGATTTTCATAGTGAAGGTAATGATTGCGATTGTGATAAGTAGCACATCGTGATGTCAGGAAGAAAGGAGCAGGTGCTAGAGGTGAAACTTCTGCTTGTACTTATGATAATAATGAAGTTGGAATGATCCTTGCATTTGCATGTGAGTACACCATATCAGATGTTCGGTGTAAAAATGATTTTATATGGAAAGGTACGATATATGTTTATGAGTAAGATGTTGTCGTATGGGACGAAAGATAAAGATAAGAATTCATTGGAATTAGTATTCAAGGAGGATAAGATTACCCAGTAAAGTATTTGAGGTTTAGTAACCTTAAGTTGGAATTGTAAGAAGTGAGTCGAACAAGGAACATAGTCAAGTGAATTGGATAAGATGGTTCAGACAACCACATATCCTTTTTCGTAAGAGTTATGTAACAAACATCAAGCCTTTAGGTCAAGGAAAAGATTGTCGAGTATTTTCGACCTATAGAGTTGGAGAACCATGAGATCCTGATAAACAAGTTGAGTAAAGAATTAGCCAGAAGAGAAAGAGATATGAAAGGTATATATATATATATATATATATATATATGATTTCAAGGGAATTCTAAATTTCGAGGACAAAATTTCTTTAAGGGGGGTAGATTGTAATATCCCGCTTATAAGTATCAGTTATTAGTGTTAGAAACTTATGAAGCAAGCATGTCGATTTTGTAATTAAGCGGTAATGGCAAAGTGGTAATATTTTTAAAAGGGAGGAATTATAAGAAATGGAGGTAAGATATTTTTCTTACCATTTCTTTCCATTTTCTACACTCTTCCAAAATTATCTCCTCTCCCTCTTTCCCTTTGCTCTCACGCCCTCCTCTCCCTCTCCATCAACCCATCAAACTTCATCCCAATTCTTGTGAGAAAGTCCATGCTAGCAAGCTTGGCTTGGAAGTTAGAACAAGAGAAAGAAAAGGAGAAACAAGGAAGAATCAAGAGAAGAGGTAGATTCAAGCTTGGGTTTGGTGATTAGAAACTTGGAAAGGATCAAAGCTAGCAATCAAGGTGAGCTCCCTAGGGGTTATAGAACCCACCTTGTTGAGTTTCATGAGTATTTAGTACTTGAGCAAGTTTGCAACTTTAATGCTCTAAATCCATTATGCTTGTGAATTCTTGATCTTTACATGTTGTAATCTGTTAGTATACCTTGGAATTTACTCTTTAAGCTGTTATGATGATTGGGCATGATTGGATAAGCCAAAATGGTGGAAAACATGTTTTAAACTTGCCCTATGCTGTCCAACTGCAGATAAAATCGTGTCACGATTTTACCACCGTGTCACGATTTTATAGGCAGGAACCAACACGATTTCTGGGTAGGAAATCGTGACACGATTTCCAAATCGTGTCACGATCCCAAAGTGGCAGCACCATATTGTTTTCTTCATCAAATCTTGCACCATTGCGGCTATCCAAAACTGCTTCAGACACAAGGAACAACATGTAATGATTAAGAGTCACTAATAAGCATTATAAGACCTATCCTTAGAGAATGTATAATTGTATAGCATGAGGATTAGGCTCAAATGTTAAGTATTGGGAGGATGTTCTCCCTAAGTGATGCATTTTATGCACAAAGTATAGTAGAGGAAAGAAACACTTACAAGAGCATAAGATGCGAATCGATGAGAACGATAAGTCAAGAACCTATTATAGGTTAAAGAGATTTCGAATGGTACTCATCATGTACTAAGCACAAGAATGGTACTATGTTCATAGTTAAGAACCTTTAATAGGTTAAGCATTCAAGAATGCATCAGATATGCAATAGACATAAGTTATAAGTTATATATATAAGAAGAATGAGAACAAGAGTTATATAACAACCTTATGTGTCTCCAGTGTTCTCGCCAGTTAGAACACGGGGGTTCCCGCCAGTTGGAACGGTGTAGTTACCATCCGCGAGGATAGCCGCACATAAGAGTTTAATTAAAACATTAAGCCGTGACTTTCATTGTTCACGCTAATGGGACACGAAAGGTTCATGCATAAGTTAAGACTAATAATGAAAGTATATTAATTCGCGTCTTCCGTCGTTCACGTCAGTGGGACACGGGAGGTATACGCGTAAGTTAAGATTATTAAGTCGTGTCTTCTGTTGTTCACGCCAGTGGGACACAGGAGGTTCACGCCAGTGGGACGCGTTATTCCGCAAGGATGACCGCACGACGACAAGAGGAGTCCGGTGTTAGCCTGATATGATAGGAATTTTCACCAGTTATCAGGGGAATGTGCTTCGGGGTCACTCCACCCGGGGGCATTCCGTAAAATGAACTCAGATAATAATGTTTGTTCAACGCTAACAGCTAACATAAAGACATGTATCAGTTAATATTTTATTATGTTATCAGACAGAGAATAGTTATCAGGCAGGTATCAGTTATCAGGCGGTGATCCTAGGTTTCCCCTCGATCACCCAATTATCAGGTTATAGTCTAGAACTCATGAGTATTCAGTATCAGGTTCAGGCAGTGATCCTAGGTTCCCCCTTGATCACTGGATTAGCAGGATGTAGTCTAGTCATGACTACCCAGTTTAGCAGGAACAATCAGGTAGCCCTCTATGGGTAAGGATAAGACTTGGCGATCATAGGTATCCCCAAGATTGCCGAGAGTAGGCATGTCGACCCTAGGTTTCCCCCGTGGTTGCCAACAGTAGGTTGGGCTGGAGCTCACTGAGACATTATGTCTCATCCCAATCCTTCTGGTGCAGGTTTACAGGTAAGCAAGTGGTTCTCAGATGAAGATCTTCAGGAAGACGCTGGATGGAGTGCAGTTGCTCGTCATGGACATGCTCAGGAGGCTGACAGATTGTATATATGTATATAGAAGTGTATGTTATGATATTTGGATAATTGTATAACGAGCTAACTTGTACTCATTCAGTTGTATGTATAATTGTTATTATTATTGAAAATTTTAATGTACCCAGTATCAGATTAATACATATGCTAAATATTCTAGATAATTTAGTATGGGTGTTACAGGACTCTCAGCAGTCCCCAATGTTACAATCTCCTTACTCTCTTAACCCCCTTTCTGACTCAATACTGACTTGAGTGTCGGAGTGTCTGCAGGTACACCCCGTCGCCGCACCAGTCAACCAGCAAAGACTCACCCCCACCATTCACAAACGCACTGGTAGTCACCTTACGACCAGAATCCTTCTGAGCCACCTCTCAATAAAGACACATGGGATACCTTGTCTACCCTTATGTAATTTCACTTTTAAGTGGCGGCGTCAACCTAAATCTCACAATGATCTCCCACAACCATTAGAAGTGAGAATACACTAGTTTGAGTATGAGTTTGTTTAAATATTGTTGAAATAATTAAAGGTTTAAGTTCGACTGTTTATAATTGTAATCGATGGACATCTCATTCATCTTGTTTTTATTGTTGATCGCCTTTAGTGAGTCTTGAAGATGCTTTGAAAAGTAATATATTCTAATTTTACTCTTACTATTAAATAAAATTGTTTAGTACTCCCAATAATGCGAGGTTCCACATGGTATGAAAAACAAAATAAGAAAGACATATTATGGACCATTTATATATAGTGTTGCCAACTCCTCTTCTCAAGGTTATTGTGGTATTTGTTTGACCTATTTCGATGGTGGCACCTCTCTAGTTGGGGGTGGTACTGCTACATGTGGTGTTGGTACCTCCAATGTTGCGAGAGGTCGAGTCTCAACTTGGCTTTACGAACGTCCATGGGTGGATGTCACCATGGCGTATATATACACTCTCGATAGATGATGATTATGACTCGACCCACATGAGAATGAGATGGATTCGTTTCAAAGATTAAAACATGTCTGACCAAACATTCAATCACAACTTACACAAATCATTCATCCATCATATACACTCCAATAAAACTTTCACAATCAAACCTTAAAAATAAGGTTATTCAAATGTTTCATTTTGGTACAAGTTACTCATGTGTTTTAACATAAATGAACTTAATTAACTAAAAATGAATTTAAAGATTTAAATGGAACATAAATCGCATACTGTCTGTGTAGCTTAAATCGAAAATAAAAAAGCACTACAAATAGGATAGGAGTAAAATAAAAAAGAAAGGGTGGGAGATATCATATGCGTTAATTAATTAATTAAAAAAATGGATAAAAATAGGGCGTACCCAACCCCACCCAAAACTAGCATAGGATAGAAGTAGAAGTAGAAGCAGAATCATAATCGATAAGCGAAAAGAAGCTTTCCAACTTAAATTAAATTTTAATTCGGAAGCAGAAAAAAAAAAATGAAGGAAGACGGTGTTGAAACCTCTTCGAAGAAGAATCGTAAACCACATTCTGCTGCTAGGTAACAAACCTTCCTCTCTCTCTCTCTCTCTCTAGGGTTTCTCTCTCTAATATCTTCTCAATTCTGTCAGCTCTGCCGGAGCTTCATCTCCGCCGTACGACACCACCGGAGAAGGTAACCGGCGCGATAAATCCAGCGCGGATTCGTACATGCTCATCGCTTCAGTGCTGCACGGTGCTTCAAATCCTTCATGTAGACCCTGGGAACGCTGTGATTTGCTTCGTCGTCTTTCCACTTTCAAACTCGCCGGAAAATTGCCCAAGGTTCGTTCGCTTAATTGTGCTCTAAGCAATTAGGTTATGATAATTGAAGGGAAATTGGGGGAAATTGTAATGAGGTTTTGTTGATTTTGTAGGTTGCTGGTCCTTTGGCTTGTGCAAAGAGGGGGTGGGTGAATGTTGATGTTACCAAGATTGAGTGTGAATTATGTGGTGTGCGGTTAGATTACCCGTTGCCGTCTATTGAAGGTGAGTGAGACTAACTGTACTGTGATTGCTGGTTTTTCTAGGTTTTGATCGAACTAGGTCAAGTATATGTGATATAGAGAGAGGCGATATTAGCTTTTTAATTCCTGTGTGTTGAATTTAGGATGCGGGGTATGGTGCTTTCCTTAATTACTTACAGTTGGTGTTGTTAAATAACTGATATAGCATAGCGGAAAATTCGAGCAAATTGCTATTGTTCCGCGATAAACTACTTAGTACATAATTTTGCCAAATTGGCTACAGTGCCGCAGTAGCATTTTTTAGTAGCGGAATTTGAATAAACCGCTACTCTCGGTAGTCTGCAATTGACAACACTGATTACAATGCATTATTTTTTATTTTTAGCTGAATCAATGTATTTCGCTAGTCCTGCCATACCCAAAAGTTATCTCTTCACGATGGTTCAAATTTGACACGATAGCTAAACTACTTAAAATTTCATAAGAGCATGAAATTAGGTCACGGTCGCGGATCAGAAGAGAGTTACTTGCATGAAAGTTCCATTTCAGGGAAGGTTGGACTAAGGGTACCATGATACTTTCTGTTTTGTGAAAAACTTAAACTAACATGTCATATTTGAAATTTTCATTGTGAGGTACTGGGAGGAGTTGGAATGGAAGCATATTAATGCACTGTAAGAGAGGTTATAGTGTTTGGGCTGTGGGGTATGGTGCTTTCCCCAGCCACTTATAGCTAGTGATGTTAAATAGCGGATATAGCGTAGCAGAACTTGAACTAATTGTTATTGTTATGCGATATGCTATTTAGTTCATAATTTTGTCAAATTGCGGCTTTAGTACCGCGGTAGCACTTTGAGTAGCAAAATTTGAACAAACCGCTATTTTTTGTGATCCGCAATTGACAACACTGCATATAGTGCATTATTTCGTGATCTCTTCACAGGGAATCAAATTTGACACTACTGCTAAAATGCTTAATTTCGTTAGAGTATGGATGAGCTTAAACTTACATGCCAGATTTGGGATTTGCATTGGGAGGTACTGGGAAGGAATTCGAATGGAAGAAAATTGATTCATACAGAGACGGGAAAAAGGGTTTACTGTTGATTCAGAACCTATAGCTAAGAGATAGGGATAGAGGAGGAGGAAAAACCAAAAATATCACAGTACTTTTGATCATGAAATCAATCTGATTCATTTTGTACCTTTCAATCATTGAAATAATGGGTCATGTTCTGCGTGTCTAGTTGATTCTATCACATTGCTTTACAACTGTTGCTGGGAATGGGAAGTCTGTTTAACATTAGAATGCCAACTGGATTGAATTTATTAGATGTTTTTAGTTTAACAGATTGTTGCTACATTATGCTTTCAACGATGGGTATCTTAAATCTTTTGATCTAGTTAGTATTTAATAAAAAATATTTTAACATCGTTGGCTCTTTTCTGTGTACGATTTATTTTCTTATGTTTTGCTTCTGCATCACTACTCCCCTTATCTTGACTTTTATATCACTTAATTTGTTGCTGCTGTCTGGGCCTTGATTGTTTTTTCTCATATATTTGGAGAAGCTGATGCTTCCAGTGAAGAACTTTCTAAACAGCTTGATAGAGGACACAAAATCAACTGTCCTTGGAGAGGTAATAGCTGTCCAGAAAGCTTGGTGCAGTTCCCTCCTACCTCACCTTCAGCTCTTATTGGAGGTTTTAAGGACCGGTGTGATGGACTCTTGCAGTTCTACTCTCTTCCCATTGTATCTTCATCTGCAGTTGAGCAGATGCGGGTTACACATGGCCCTCAAATTGATAGATTTATTGCTCAATTGCAAATTCAGACAGCTGGAGAATTGGGGGACAAGGCAGAAACCAGCCTTACTGGAGAACAGACTCCTCATTCATACTCACATGTAAGGTTTTCTCAGATCACCATTTATCTTAATTTTTTATTTTATTCCAATTTGGTATTTGTTGTTATTGTCTCGATCCTTACATTAATGTACCATTTCAATAGGCACAAAAGCTTATAAGTCTCTGTGGATGGGAGCCACGGTGGCTGCCTAATGTGCTCGACTGTGAAGAACAGTCGGCTGAATCTGCTAAAAATGGGTACAACTCTGATCCAGCCAAAGGCTCTGCACCAGGTCCGGCTCCAAGCAAGGAGTTTTCAAATTCGTCCAGGAAAGATACCGGGGATAATGATGTACTGGGTTCAGAATTTAATTGTGAATCTAGGTCACCTTTGTTAGATTGTAGCTTATGTGGAGCCACAGTTAGAATATGGGATTTCTTGACTGCCCCCCGTCCAGTTCATTTGGCTCCCTGTGGGACCGATACCCCTCAAACGAGCAAGAAAATAGCATCAATGCGAGGAATAAGTGCAGCTAGTGGTATCAATGAATGGGCTGCTGCTGATGGTGTTGAGAAAGAGAGAACTGGAGACCGTGACGAGGCGACAACATCCGGTAAAAGGAAATTAGTATCCAATAAAGGTTTGGATTTAAATCTTAAAATGGCTAGTGGGCCATGTCGTTCTCTAATAAATGTGACTTCGACCTTAGATCATGTGCAATATGCTGGTGAAGGAAGCGATTTAAGGAATAGGGGGCCTTCAGGAAGTGATGCTGGTGATCTGGAAGCTTCTTATGAATCACAAGGCCCCAATGTACGCAAGCGCAGGTTGGATGATGGTGCAACCAGAGCTGAGAGGCCACATCTAAGCATGCAACAGGCTGATAGTGCTGACAGAACTGTAGTTAACCATGATAATAATGAAATCAGTGGTGGTCAGCAGTTTTCTGCTGGCCCATCAAAGCGTGCCCGTGATACTAATCATTTAGAAACACTCCAGTTTTCATTAAGAAATCCTTCTGGTGCTGTACCCAGCTATTCAGCGAATATTCAATCAGAAGCAGAGGAAAACGCAGTTAACCAGTTGAACGCAGAGAAGGACCATGTTACCAGCATGCCATTTACTAGAGAGTCCGCTCATGCATCATCTGTTATTGCGATGAATGGGCATTATCACAGTTCAGATGATGAATCAATGGAAAGTGTTGAAAATTCTCCTGCAGATTTTAATGATGTCAATTTCCCTTCTGTTGATTTGAATGAAACATCAGAGTTGAATAGCAGCTATCAAGCGCAACAGAGTGCTTGTAACCAACCTCCTTTAGAAAGAACAGGAGGGGAAGCAGGTATTAGCAGTTCAAATGTTTGTGGGGAAGTTTTGAACACAGAGATATTGACTGCACAGGCTAGGGATGGTCCTAGTTTTGGTATTAGTGGCGGAAGTGTTGGCATGGGTGCAAGTCACGAGGCTGAAATCCATGGGACTGATGTCTCAGTTCATCGAGTTGATAGTTTGGGCGATGCTGAGCAAATTGCTGAAGTGATCGAAAATCAGGGCCAAGTTAGTGAATATGCACCATATCATGGACATAATGGTGATTTTGTGCCAGAAGAAATGAGTCGAGAAGATCCTCAAGGGGATAGTCAGGCTGTGGTATCTCAGTCTACAGCAAGGGTTGATAGTGGCTCAAAAACTATAGCTTCAACCAAGGTCGAGTCTGTTGAAAGTGGTGAAAAGACCAGTTGTAGCATGGAGATGCCAGGCCTTGAAAATAGTGCGCATCCGTCCCTTTCTTGCAATGCTGTTGTATGTTCTGCCTATGAAGTGTCCAAGGAAGAAGTTACTCAGACTGGGAAGCCATCTTATATTGATGATGTGGCTCATCCGTCTCTTTCTTGCAATGCTGTTGTATGTTCTGCCTATGAAGTGTCCAAGGAAGAAGTTGCTCAGACTGGGAAGCCATCTTATATTGATGATGGGGCTCATCCGTCTCTTTCTTGCAATGCTGTTGTATGCTCTGCCTATGAAGTGTGCAAGGAAGAAGTTACTCAGATTAGGAAGCCATCTTATATTGATGATAGTGCTCATCCGTCTCTTTCTTGCAATGCTGTTGTATGTTCTGCCTATGAAGTGTCCAAGGAAGAAGTTACTCAGATCGGGAAGGAATCTTATATTGATGATAGTACATATCATGAATCAGGCAATTTAGATGCCGATGTTGTGGGTACGCCTGCTGATAATTGTTTTTTAAAAATTTCATACAGTTCTTTCTATCTCAATTATGCTTTGATATGCTCTTCCAGTCTTGCCCCCTTATCCTATCATTCATTCAGATGCTCAGTGTGACTAGTTAGTATAATCTGTTTTGAGGTATGAATAATCTCATCGTAATATGACTGCCAGTCTCTCTCCTAACAATATGATTATGTAGTGTTTAATTATACAAAGTTATTTGGTGATTGAAATTTGAAATATGTAAATGCCAATGACAAGCATGAGTAGTAATATCAGAAGGCCTTATAATAAATGGCTTGATTATTGCAGTGGAGGGAACAGTTTATAGATCCAGAGGGAAGAGAGTGGAATATAGCTTGTTGTTTGGATGCTTAGTGAAGAAGGGGAAAGCACGCGTCCATTCCTTGTTTGGGAATCAAATCATTTGTCTCCATTTCCTGCCCCCCTCCCTGTCTTTTCAATTTATTGCTTACAATTCAACCCCCCGCCTCTCTCTCTCTCCCCTCTCCCTTTTAGAAGCCTTCTTTTCCCATCCAAACACTCCCATTTGATCACACGTATAGTAACAGTGTTTATGTAACTGTTATAATGAGTATATTATACTCAAAGATGCTTATTATATTGCATAATCACAGTTCGACGATCCAATAATTATCATGTTTATGTTATTATATATGAGTTATGAAACCTATATCAGATAATACTATCAACTTTATGACTTAAACGAGTTTCATGGTGGTCACGTCAATCAGTAATGAATGATCTTTGAATTAAATTTTGAACAATTAACTATATTTATGCGAACAGTTACATAAAAATCTCTAATATTATGCTGATTAATTTATTTAGTCTGAGAAAATTCCCCCTATTATCTGCTACCTTATTCTCACAGCTGTTTGTTGTACATTAACAACTTGGCTTGGTTCTAATGATCAGGAACTCCTTACAGAGACAACAGTAGTGGACGTGTTGAATTTGATCCAATCAAATTACATAATGACTACTGTCCTTGGGTGAATGGAGTTGTTGCGGCTGCTGGCTGTGATAGTCCTTGTTCCACTTCTGATGTGGGTACTGCAGCTCGTTGTGGCTGGCAGCTGACTTTGGAAGCCCTTGATTCTTTCCAGTCGCTTGGGCATCTTCCAGTGCAAACTCTGGAATCTGAATCGGCAGCATCCATGTGCAAGGTTTGTTCTGGTTTTCTCAGCCTTGTTTTATCCCTGATAAAAGTTGATACTTTATTTCCATGTTGATATTTTCTCGGTGTTACTCGTTTATAAACAATTTTCTTTGAACTGTGATAAAAATGGTTTTACAAGCTATAGACTATTCTATTAAAGGTAAGGAATTAGAACTGACAACAGATGTAAGAAGGAACAACAATCGTTTCACAAGTCACTATTAAAAGTTAGGAATTAGCACAGACAACAGATGTAAGAAGTGAGGAACAACAAAAACATGTAAACAAGGATGCAACACTTCAAAAATATAAACAATTTAAGAAAAATTTTTACTTGCCAAATACTCTGGTCTCTCATAATATTAATTAAGAAAAAATTACGAACTTTACACTCTTTTAGAAAAGTAATGTCACTTAATTTCTCTGATTAATAAAAAAAGTAATTGTATTTTTCAAATTGCTCCTCATGATAGCTTGTTCCATGAGAATAAAAGGTTTGATCGGGAAATAAATCTAAATTAATTAAAAAATAATTTATGAATAATAACATCAAATATGATAGAAGTAGCAGAAAGGGTACTCGGGTATTATTTATTTATTTCTTCGCTTGAAATTTGTTTTTATTTCTACCTAAGACATAATTTTCTGTTTAATAGTGTAGCATAGTAGATTATAGTGTTGGATGTGAATTTTTTTGATACTTAACATGTTTCTTGCAGGGTGACTGGTTCACTTCCAGCCAGAAACTGTTAGCGCGCAACTCCTATGTAAGAAACCGAGGAAAAAACTAAGACGTTCAGAAAGTTGTCACAAGTTTCATTTCAGTTGAACTGTTTCTTCAGAATGAGTATTATTCCCATATCCCAATTAAGGTTATGTTTTTAATCAAATGTCTGTCCAATTTTAAATGTCAATTTTGTTGCCATAATATTTTTTATTATTCTATTGGGTTTTTGTTTTGTATGTACTAGTTTAATAAATGTATCATTGGATCATTGTTGCAACTTCAATATGTAGTCTTGCCTGAAAGGCGCTATATTGTCTTTTATTTTGGAGCATGATGTCTTTAACCCAAATAAGTATACTCGTCAACCAAGACTATTCATGCCAGAAATACGAGTATCATAATTCTCTCCGTTCCACATCAAGTGTCACTTTAGATTATTTCATTAAGAAAAGTTGTAAATAAATAAGAAGTGTAATAAATTTATAAAACCCAATTATCATTAACCGTTGGATGTAAATCATTGTCATGAATGCATAATCGAGTATAATAACACACTCTTTCTAACACTCACTTTAAGCTTGAGAATGCACATAATATTAGCTTGAGACATTTGGTTTTTTGTCAAGGGTCTTGCTAGTGCCTCCAGGACACTCTTTAAGGATCCTAAATCTAGAAATTATACGTTCAAAAAGTCAAATATCACAATTTTCAATGCATTGAATACACAAGATTTTATAAAAAAAAATAAAAATAATACTAGTTGAGGTCTTTAAAGAGCGTCCCGAGGTTATTCGTTAGCATTTCATTTGTTAATGTGACAAACAATATAGTGAGGAGGAAGTAGTTTTTAACACTGTTGTCAAATTGTGATTATACTTGATATGCGTGGGACACACATGATTGTCCCATGATTTGATTTTTTTTTCTTCCTGTGAGCTGGACTTCGTGGGTTACTCAAGGCTCAGGGGACTGAAATTAGGAAACCCACAATAGATATATACCCGTGCGTTGTACGGTGGGAAAATAATAAAATTGAAGAATTTTATATCTTATTTTGTATGCAGTATGAAAACATTAAGTTGATTTTGGGGCAAAATCAAGTTTGAAAATAGATTTGCTTTGGGCCTTGATCGTTCCTGATCAGAAGATGATGACTGGTGCGGTTCTTTCATGGTAGTTTTGGTAGTTGCGTTGACTGGAACAGCAGGGGGGTGTGTATCTGCAGACACTCTGACGTTCAAGTCAATATTTGAGTCAGAAAGGGGGGGGTTTAGGGTAGAAAAAATATTGGGGACTGTTGAGAGTCCCCTTATATATAGTGGAGGTGTAGGTGCCGTTGTTAATGGCACACGTGGGCGCTCGACGGTTACAAAATCGTGGATTTCGTAACCGTCGAGGCGAGATTTCAGGGGCATATTTAAGGAGTCGTTGCCAGCATGTTTGAACCGGTCCTTAGCGTGCTACGACCACCTCCCTCGCGAAGAGGGGGTGTGCCGCGAGTAATGACCCAAATGCTAGATTTTGGGTATATTTGGATTGGGTCTATGGACATGGGCCTCATATATTTGCTCGGTACCGAACATGCCTATATGAAGCTTGATTGTGGATGTTAAAATTAAGTTGATTTTATGTGAATTGAACCTTTTATATATATCATTTAATTAAAAAAGATAACTTGTCTTACCATGAAGCCTTAATTTTACTAAAAAAAAAGATTTTTTGAACTACCTGTTAAGATGAATGGTTCAAAATATGTTATTATAATGTTCTTTACCATGTTTTATTAACCGTCATTGTTAGTAAGAATTATACACTTTAGAGAAGTGTCAAACTTTGTTAACTAACTGTCATGTTTTGTTCTTCACCCAGTTTTGTCCACTACGAAGAAGAGTCAAGTCCACGAAAAATATAGTGGAAGAGAATGGGAGGATACAGGGGCGGATCCAGACAACTTAGTCATGTGTGGCTAAATTATCTTTAGTTTATAATAGACTTAATTACACTTTTGGTCCCTTAAATATTTTTCACTTCAGGTTTCATATTGGTCCCCTAATTAATAAAAGTAACGTTTTGGTCTCTTAAATCCTTCTCTATTACGTTACTTTGGTCCCTTATTTAAGGGACCAAAGTGACTAACATAAAAGGATTTAAGGGACCAAAAACGTTACTTTTATTAATTAGGGGACCAATATGAAACCTGAAAAATATTTAAGGGACCAAAAGTGTAATTAAACCTAACGTTTTTTAACACAAACTAACGGAAGGGACCAAAGTGACTAACAGAGAAGGATTTAAGGGACCAAAACGTTACTTTTATTAATTAGGGGACCAATATGAAACCTGAAAAATATTTAAGGGACCAAAAGTGTAATTAAGTCTTTATAATACCATATATTTAAATGATGCAGAACTATAACAATTTAAGAACTATGGCTAAGCGTATGGGTGTACATGGGTTGGGTCAACCCAGAAAACCCGGTCAACAGTGGCGGATCTTGCCTAAAATATTAGGGGGAGCGAAAAATACTAACATAAAAGTTATATACAATTTTACAGAATTAGGGGGAGCCAAGTGAGGAAGAGTCTAATAATTTTCTCCAAATGTGAGATGTATTTTGGTATCTTCCTATAAAATTTATTTAATTTTTTTTAGTGGTGGGAGCCACTGCTCCCTTGGGCTCTTTAAGAGCTCCGCCCCTGCCGGTCAAACCCACCCAAAAAAATTCAAAAAAGTGGGTTGAGTTGGTCAATGGATGGGTATGGTTTTAAAAAATGTAAAACCCATAAAAAATAATAGGTGTCATGTAAAATCAGACCCAGACACAGTAAACCCACTTACCCAATAATACCCACATTTTAATTTTTATTTTCATAGGAACGAAAGAGAATACAAAAAGTTTTGATCATAAATCAAGTTTATTTTTCAAACATGCAAGAGTTACAAATTATGATGTTGAAAAGTATCATCTATATTGAAAATTAAAACATGCTAGAGTTACAAATTAGGATGTTGCACTTTTTGGTTATTTTAATACTAATGTAATTTATGTCATGCAACTTTAGTTTGTTGCTAGTATTTTATGATGAAATTTATTATTTGATATTATCATTTATTATTTTATGACGCTAAATATAGTGAAAATAGGTTACGCAATTTTTTTTAAAAAAATAAAAAATATGAGTATTTTTTATAAAAAAAATACGAGGACTCGTCATTTAGTCATTTAATTTAACAAAAAAACAGAAGAAAAAAAATTTGGGTAACCCACTACCCAATCCAACCCAAACCATAAATTAGTGGGTTTGTCCAGCCCAACCCAATAATGTAACGGGTGGTTATTTTAGCTAACCCAAACCGGAGTACCCTATATGGTTTGAGTCTTGGGTTTGACCAAACCCAACCCAAACCGACTCATGTACACCTCTAGTTAAGCGGTTAGGTGTGTACCCTCTACCCTGTTGATGCAGGTTCAATCCCTGCAAGACAATTTTTATGAAACTTTTTAAAATTAATAATTTCAAAAAAATATTGTATAAATGAAGAACGCTGGGAGTTAAACCTAGAACGTGTACAAGAATATAAAGCTGCCTCTGCCACTAGACCATATAATAGAATGTGACATGTGTGCAACATACATAGTATATAAGCTATATTTTGAGGACTAGTAAACAAAAAAAATTAGGTAATAATCATGTGTGGCTATAGCCACACTTAGCTATAGTGTGGATCCGCCCATGGGAGGATATGAGTTGAGAATTTGTGAGACAGTTTCGGAAGAGTTACTGACACTTTAACTTAATAGATAATAGGTTTTGCATTTCATAAGATAGCATTTTCTTATTGATCCCAACCCAACTCATTCTCCTTGTTTATCAACACGCACCTAAATTGATATTCAGACGACATGGTAGTTAATATAAGTGACTTGACTCCATTTCAAAATTTCTTTGTTGGATAGCATATATATGAACCCTTTTTCTTTGCCAATATATTACGAAAGAGAGATCATGTAATTTGAAGAGATAGCAAGATGCATAAAGTTTAAACGACTTAATTCATGTTTGTCCATTAGATAATGCTGTCAGTACATACATGCTTCAAAATTGCATATTGGACTAATATGCTTGAGTTGAAGCAAACTTGAGTTAGATGGAGGATTTTGAAATAGCAGTTGTACTAAAGTCATCGAAACTAAACATCTTGTGTTGTTTGTTCCACGTTTTAAACAATTGATTTTAATTTATTATATGAGAGGATGTATTGTTGGTTTATATGGCAATGTAATATGCGTTAGAGGGGGGTGAATAACGATTTTAAAAAGGTTTTAGAAAACTTGGAGAAAGCGTGTGAAAAACGATTAACTATTGGATTCTTGCTTAAAGCGTAAAACAATCAACAAAAAGATTAAAACAACGCACACAAAGATTTACAACTGAATTTAGAGATTCAATTATGATAAATCTTAATACAATCTAATATTAATATACAAGCTACAAATTGCAAAGCTAGACAAACCTCAAACCAAACCTAACAACAATTAAACAAGCTACTACTAATGAAAAACACAAGAATATAAACTTGATAATTGAGACTTGATTGAAGATCAAATGTGATCAAATAGATTTTGAAAAAGGGGTTGATTCAATGAATCAAGCCAAAACTTACAAGAACAAGTTCAATCACATTCATATTAATTAAACTCAATTATCACAATTTATATATGAAATCAACCAAAGTAAAAGATTAAGGGAGAGAGAAGACACCACGATTTTTATAGTAGTTCCCCCTTTCGTCCTCGCTTCGGGGTACGTCTACTCTTCTTAGTGAAAAACGCCTCCACCAAGGACCTCCACTAGATTATGAATGTTGAATACAATGTGATTACAAGAATTCCTTCAAACTACCCTAGCTCTTTAATCCTTATACAACCACTGCCCCAATCTTCAAATACCCTTTGAAATTGGTGCTTCTTGTTGTCTTCGAATCCTAAAACACCCATGCAATCCTTGAAGCTCTTCACTCGAACTCTTCGTTGCTTCGTCTGATGAATGGATCTCATTGAACACAAGAACCTTAGAAAGAACCCCCAATACCCTTGGAGGTGGAATGAGATTATTCAATTCACTTTGGATCATTGATTCCCAACCAATGTTCTTGAAAGCAATCAACTTACAATCCCTATAACACTCTAGCAATCTATGACTCAATGAAGCACAATGATTCTTAGAAAAATGTTTAATCTCAAGAACACATGAACAATAAGGTTTGGAGACTCTAGAGATAATAGATGCAAATGATTCAGTAGTTTTGAGGTTAGAAGGATATGAGTATCTATAGAAAAGAGTGGCAAGTGCAATATTTTGGCCAAAAACAACGTGCTGAATCGATTCACTTAATGTGTGATTCGAATCAGACAGCAAAAAGACAAGCAAGAACATGTATGAAGATTGATACGATTCAGACTATATTTAAATCGGATCATATTGCCCAGAATGAAGGTTGATACGATTCACACATCATGTGAATCGAATCAGGTCATAGAGACATATTTTGACCAAAAACAAAGGAGTCACAGTGATACGATTCAAGGGTTTATGATCGAATCAAGTCAGAGAGACATGTTTTGACCAAAAATAAAGAAGTCATAGTGATACGATTCAAGGATTTATGAATCGAATCAAGTCAGATTAAAACATGTTTTGACAAAAAATAAAGAGGTTTTCTTCGGACACAAAGCATGCTAGGCTTCTAGAAATCATAGGCATCAAAAGACACAATTGCTAGGTGCTTTAAGAAGATACTAACTACTAATAAGAAAGACAACATCAATTATACTTCCTAATAGACATCATCAAAACATAAATCTACATAACATATACACCATCTTCACGTATGCTTTTCATGTCTATTTCATGCATTGTTTCCAATATTAGTAGGTGAGCCTGCGTGGCTGACTCTAAACTATTTCTTCATCAAAATGTTCCTTAATTCTTGGATTTAGTCCCACCACATCGAAGGTTTTCAACCGTTTGATGTCCAGAGACTAACATTTTGAATCTCACCCTCGTAGGAGTGTGGGTAAAGTTGTAGCCAAACATCAAATAGGAGTCAAAATAGTTTTTTTTTCTTTCACAATTACAAAAATATTTAAAAGACAAATAAATAAAAAAAGACAAAAAGTAAGTAAACAATAAGTATTTTTTTTTCCTTTTTTACCCAGTTCATTCTTCCATTTTCATGCAAACAATCCAGTTGGGCATTGGTCACTAAAAACAAAAGGACATCCTATGTTGCTCTCTCTACATATATTGTTCAAAGTTCACATCCATGTAAACCACTCCATCACTACCATTCTCACAGAACACATATATAGAAACATCTATCTCTTTTTGTTTCCTTTCGATGCATGCATGATTTTTTGCCTTTCTTTTCCCTATTTCTGTTTGCCATCTATATACCCTAATTTGTTTCCTTTGCCTTTCCAGAATAATGTTTGTATGTTCTAAAAACCACTCTTTTCCTTGTTTCTTTTTTCACGGCTTTTATTTCATTTGTTTTGTTTTTGGTTTTTTTCTTGTTACCAATTTTGTTAAATGAGCTATATTGTGTTTGGAGTCTTTAACCAAGTTTGTCCCATGTGAGACCGGTCTTAATTGTTGAGAATTAATCCATAACTGCAGTGACGCCAGATACTGAACAATCAGAAGCTGAGGTTCAGAGTCTGAAGCTTCAGAAGTTGAAGCTTCAGAGTCTGAACGTTCAAAAGCTGAAGTTCAGAGTCTGAAGCTTTCAGAAGCTGAAGCTTCAGAGTCTGAAGCTGTTAGAGACCAGAGTCTGAGTCTGTTAGAGTTTGTTAGAGGTTGTTAAGAGTTTGTTAGAAGTTTGTTAGAGGTAGTTACCTAGCTTGTGATGTAAGCAAGTGACATTTTTGTGTATATAAAAGCCTTGTGGTGTGTGTATTCAACAATCAATGAAAATTCACATTACGTTTAAAATTTCTCTCCATTCTTCTCCTATAGATTTCATTCAATCCATTGTTTTTTTCATCTTATGTTGCGCTACTTTGATCCAACAATTGATGTAGAGAGCCTGGGTTAAAATCTTAGGGAAACACGAGTGAAGTGTGAGGGGAAATCATCATAGGGAAACACTGAGTGAGGTGTGTGTATTGATTTCTGGATCAAAGCAAGATGAGTAACAATGGTTTTGTATCAAACAATCTGGTTCTTGATGGCAAGAACTGGGAACGATGGAGCGCATTGATGAAATCGCTTTTTGGAGCACAAGATGTAAGTGATCTGGTGCAGAATGGCTATGAGGATTTGGGGGCAAATCCAACTGAAGCACAGAGGTTGGCATTCAAAGAAGCGAAGAAGAAAGATTGCAAAGCTCTGTTTTACATTCAACAAAATGTTGATAATCAACACTTTGAAAAGATATCAAAGGCTACAAGATCCAAAGAAGCTTGGGACATTCTGGAAAACTATCACAATGGGGGAGAAAAAGTGAAACAAGTTAAGTTGCAGTCATATAGAAGGAAGTATGAGATGATGCAAATGGAGGAAGATCAAAAAGTAAGTGATTACTTCTCAAAAATTATTAAGATTGTGAATCTGATGAAAAATTGTGGTGAAAACATCTCAGATCAGATGGTAGTAGAGAAGATATTGAGATCCTTGAATCCAAAGTTTGATTTCATAGTAGTAGCAATCCAAGAAGCAAAGGATGTTACAACTATGAAGATTGAAGAATTGCAAAGTTCACTGGAAGCACATGAACTGTTAGTGATTGATAGAGGTTCTAAAAGATCTGTACAACAAGCCCTTCAAGCACAAACAGTCAAGAAAGAGGGAAATCACAAGAATTTCAAGAAAAATGGAAAGGGAAGAACAAACTGGTCCAACAATGGAAAGTCTAAAACTGATGACAAAACTGAATCTTCAAGAAGAGGAGGTTTTGGCAAAGGTCAGAATAAGAAGAAGGACTTTGATAAAAGTAAAGTTCAGTGCTACAATTATGAAAAATATGGACATTTTGCTGATGAATGTTGGTTCAAGAAAGATAAAAAGACTGATGAGGAAGCAAATATAGCTCATGGAGATGATCCCAATACAGTCTTGATGATGGCTACTGCATGTGAAGATAAGATCAAGAATGAAGAGTGGTATCTTGATTATGGGTGCTCTAATCATATGACTGCTCATAGAGAATGATTAACTAATTTTGATTCTAGCAAGAAAACTAGTATCAAATTAGCTGACAGTAGAAAGCTTGCATCAGAAGGAAGTGGAAATATGGTGATCAAGAGCAATGATGGTGGGAGAATCATTATTGAAGATGTTTTCTATGTTCCAGATATGAAGTGCAATCTGATGAGCATAGGTCAATTAGTGGAGAAGGGGTTCTCAGTAACAATGGATGACAATTCATTGAAACTGTTTGATCCAAGGAAGAACTTAGTGCTAAAGTCTACCCTGTCAAAGAATAGAACCTACAGATGCAGCATCTCAATTGATAAGATGATGTGCCTGTCTGCAACAGTCAGTGAAGATGCTGAAGCTCTATGGCATCTGAGGTACGGTCACTTGAATTTTAGAAGTCTTAGTGAATTGGAATCTAAAGAATTGGTGCACAGTTTACCTAAACTGAATATCAGAAAAACTATATGTGGAGTGTGTGTGAAGAGCAAGCAAAGTAGGTTGCCTTTTGTGTCAGAAGTTCCTAAAAGAGCAAATGTGGCATTACAAGTGATTCATTCTGATATTTGTGGACCTTTTGAGGTAGCTTCTTTGGGTGGTAGTAAGTATTTCATTACTTTTATTGATGAATTTACAAGAATGATATGGTTGTATACTATTAAGCTTAAGAGTGAAGCTTTGGAGGTATTCAAAAAATTCAAAGTCTTAATAGAGAAAGAGAGTGATAAAGCTATTAAGGAATTTGAAGCTTTCTGCGTAAATCAAGGAATTGCTCATGAAGTAACAGCCCCATATACACCAGAACACAATGGTCTTACAGAGAGAAGGAATAGAACCTTTCTTGACATGGCCAGAAGCATGATTAAGCAGAAGAACCTACCACACAAGTTTTGGGGTGAAGCAATCACCACAGCTGCTTATATTCTAAACAGATGCCCTACAAAGAAGCTAAATTTGAAAGTACCAGAAGAAGCTTGGTGTGGAAGGAAACCTAGTGTGAAGCATTTCAAGGTGTTTGGTTCTTTGTGCTAAAAACATGTGCCAGATACTAGAAGAAGTAAGCTTGAAGATAAAAGTGAAATTATGATACTCATAGGTTATCATGCAACTGGTGCATACAAGCTTTACAACCCTATAACTCAGAAAGTCCATATCAATAGAGATGTGATAGTGAATGAAGCTGAGAAGTGGAAATGGGAAAGTGAACCTGTTTATAGCAGTGAGGTTCAGCAAAGCTGTATATACCCTGATTCAAGTGATGAATCACAAAATGAAGAGGATCATGATGATGTTGAAAATGATCCAGAAGTAGATGTAGCACCCGTGAGGCCTCAAAGAGCCAGACAAGCACCTAGCAGGCTGAATGATTGTGAAATCATCCCTGATAATGCAGTGAATGATGAAGGTGATCTTATTCATTTTGCATTACTAGCAGATTTTGAACCAATCAATTATAAAGAAGCACTGAAAATTGATGTGTGGAAAAGAGCTATGATAGAAGAACTGCAATCAATTGAAAGGAATCAAACCTGGGAACTTGTTAACCTGCCAGAGAAGAAAAAGAAAATTGATGTGAAATGGGTGTTCAAAGTGAAGCTAAATCCAGATGGCAAGGTTTCAAAGTATAAAGCAAGATTGGTGGCTAGAGGCTTCTTGCAGAAACATGGTATTGATTACAATGAGGTGTTTGCTCCAGTAGCAAGAATTGAAACTGTGAGATTAGTAGTGGCTCTTGCTTGCAAAAATGAGTGGAAACTCTATCATTTAGATGTCAAGTCAGCTTTTCTAAATGGTCCACTTGAAGAGTTAGTGTTTGTGTCACAACCTCTAGGTTTTGAGATTGCAGGCAAGGAAAATATGGTGTACAAACTCCATAAGGCTTTATATGGATTAAAGCAAGCCCCTAGAGCATGGAACAAGAGGATTGATCAATTCCTAATCCATATAGGCTTCAGAAAGTGTTCAATTGAGTTTGGTGTATATGTTCAAAATCTCAGTGATGAACAAACTATCATAATCTGTCTGTATGTTGATGATCTACTCATTACTGGTAGCACAACATCAGAGATTAAGAAAGTAAAAGATAAACTGAAGTCAGAATTTGAAATGACTGATCTTGGTGAGCTTTCATTCTTCTTAAGAATGGAATTTGTGAAATGAAAGAAAGGAATGGTTATGCATCAGCAAAAGTACATAGGTGAATTGCTAGAGAAGTTTGAGATGGAAAGCTGTAACTCAGTCTCAAATCCATCAGAGACAAACTCAAAATTAGATGAGTGCAGTGAAGAAGAGAAAGTAGATTCAACCAAGTTCAGACAAATGGTTGGATCATTGAGGTACCTATGTAACAGCAGGCCAGATATTTGCTACTCAGTCAGTGTGATTAGCAAATTCATGCATGATCCAAGGAAACCTCTCTGATAGCTACAAAGAGGATCCTTAGATACATCAAAGGAATTGTGGATTATGGCCTGTTATTTCCTAATGGAAGTAGAAGTGAAGTGAATGAGCTCATAGGGTACTCAGACAGTGATTGGTGTGGGGACTTGACTGATAGAAGAAGTACTTCAGGTTATGTCTTCAAGTTCAATGATGCTGCCATATCCCGGTGCACCAAGAAGCAACCTGTTACTGCACTCTCATCCTGTGAAGCTGAGTACATTGCAGGAACCTTTGCAACATGTCAAGCTTTGTGGTTGGATTCAGTGATGAAAGAGCTCAAGTGTGAAGTTGTAAAACCTCTAACATTGAAAATTGACAACAAATTTGCCATAAGTCTTGCTAAGAATCCAATCTCTCATGGTAGAAGCAAGCACATTGAGACTAGATTCCATTTCATTAGGGAGCAGGTGACTAATGGAATGATTGAAGTGCAGTACAGTCCTACAGAAATGCAGCTTGCAGATGGATTTACTAAGGCTTTGAAGATTGACAGATTTGAGTTTTTGAGGAAGAAACTTGGTGTCCTCAATATTCAACAGTTATGAATTAAGGGGGAGTGTTGAGAATTAATCCATAACTGCAGTGACGCCAGATACTGAACGATCAGAAGCTGAGGTTCAGAGTCTGAAGCTTTAGAAGCTGAAGCTTCAGAGTCTGAACGTTCAGAAGCTGAAGTTCAGAGTCTGAAGCTGTTAGAGACCAGAGTCTGAGTCTGTTAGAGTTTGTTAGAGGTTGTTAAGAGTTTGTTAGAAGTTTGTTAGAGGTAGTTACTTAGCTTGTGATGTAAGCAAGTGACATTTTTGTGTATATAAAAGCCTTGTAGTGTGTGTATTCAACAATCAATGAAACTTCACATTACGTTTAAAATTTCTCTCCATTCTTCTCCTATAGATTTCATTCAATCCATTGTTTTTTTTTTCATCTTATGTTTAAAATTTCTCTCCATTCTTCTCCTATAGATTTCATTCAATCCATTGTTTTTTTTTTCATCTATGTTGCGCTACTTTGATCCAACATTAATTTCTTTTTCTTATTCTTATTTTGTTTGATTTTTCTTATATTATATGAGTGGTGCTTTTTAGCTCCCGCACAAACTCACTCTTCGAGAGATAAATCCCGAACAATATTGTTTGTGTTTTTAAGGTTTCAGAAGATAACTTCTATAAACTCCTTTTCATGATAAAGAGCAAATAGAGGGGGTCAAAAGAGTAACATAATATTATATTATGTTGTTCGGTCCTTAACCTAGTGTAGTTGTGGCATAAGTGAGGTTAGTCCTTTTTATATTTTTTTTTCAAGAGTATCTTCATTTTTTGTTTTGTCATATTGTTATTGAGCTCTTGATTTGATCAGTTCCATGTTAAATTAATACGATGGTAACCTTGGATCCTATGTCGGGTTTCATTTTTGAGCTACTCTTAATATTTTTTGTGAAAGTAGCCTATAGGCTGAAACTCACACATTTTAAATGTGGAGAAGTGGAGTGTCCGGAGTTTGAACATCGATCTCTGCATATATTATGTAATGTCCTTGCAAACTGAGTTAAGATCAAGCGGACTCTTTTATATTTAACTTGTTTTAAAAATAACATATATTTTTGGACTTGGACATCTTTTATACCAAAAATAAAATAAGAGAATACCCGTGACAACATGTTAGCTTTCACGTTCTTTTAAAATTAACTAGACTTCGACCCGTGCGATGCACGGGTTGTTTTAGAAAGTCATAATTAAAACACACTACATATCTAAAAAATGTAACATAGACTACACCTTAACTTCAAAACACCAAGTAAAAATGGCTCCCTCGTAACATCCCTACACAAACATCATGTCTTTGATGGTATCTCTTATATCAGTAAATTATATCTTTGCAGTCCAATATAAAGTTTAACGTCATATTTCCCTAGTCATGGATGTTACCCAATGTGAGCATCTTTCAAAAGTGCACCGTCTACAAAAAGAATGCAGGAAAAATTAATTAAAACAAAGAACAAATTAGCAAAACAAAAAGCAAATACATGGTTCAAAAATAAAATAGAATAGAAAATTGTAAAAGAAGAATTAACATAAATTGCTGCTTCGTTGAACTTATGGTTTTTTGTTCCTGTTCATACTTTTTGCTCCAAGAATTAGCATTTAAAGGGATTAATTTTATTTAGTTATCAGTTAGAATACGATTAAATTCTTCAAAAAAAAAAGTAGAATACGATTAACGAAAAGGATACATAATATAGAATCCATTGACTACCTTCATTCCAATTTTGGTGTGTTGAGTCTCTTAAATAATAGACATTACTACTTTGCTGTAAAAAAACACACACAACAATGAGTTGTGAGCAGCAAATTTGTAGATAGAAAAATTAACAAATGAATAAAAATCAAGTTGATGTAGATTGTTCTGTCCGACACAATATTGTATTTGACCGTCACAATAAGCCGAGGATAATTAAAAGAAATCCAACATTATAAATGGTTCTCCAAAAAATCAAAAAAAGATACATAGAAAAACCAGAGGGAAAGTGGCATCAACGATGATATGAGAGAACCAAACCATAAGGAAAGTCACATCAACAACCATAAGAAACATCATTTTCAAAAAATAAAATGAGAATGAGAAGTAGAAGTAGAAATAGTTCAAGAACATACCAAATAACACATAAGCCATAAATATCTAATTTGTATGGCTTGTCTGCCGCCACGCCTATTAAAGACAAAAGCAGAACAACTAAATAACTTGTTACTTTGTAGAGCTTAACAGGACCACCATATCAAAGTAAAAAATAATTCACGCTACACTATAAAAGTTCAAAGTAACAAATAAAATAGGAAAAGAAATCGAGAATCTAATGTAGAAGAAGATGAAGGTACAAACCTTGTGCAACAGAGACACTCATATTTAGTAAAAAATCCAAACAGGAGCAGAACAATGATGAATTTTAGAGATAATCTGTCTATAACAACCGCATAATCAGCATGCCTTAAACAATCTATTTATCTGCATTTTGTAGGAACTTAGCAAAAATAAATGAATGCTTTAAACTGATTCATATAAACGTCAATTGCAAGAACATATTAATATATAATATCAAAACAAAACAGAATAAGCATCATTACCTTATCCTCATATTCTCAAAACCTGCAAAAGAAAGTTCATTTCGGAAAATTACTTTTTTTTTCTTTTTTGAATCATTGTATGCATGCAGTTACTAATTTATGTATTGAAGTTGTTAATTGCTGAATTATATTTGGGGAAAGAGAGAAAGTGGGGGGCGGTAGTGGGGTAGTGGCAAATATGAGTTCTTGTTTTCCTTCTCTTTAATTGCATATCTCATTTGACGGTTAATTGCTGAATCAGGTTTGGGGAAAGAAAGAAAGTGGGGGGCGGTAGTGGGAAATAGGATTTCTTGTTTTCCTTCTCTTTGCATATATGTTTTGGAATCAAACATGTAGACATTATAAACATTAATGTCGTATTGGCAAATCATTGGATCTAGACCATCTTCAACCTGGTTTGTTATGAAACGATCAAAACAAAAAAAACAAAAGAAAAGATGCAAAAATTACACCAATTTAAGTTATTAACTTTATTTAGTTACCAAATAATATTACCAGTTTGTGTTTCCGAATTCCTTCTTTCTCAACCTTCATATTCGATTACATTCATGTTAAAAGAACAACTAAAATAGGCAAATTGAAAATAGTAAACATGTTTCAAAAGTCAAAGTGAGAAAACAAAGTAATGTTATAATCTAGTGTAGTGATTTTTGCAAATAGAACGACAGAATAAATAACTTCAAGTAATTAATATAATATAGGAGAAACAAAGAGGTAGACAAAATTACACTAAAATTGTATCGATAAAAATATATGAAAAGGAGCTGCTATCAAAAAAGGAATTGCAATGACGTTATTGGCTTTTTAAAAAAATGACATTTTCATGTGCTACCTGATTCAATTCCTTGCAGACCTTTTTTTCATAAAAATTAATTAGGTCTGTCAAAAAGGGCGGGGTTATGGTTATTAGGTTCAATTGCATGATGGTGAGAGAGATGAAAGTGAGTGAGAAATGATTTAGGAATTGTGAGATTGAAAGAAAGAGGGCCCAAAATTTGTGTTGAATACATAACATTGAAGCAATTGCATGTCATAAAAAACATCAGTGCCTTGGTGGTAAGAGTTGTGATTTGGAAGCATGTGGTACCTGGTTCGATCCCCACCAGGAGTTTTTTCATAAATTTTTTTCAAAACTAAAAATTAGGGTTAGTCATTAGGGTTAGGTCAGACTACCTAACATTTAGTATTACTAGACTCCAACCCGTGATCGCACGGGTTTTGTATAGCTTCATATATAACTATCAAATGACTATATTAATGAAAAGGAACTACTATCAAAAAAGGAATTGCAATGGCGTTAGTGACTTTTAAAAAAATGACATTTTCATGTGTTATCTGATTCAATTCCTTGCATATTTTTTTTTCATAAAAATTAATTAGGTCCGTCAAAAAGGGTGGTGTCATGGTTATTAGGTTCAATTGCAAGATGGTGAGAGAGATGAAAGTTAGTGAGAAATGATTTAGGAATTGTGAGATTGAAAGAAAGAGGATCCGAGATTTGTGTTGAATACACAACATTGAAACAATCACATGTCATAAAAAACATCAGTACCTTGGTGGTAAGAGTTGTGAATTGAAAGCATGTGGTATCTGGTTCGATCCCCATCCGAAGTTTTTTTCATAAGTTTTTATAACTAAAAAGTAGGGCTAATCATTAGGGTTAGAGCAACACTACTAAACATTTAGTATGAAAAAAAGAATAATGAAGAAAAAGCTAAAATTCACACAATCACATAACAAAATCAATAATTTTCAAACCCTAATGTCAAGGATTCGAAATTAACAAAATTCAGACAATCAATATCAACATTGGTCATAATTTTTTGTCAATTCGATGAAAGATGGTGTGAATCGGTGAGAGAAAGCGAGTTATCAGCAATGACATTTACGGCAGTCAGTTGTTGGTGAGGTGGCAGTTGCGGCGGCGGCGTGATGTGTGTGGATCAGTGAGAGAAAGTGATTTTCCCGGCGGTGGCAGTTACGACGGCATGTGTTGTTGAAGTGGCAGTTGCAACGGTGGCGGGATGTTGTTATTGGGGTCACCGGCGGCGGTGAAAATGAAGTTGAATCGCATGATGTGTGTGAATGACGTTCAATTCGTGTTCAAATGATGTTGGAATTCAGGGTTGTGAGAATGACTTAAAGTGAACTCGCATCTGTGCTAGATAAATAAAATGAAAGCAACTATAAGTCACAAAAAACTTTAGTGATCTAGTGGTAATGGTTGTGATCTACCAGAACTTGGTCTGGGGTTCAACTCTTAGCAGGAATTGTTTTTCATAAATTTTTTTCAAAACCAAAAATTAGGGTTAGGGTTAGCTATTTTAGGGTTGCAAAAGTGTTTATCAGACTGCATAGCATTTATATTAAGTATGATAAAGATAAAGATTATGTGTTGTGGTAAAATTATTGAGACATTTTCATTTTTTTGACCGTTAAAACATATTAGCGCTTTTGTTCTTTTAAAATTAGATTGCGATAATTTTATAAAAAAATAATTATATTGTTAATATTGTAGAATATTTATAGAAATTAAATGAAAATTATGAGTAATAATGTAATGTTTTTATTAATTTTTTTCTTATATAAACAAAAATTTGTTAAATAGTTGAGTCACACAAATTATGGATTTTATTTGCTTATATATGCGAAAACAAATTTTTATGCACATAAAATTTTGAAAACTTGTGACTATTTTCAAAATCAAAATTAATGTAGTGTTTCTATTAAATAAATTTTTATTTTATATGCAAAAGACTTTTCAATGTTTGCACCGCATCCGTTGCAGATTTTATGTATTTATATCTGCATAAACAAATTTTTATATACATATATGAGAAAGTCGATATGATAAAACTTTAAAAACTCATGACTATTTTCAAAATCAAAATTATTGTAGTGTTTTTATTAAATGACTTTTTATTTTATATGAAAAACATTGTACAATGTTTGCACAGCACCCGTTGCAGATTTTAAATGTTTATATCTGCATAAACAAGTTTTTATATAGATATATGAGAAAGTCAATGTGATAAAATTTTGGAAACTCATGACTATTTAAAAAAATCAACATTAATGTAGTGTGTCTATTAAATATATTTTATGTTATATTTAAAACACTATTAAATATTTAAACTGCACTCGTTCAGGATTTTATATGCTTATATATGCAGAAAAAAAAATTTGTACCGATATATGATAGTCAATATGATAAAATTTTGAAAACTCGTGACTATTTTCAAAATATCGACATTAAAGAGATCATGAGTTTTAATAAGGACGATTATGAAATTTTGTTGTACTTTGATTTTTATATATTGTTAGTAGATGTTAGTAGATATGAACATTATTCGTAATAAATTTTTTAAAAAACTAATAAATTAGTTTCATAATTATCCGTGGAAATTGCTTACACTTGTAAGGGACATTCTTCGTAATTAATTTTTTTAAAAAAACAAATAAATTAAATTTTGCAAAATGACCATTATGCACATAAAATTAAGGAGATCATGAGTTTTAATAAGGACGATTATGAAATTTTGTTGTACTTTGATTTTTATATATTGTTAGTAGATTACTTTTGTTCCAAAATATGAGAAACTGTTTCTATGTTGCATCATAATAGTTTTCTTCCTTCTTTGCAAATTATAGTGTGTTTGGAAAATTTCATTTTCAGGTATTCAACTCAAGTTTTATAGAAGCTATACTTTGTATCTTCTAAAAACCACATACATTTTACATTGGATAGCGAATCATTGATCCTAACACACTATTAATCATTAATCTGTTTCAAATAATGAAGGACTCTTTAAGTGGCACTTTGTTAGTTTCATCTGTTTTTAAAGATATTGCAAATTAAATTTATAAATATTTTTTTCGTTAGTTAACTATAATCAATCAATCCACAAATATTTATAAAAAAAAAAATACATAATTTTTTTTTATCATCATTCATTGCACCTAAAATGAAGGAGTGGTTGTAAAAGTATCACAATACACTTCAACTTGATTCTACTTTTTTATCCCACTAGTAGATTATATTGCACACATGCATGTCTTATGAAATAAATTGTAGATTTCTCAATTTTTTCGCTATTAT
Source organism: Medicago ruthenica (assembly GCA_018208015.1). Taxonomy (NCBI): domain Eukaryota; kingdom Viridiplantae; phylum Streptophyta; class Magnoliopsida; order Fabales; family Fabaceae; genus Medicago; species Medicago ruthenica. Next base: position 75,831,371 of record CM031372.1, on the reverse strand, counting down.
GGAAGATAACGTGGTGATTACGATATATGGAATCCTTTACTTAGAATTTTGAATTCTATAGATCGTGATAATCACATTATCTTGAGTGTGGGCGTGAATTTTAGAAGGTTAACAAATTATACCTTAAGGCATTGGACATGTGCAATCTAGTCTACCAATGGAATCAAAAAATAATAATCTAACAGTGTCAGCTGATACTTTTCAAACAGTCATATGATATATCGTGTTGTTTGGAATAAGTCTTATCCTCATATTCATTAGAGAACAAATGCCGTAAAAGCACAACAACAATTCAAATGTGTAATAAATAAAATGAGTCCCTCAAACACACAACTTAGTATGAATGAAATAATGAAAACAACATAAGAAAATGATATGAGTTCGTCAAACAAAACCTAATATAAATTAAATACAAGTTAAATATGTTTTTAATCTCGGCATAATTTAAATAGTAATTTTAGTACGATAGTTGATAATATTGGTCCTTGATGTCAAATGGTTGTTGACGGTGCTAACAAAATCATGACTAGGCATGCACATGGAAATTTTAATTGACGTAGTGTCCATGTGATATTGACTCATATGATTAAAGGTTTCAAATAGTTTTCGTGCTTTTAACGAAAAATACAATATTACTATTAGAAACTGGAGTTTTGCACATGGCATCATCTTCAAGTAAAAAGAGGAATATCCAAAAGATGAGGTTCATAACTGAATAATCATAATGAAAAATCTTCACAAGAATTTATGATAATCCTTATAATTTTGCAAGGCATGCTAAAGAGGAATAACCTAGAGGTAAAAATAGGAACAACCTTCACAAGATTAAACTTAAATCATGTGTCAAGACTCACATTAAAATTGTGTACAACATGCTAAAGCATTTTACGGAGATGCAAACATGTTATGAGAATTCTTTGAACCAACTATGAGTATCATCCCTAATGAAACTATTCAAGGCTGGATCATCATCCTCTCACACATAGTGTTGTGAATTCAGACTCAAATCTCACACCAATAAACTTAGATGTGTGGAACAAAAGGGAAGTAGTAACAAATATCAAAGTAGCCTCAGGCAATAACATATCTAGATCTAATCTAGAAAACAAGTGTAAAGCACAAAACCCAAAGTAAAAGATAAAGAGGGAAGAGAAACAAACAGACCAATAATTGTTTATCCAATTCGGTCCAACAATGACCTACTCTGGCGAGAGAGACGTCTCCACTTCACTATCAATGAGTTCTTTACAAAGAGATACAAAAGGGTTACAAAAAATTAAATTCAACAAGCACTCCAAGAACAAACATATACTCATTTTCCAATCTCTTCCCATGAACAAGAGACTCAATGATTTCACTCACCCAAGGAGTTTTACAATTGTTTTTCAACCCAATAGAACCTCTCACCAAAGACACTCAACACTAAAGTTACCTCATTTGATTTCTTAAGTTTCTCCCTCTTGAAGCCCTACCCAAAACATGAAGAATGAAGCTTTATATAAAGTCCAGATCTCGAGGAATCATGCCACAATTTCATGTTAGTACACAGTACAGTACTAACGTTATCCTCAAATCGTGCCACGATGTCTTCCCTTCGTGCCACGATATTTTCAGTGTCTCACTCCAAACTCAAACACCAAAATCATGCCACAAACATTAAACCTCATGCCACGATTTCACATAATCATTCAATCATCAATTTTTAGTCAAATCTCAACACATAGTATAATCAAGAGCACACATACGACGAGGAGGGTCCAGAGGATGATACAAGCAATTAACCTTATAGACAAACACATAATGACTCTAATAATTCAAGATAAACTCGCTAAGACAAGCAAGCCCCCGTTCAACGAAAGGATAAGTCTTTATTCATAGTGGTCACAAGAATGAGTGCATATGGTTGTTCAAACCCATCACGATGAATTTCAACCACAATGAAGAATGATATACATGGTGGTATGCTTGTGAGAATGCGTATCGTACGTTGAATTTCAACCAAATGTGATATTACGGGTTCATAATTGCGTTTAAAAATACTCAACTTTTTGGGGTTTTTCTACATTACCCTTTGATGTATTGAAGGTAATTTACCCCAATCAAAGAAAAATCTCTTTTTCTTCATCTTTATTCTTACAATCAAATATCATTTTCATCTCAAAAACATCTATTTCATTCAACATGTGATATCCACCTCGTTCGTTTCATAATCGAATCTTGTTTGTCATTAGAGGTAAATTAACCCCAATTCATCAAGTGGTATTGTAGGTCTCATCATTTTCGTTTTTTTATAATCGATTACCATTTTCATCTCAAGAACATCAAACTTCTTCATCTTCTTCATTCAACATGTGATCTTTCATCTCCTTCATTCCAGGATCGAATCCTACTTGTCCCTACTTGTCATTAAGAATTATCCCCCAATTCATCAAGGGATAACGTATGCCTCACCACTTTTCAGGCTTTTGAGGTATTGTAATTGACGTCTCTTTTTGTTAGGGACACATCTTGTGCTTAGAATAGATTTTTAATATAATTATTCTATTCGGCTTCTTAAAAAAAGATACTCAACTTATTTTTTTTACTATAAACAATGCTCAACTTAGTAAAGAGTGGACGAAAATGTGAATGTGCCGGGAACTTCAGCAATTATACTTAAATGGAAGAAAAAAAAAATTGTATTATACTCATGAAATATATGGTATCGTTTCATTTTGGGATGCTTGTCAACTTTTGTGCACTAAGCCAAGTTCAAATACAAGCATTCTGATCATGCTATGTAAGCATTTTGTTCAGGCTTGTTATGTTAACCTACCTAATTAAAGAAGAAGGTTTATTCAAGATTTTTTTATTATTATTAAAAACAAAACTCATTCGAGACTGGTGTGTTCCATCGAAGATTTATCATTTATAATGCCTCATGAATTTCTAATTTTTATTTTATTTTAGTATTTCCTTTATGTGATTTTTTTAATATATCATAAACATTCAATTCAACAATAATCTTCATCACAAAGTTCAGAGAAAAGGCTTGGCAAATTGTAATTACATTTTCTTGCAAATGAAAACCTGCAATTGACAAAAATAAAGAGCCCACACACATGCTTTAAAATGGTTCTCTTTCCAGTGTCAAAACTACTTATACTAATGAGTTATGCATTTTTTTTTTGTCAAACAATCTAGTGCTTAACATGAATAAGTGGAAATTCGAGGTTCGAACATCGACTCCTACATATCGGAATGTCCCTACCAACTCAGCTATGCTCAGAGGGGCAATGAGATTTGCATTCTATCAACTTTCCAAATATCAAAATTTGGTTTTAGCAAATATTCAGAAATTTCTCTTTTGATGATACAAAAATGTCGTATAGAAAAATGTCAAACAATCTATGCTCACAGGGACAATGAGATTTGCATTCTATCAACTATATTGATGTCAACTTTCCAAATATCAAAATTTGGTTTTAGCAAATATTAAGAAATTTCTCTTTTAACCACATCTTTTGATTTCAAAAAACTGCCCAGAAAACAATAAGAATTACTTTTTATTGTTTTTATCACTATGAACTAAACAAATCTATGAAGACAAAAAACAAAGCGAAAACCATGTGACATTTTTGTAATTAAAGGTGAAAACAAAAAATATTATCCGAAACCAAACAGATCAACAGTATTTTTGTTTTAATCTTGTTCAATATTTGCCTATTCTATTTTTACACCATGACCACTATCCATCATTAATTTCTTATTGTTCTTTTTCCTTTTCAAAAATATGAAATAAAGACGTATGAAGGGAGGGGGGAAGAAGAGTAAAACACAAATCATAATCACAGGATGTGTCTACAGCAAAACTGCAGGTCAAATAATTTGTCTTATGCTAATATAATATGAATACAAACTTCTTTTATTGTTGAAAACAACAAAAAGTTATACCTAATGAGGTATCAGAACAATAATCAGCACATCATCAAAAGCCTGATTGCTGCTTTTACTCAATGGAAGCTGCATCCTCAGATGGAACACTTCCACCTTCTATAAAAAGAAGAATTTAGTTAGTTCATTGTGAAGATGCTGAGAAACTGTAGTAAGGGGAAGGGGGGAAATTCTAATTTAACCATCAAATTAAAACATACCTTCACCGGAAGGAGCGTAAGGAGATTTCCGGTAACGTGTTTGCTGCTGTGTTGGCTGAAAAATAGAAAAGCCAAGCACAACTTTGTCAAGTACATTACAATAAAATGGAAGGTATGAGTATGATCATGTTAAAGGCACATTTGGATAAATTTTGAAAGAAAGAACTTCTATGATATAGCTTTTTATAGAATTAATTCTTTCTAGCCTCTACAAAACAACTATTTTTTGGCAGCTTTTGAAACACAAATATCATTCATCATAAAACTTTTACTTTTGATTAAAAAAGTACTTTTTATAAGAAAACTTCAAACATACAGACCCTTAACTGTGTTCAACTATGAATGTTGGATGGAATGATTAAATTTGTAATATTAAATACTCCATCGGTGGAAGCTTCACTCCAACTGGATTATAAAACAAGAATAGAGAGATCCGCTTATATTCTTTATACACCAAAAAAACTGTAGTAATAAATATCTCCATTTCTTTTGAAAAACGGAGATGATCCACACAAACTATTTTACTAGGCACATGCATAATGCTACAATTAGAAAATTTATGTGTACGCTTTATCCCATAGATAAGCTAACATAGCTATGAGCTAACTATTTAAAAAAACTGTCAAAACTCAAGAACCATCAGGCAACAAGCAATACATCCAGCAGAACAGTTATTATCAAGCCACAAAGAAAGCAACGTTGTCATATATAAATCAGATATTGGGATGTTGATTAAATTAAATACCTGTAGTTTAGGCCGAAGAGCCTCAAGTGGTCCCTTAGGCTTACTACCACCTTGCTGTTTCACATGAGGATAGAGAAAGAGTGTGAGATAGTTCAATAGTATTGTCAATTGCAGATCATGGAAAATAGCGGTTTATTTAAATTCCTCTATGCGAAAGTGCTATAGCACCACTACAACCGTTATTTGACAGCATTTGGTAAGAAATAGCGTAACATCGAACAATAGGGATTTGTTCAAATTCCACTAGGCTATAGCATCACTATAGGCGCTATTTAACAACATCGATTCAATTCAATATAACTATATTAGCAACTATTGCAAATGTGTGTTTTCCAGAAGTACCTTTCCCAATGCCCAATCCGCAGAATCGAAGTAAGCACGCTCATGGTCCTGGCACAAAATTTAAATGTCAAATGAGAAATCAAATAGGCACTTCTATCACCAAATATTCATGTGTGCATTGCATTGACCGTCTTGATTTCATAAACTTGGTTACAAACAAATGAACACACAGAAATCTGCATGCGTGTACGGTGGTGTACCTTAGAAATAAGTGGTGGCTTTTTGGGTACAATTCCTCCATATTTTTTCTTTAAAGTTTCCTCCTACAAGGTTTATAAACTCATCTCATGAGACAAAAAATAAAGAAATTCATTTGGAAGTAAAGAGAATATCTAATCTGAAGATGCAAGAAAGCAAGATATGAAACGAACCTGCTTTTGGGGTGATGGCATGCTAACCGACCCATCAGATGCATCCACGTCCATCTGTCGAATGTCTTTGTTATCCTCTATGTTTGACATGTGATCGTTTAGAGCGTAAAATACTGCATGCAATGCAACAACAGGCCAAGTTAGCAGAAAATTGTCAAGTAGGTAAGCTAAGGGACACCAAAGGAGATATACAAGATTTGTGAAAAAGTTATAGACTCTAGCAATAATTAAAATTTAGAAAGCACTTAGAACGAACTCAAAGTGACGAAGCAATGAAAACAATTTGATATATGTAAGATGAAGAAACCACACATTTAAAGAAATACAAGAAGAAATTGAAAAGCCTAAAAACCTTGCAACTATATCAGTTAGAATGCATACTGCAGAAAGTCTGTAAACAGAATTTTGGTTTGCAGGGTAAAAGAGAGAGAGATCAATTGGACATAAATCATTCTAAGAAAAATAATATTGTGCCTTCATTTAAATGTTATCCAGCATACAAGTGATTTACTAAGTCTATGCTCGGTAATTACTTATAACAAGTGATTGATTATTCCTGTCAAGCATATTCTAGAGGTGTTAAAAAGTAACTATAAATCACTTCACTTCAAACTCAATTATACAAAATCGCTTTTGAAAAATGCTAGCTAAAAAAGATGAACTAATTGGTTATGAGATGGACATCTGACACGACACTGACACCGGTAGTAATAATTTAATAAAAATGAATGAATTGAACGTAATCAGAGGTGTCGGTGCTACAGAGCTAATCGAAGAAGAAACATGTGAGCATTAAAAATGATTGCAAAGTTAGACAGAATGATTGAAAGGTGCAGATAAATCGGTATTGAATTTGAGAAAAGGAAAAGAACTAACCGGAGGAGACAAGCGTGCGTGATGAACGGAGCAAGTTCACCTCTTCAATTCTATACGCGTCTTGTCTGATTGTCTCAGTCTCAGATCCTAATCCCTTTTCTTACATTCAATTCAATCATTTATTTAATAAAATATACTATTCTTATTTACTTTACTGCTAAGGACTTTTTCTTTTAAGTTAAAATCAAATTTATCATTGCTCAACAAAATAACACATCATAAAGTTAATATTATTTTATTTTATTTGATAAAAAAAAAATTGAAGTAAGATGATGTTACTTGTTAATTTGGTTTCGAAAATTAAATAATTTGTTTAAGGATTGTTTGCTTTTCACCTACATGTAACTATTTATTGAGATTAATTAATATTTTGTCAAAAAAATAATTAGGGTTTTTCTGTGCAAATTTGTACATGTTAAAAAGTTTAAAATAGAATTTTGTATTGGAACTTATTAAATATAAAACTTTTGAATAAATAATTATTGTTTTCCAAGAAAAAATTACTACTATTAGTTGTTTTAACATGTGCAATGTTGCACATGTTAGACAAACCTTAATAAAAAAAACATGTTTCGTATGTGACTATGTAAAATAGTTTTTTTTTTACATCTAAAAATTGTTTTTCATTAACAATCAATGACGACTCGTCATCAAAAGCAAAGATCATATATTGTATTTTATTTAAAAGTTGTTGTTACACCGAAGAGTTGTGATTAAATATAAATATAAAATAATTTAGGTGGGTTGATCTATACAGAGTTTAATTTTTATTTTAATTAAGGTCTTCGCGCAAGTAGATAACCTAATTAGATATCGTCTATAAATCCATTCTTAGACTGAATACCGAATTAAAAAAAATTATAAAATAACTTCAAAAGTGCATGTCTCTTCCTCTCTTATTTATTTATACTACATCAAGTAACAAATTATTATATAAGTTCAATAACTTCAACTAACAAAGGTGTTGAATTTATCGAAAGAAATTAAACTCCTACATTATGGTCAACCAATGTTCAAATATCAATGGGAAGAAGTATTTGCATTTAATGTGTTGACACACCTACAGCTAGAATTTGTAATATTTGTGATCATGCGTAATGAAAAGAAGTAAAGTAATAATATCTCCGTGAACTTAGCTCAGTTGGTAGGGATATTACATATTATATACAAGGGGTTGGGGTTCGAACCCCGAACACATACGTGATAGAAATTACAACTACATTTCACACTCAGTCGTTGAAGTCAAAGATATCAAAGAAATAATTATTGTTCAATTTATTTAGGTCTGGTCTGACCTGTTTACTAAAAATGTTAGGCTTAGGCTTTGAAAAAACATATGAAGCCTCATAGGCCGACTTGTTTATGCATATCATTAAAACTTATTTTTTATTTATATTAAAATATAATTTATATCAAACATAAAAATCAAGAAACAACTCAAATAATAGACTTTTTAATTAGACAAGTCTTACAATGAAATAGGCTTTAAAGCTTTCAGGTTAGACAAGACTTTTAAATAGGTCACGACAGGCAAAAAAAACATGCATATGAAAGGTCATAGATCAGACTCATACTTGCAATTTTTTTCTAGGTCAGACTCATAAAGGTATAAAGAAAATAGCATGTTTCGGCTTTTTTGGGCTGACTTTTTTGTTATTCCAATTATACCCAACATATTTTCCTATAATAAAGTTATATTGTTGGTGTTATTAAAAAAGATAAAATATTTATTATATTTGTTATATTATTGTTGTCAATATGAAAAGATAAATATGGTTTGTTGAGTTTGTTACATTTAAAAGTCACGAATATCTATACTTATAATTTTAATCTATATCAAAAAAATTATATAGAATATTGTTTGTAATTTACACGCAAATTTCGATAAAATATCGTTGATAATATACATGCGTTAGCGCAATAAAAAAAGCAAAAAGACGGAACGTGTCTGTCTTTTCGCTAGTATTTATAAATAACAAACATCTATTTATTTTGATTTCACTTCTTCATCATGTTTAATATACCACCACCAATTTTTCCTACACTTTCTATTGAAAACTTGTCAATTGTTGATCACTCAACAACAACAGCCTCCAACACATACCCTTGTTTCATTCATCACTTCTATAATCCTTCAACCATTCTTATTACTCCTTTGCTGAAAGCAAAAAATTAATACACGGAGTCGTATAGTGACATATTGCACTTCGTGCCAATAACAAACATGACTTGTTGATAGATCACTTACCACTCCAAAGATGAAAGAAGATATTTCTGCTTGGCAATGTTCCTTGAATAATTGCTTCAGTCATCCAAATGAGATGTGAGCACCCTTCATATTATCACACTCAGTAGCAACAAAATCAGGGCAAATAACTACCGTTCGTTAACTACCGTTTAACAACGAATAATAATTAATTGTAGTTGGAGGTATTTTGGGTAGTTTAAGGTGCATGTGAGCAATTATTAGGTGGTAAAGAACAATTTCTCGACTACTTAACAGATCTATTCAAGAGCAAAGGAGTTTTATATGTTCAAAGCATCTTCAACAAAGATAATATATAACTTGTACTTTATGAGAAGGCCTATGACGATGTATTATCAAAACACTGTAAGTTAAATGCAAATGGAGAAGAATATAAAAAGAAATTGTGAAATGAAAATTCAATTTTATTCAGATACACTCAAAATAGTATGGAGTACACATCTACAAGATAAATTCAAACAACAACTTGTCACCTCAGCAGCTGCTGAGATAAATATAATCATATGATATAGATATCTAGAAAATATGGACATTCACGTTCATAAGTTCTAGTTCAACAACAAAAAAAGTCAAAATTGCTAGGCAAGACGCCATAATCAGATTTCAACTCTGACTACGCTACTTGTGCGTGAAAGTTTCCAATTGTTATTGTCATTTCATCTCTCTACCAAATAAATAATATAAAAATATTTTTTTCAAATATTTTATTTCTTCAAAAAATATATTTTATTGAAACATTTTTTTTTATTTCTACCCTTCACACCGTATAAATAAATATTGCCATAATAATCCTGGATTGAATGTTCATTTTTTTTATTAAAAAAGGTAGCGAGAAGTACCTTATATTTTTATTTAATGTACCTTAATAACATAATAAAATTAAGAAAAAATAATTAACGAATAATTATTTCGTAAAGAAAAAAGAATAACTAATTGAAAAATAAAAATTAAATCAACAATTTTTTTATAAGAACAGAGGTATTCCTCTAATGTGAACCAAGCATAGATAAAGATGTGACTCATAAATAAATAAAAGAAGTTTGGAGGAAAAGTAAAAAAAATCGTGGATGTAACATAACTCTAAAATGAATGCTGGTGATCAAATTTGAAGCCAAATGAGATTTTTTTTTTTATTAGCATGTATATACAAAGGACCAAAAGAAATCCTTAGTATCCATCGAAAAGAGCACTTTCTAAATCTAATATAAGACCAGAGATACAATAAGGATACATATCATTGTCAACCGACTCATGCTCAGTTCTGAAAACCTTAATGATCAATGTGAGAAACTCCTATAAACCTAGGTTTTTGCACTTTTGATACCTTAGTGTACATATATTTTATGGATATGAAATATGGTAAAGAAAATGGGCAACCTTGGCTCTTATAATTCTTCACAATGCTCTCATGACTCATCTTGTTCTGAGTGTTGCTAGCAATTCCTTCTAGTTTTGATCTCAGTAATCCATTTCGGTTTTCAAAAACAAAATGTTTACTCCATCCAATCCCTTAGGGATGTAGGCAATGAACTACGAATTTTCCCTATTGAGCTTTTCAGCAAGACGTTCTTCGCCATTGCTTTTTCCCTTTCTTTTGAGGCAATTTGAATGGACTCCAACTCTTCCTGCGTTTTGAGGACTCACAAAAGAGACCAGATGCTAAAGCCTGTTGAAGCCACAGGTCAAATGCCTCTTCGTCTTCATCCATCATCATTTCGGCGTCCAAATCCCACGGGAATCTACTTGAGTTACAGCAATGGCTCTTCTCCAGGCCAACCATGTTTACATGGAAGCTCGGTCTGTGAGTGTTAGGCCTACAAGCCATTCCCTGCATGAAATAAAGTTGTCAGATACAGAAAGGGGATCACATTCACCTAAAACCAAACTACTATATCAATGCAAATCCAATCAGATGGAACATTGTCTGTGGAGTAGACTGAGTACCAAATCAGGTCCAGTATTGTCAAATGCGGATCGTGGAAAATAGCGGCTTGTTCCACTACGCTACATCACTATAGCGTTGATATAATCAGACAATACTTATTACAAAATAGCGTATCGCAGAACAATATCAATTTGTTCAAATTCTGCTATGTTGTAGCACTGCTATATAGCCGCTATTTGACAACACTGATCAGGTCAAGATGAATTATGTGTACCAAAAATATTGCTTGTAGAGTATACTGACCTGACATATAGCCCATTCTGATACATCAAATATTTTGCTCTCCGCACATACGAAAGCACGTGGGATCTCGACCTATGAAGACAAGATCAAAGTTCAGAAACTAAATACAAAAATGAGATCAAGTTGAGAAAATTATTTGCTAAGAAGAATATACTTTTTGAGGCCTGTCAAAAACCAAAGATCCCTTATATTCAACCCATCCATCTCCATCCTTTGCTTGATGAAACTGACAGCAATCCTGCTTCCAGAGAAGATGTAAATTCAGGATTAAGATACAGACTACAGTGAGCATGAAATTAAGAGAAAGAAGGAAGGAATTCAATAATCAGAATGTCAATGAACGAAATCAGACCTGACACCATCTTGCTTTGGCCTTGCTCCTGTTAGTGCATACCCAAACATGTGAATTACCGCACTTTGTGCACTGTATCCGTCTGGATTCTTCGGAACGATAATCAGTATTATCCTGCAATAGAGTACCTTTTTTTCTTTAATTGTTCAGAAGGTAAATGTAGGGAAAATTCTTTTGCATTGTAATGAATGGATATGGATATTGTGAATGTGATAATGAATCATATTTCTAAACTCCTAATAGGATTATATATTAAGGAGAAACTTATGATTCTTCAAACTCGTGGACATAGAATTCTAGTAGAAATAGAATGTGTCAGTCATTTACAAGAATATTGTCAGATTTACCTGATGTGAACTACTGTGGGATTTCTGGCACACACTTTTAGCCATGGATTCTTCTTTTCTTAATTGTTCATCATAGTCTCGCTTCTTCACAGAGTCAGAAAGAACCTGGAAGTTTCATACTTGTTAAAGAGGAAACCAGTGCAATCGAAAAATATTTATGTTTTAGATATTATAATATCAAATAAATATGCATTAAATGCAGATATATCAATTATAAGATAGTCTCTGCAGCTTTTAGACAGAACTTTACCTCGTATGCACATTGAAGCTTCTTGAATGACTCACTTGACATAGAACTTCCCATATTTTTATCGGGATGCACAAGCATAGCCTACATGATCAAATAAAATGATAACAAGCCAGTTATTGCCTTGATTTCTGTTATAACTGTAATCGAAAAGTTTTTAACTAATAATTACAAAAATATCATCTAATTTTCTTTACTGTTCAAGTTTTTAAGGAAATGATAAAAATAGAAAACAAAGTAAAGACACTATATGTCATTTTTGTAATTATTAATAGTAAAAATGAAAATGACAACAGAAAATAAACCAAATAACACCCATTAAGTTGGCTAGTTAATACCACGTTATATTATAGGTCAAAATTTGATGGCGCAACATTGCAAGGTGGTACTACTGATGCTTAAACAAATTTGCAACAGCATGAAACTGAATAAATATTTTGATAACGATGAAGCTATTTAGATAACAGCGAAGCAAAACAAAATAGAGGACAGCAAAAGAAAAACTCAACAAATACCTTTTTCCGGTATTCCTTTTTCAAAACTGCTGCATCGATCTTTTTGTGGCGGCTAAATCCAAGGGCATCATAATGATTAAGACTCTTCAATATCCTTCTCATTTCATCAATTGAATTTGTTTGCTCTTTTACAACTTTGTTAACCAAAATTTCTTTCTGCTTATCAACAACTGATGTGGTGACAGCAGGTGGTTTACTGGATGATTTGCACGAATGCAAATTCTCAGACTCAACCGGTGGGATAGGATATTCACACTCTTCAGCAAAGTCATCTTCCATAACTGTCTCCGATTGCTTCTGCTCTTCAGGATGCGAACTTTCACTCACATTATCAAACCATTGAAGCAGAAAATTCAAAATGTCATTTGAAAGAAATGCAAGGTTTATGGCAAGGAAAACGCCAAGCCATCCAATTTTTACTTGAACAGAATACATAGCATATGCGGTTCCAATTAATACCACCAAGCGTGCACGATTTAGGGAAAACAAGCAACCTGCATTCGTGATTGACAAACAAAATTTCAGGATTGTAGGAAGAGATAATGAGCATAGAAAGAGATGTGAGAACACTGTAATGGGATGCACTATGATCATATTTAAATTATTATATAAATTAGGTTAAGAGTGTAGTACACAAGAAAGACATATGGGCTGAGCCTATATACTCAAGACAAAATCCCAATGACTTTATTATAATAACTTTTAACAAGGATGAAAAAATGGATAAATATTCAACTAAGCACATAAAAAAATAGACGCGTCTTTGCCCTCATAGAGCATTATATAAACAAAGATTCATGAGAATGATAGCTAATCAAAAACTTCAGTCATATACATTAAATAGAAGCTAAGCCTCTTTGGTTGGGGTAAAATAGTCAAATGAAGAAATGTCGACGACCAATATAATGGAGTGGTAGCAATACAATCGAAAGTACGAACATATTTATTGTATCAATGACGTCAAACTCAAAATACTACCTAGGATAGGGGGGAAGAGAGAAAGTCTGTAACTCGAGACTGTAGCACGGATCTTAAGATAGTAAAAAGTAAAAATCCTACCTAGGATAGTGAGGAGGAAGGTTTGTAACTTAAGAACTGTAGCACAGATCATATGATCCTGCTTAAAATACAAAGCAGAACTAATCTGAACTGGTTACAACTATCCAAAAGCATAAAAAATTGAAAATGGGCTAAGCCCAAATAATCATGCAACAGAAAAAGGAAAAAAAAAATCAAATAGGCTAAGCCCAAACACAAACAAATATTAAACAAATTATCAAAGAAGCAAAAAGATAATAACAACATATTTAACACTAAAGGCTCCATCTAGAGCCTTAAAATCCAGAAACTCAAAATGGTGCCCATCAGGTGATACGACGGCACCAAGCAAAGGGAAAGAAGGTCACGCAGCCTAGAGTCCGCTGGAGGGATGATTGGCCACAAGGTGTGACGATGAAGAAAAGCCACACGACGTGATGTAAGTGTATGGCAGAGTCTGCGCACAGAGGCAGAGGCATGGGGGTGCCACAGGGAAAAGGGCGTGTTTCAGCTCAGCTTGTCAAGGCTCGTCCAGGATCATTCGATCCGATGGCCGGAATCAAAATTCCAATTTGATCCCAACAGCTCCCGATCGCATAGGTAATTCAACACGGTTTAGGGGCAAAAACTCATAAAATTGTGATTTACGATGTGCCTCACAATTTTGATAGTGGAGTGTATACAACAGGCATATCCTCTCTTCTTTTATGGTCACTAAAAGAGAACATGTCTAGAAACCCAAACAACAATAAAAGCATCATACCTCCAACTATGAGTAATAATCCTGTGATCAGAAAGTTGGCATACATCCACAAAATAAGGATGGCAAAAAGCCCTACGATAAAAAGCCCAGGAGTATAACCCAAGTATTGGACAGCAACCCCAGCAGTAACCTGAAGCATTCAATTGAACTGTGAGAAGCAATGTATTCTTTGCAAAATTATTTGTTGCTGTATTGAACTAAAGCAGACATATCTATAATCTATAAATAAAAATCTACCACAATATTTTGAACTCAAATTAGGATAATTACAAGACTATACAAATTATAAAATGCCAAAATAAGTAAACCAACCCCTAAATGGAAATAACTAAGAATAAACCTGAATCCCTTTCCAAAAAAAAAGAAACATGCATTTTTCGCAGAGATAAATTAAAATCATTGCAACTGAATAAAACTAGAACTCAATGACATTAACATCAAGATAACCGGCTGAAGCTACCTTTGCTACAGATAATACTAATTAACAAATAAACATCCATTACTCTCCTAAATTTAGAAGGCCAGAGTTTTATTTTCATAAATCTTTACATCAATTTTATTGCTTAAAACTTGCCTCTACATAAAATTTGTATAATGTACTTCCATTTTAAGAAAAAAAGTCAAAGGCTGATAGTATTCTTCATGTACCACTTTATATTCTAGAATGACCAATAAGGTAATTGTAAAATGTCATCAAACCATTGAATGATAAGCTTAAATCTACTATTCTAAAACCGCAGTTTTACTGAAAATTCATAAATGAAATATAAACATTAAGAACAGAGATCATAACCAAAGCAAGAACAAAAACTCAAGACACGTTGAAAATGAATACTTACCATACTAACAAGCACGTAAATCAAGCAATACATTGAAGTCAGACTAAGAAAGCAGCTCCACATTATAAGCAGGAGCATCACTGAACCAAACTTAATGAAGGACTGAAACCCCCTTACAGCAGAGTCCTTCCAAAAAATCAATGATAACTTAAGTAAGCTCCCCAATTTCGAGCAACCCCTACACACCATCGGCCAATGCCGTTCAATAAACATCGCAGTTTTGTCTCTACAACAAACCACCACAGTTCGAGCACGCCAACAGGCATCTTTTCGTGACCGAAGCCATCCCCAAACTTGATTGAACAACCCTATATCCTCCATCACCATGACCTCTACAGATTCCACTTACAAACTTGATGAAAGTGAAACCTCACTACTAAGACTAAAACTAAAACATCATAAAAAACTATTGATAACCATCACCATAAATCCAATGACCCTTTTGTGATGTCAAATCATCAATGTTACCCATCAAATAAATAACCTTGATCTACAACAAATTTCACTAAATTAATAAAACTACCTACTCCAACACCATAAATAAAAGACTTCAAATTCACGGATTTCACAAGTAAAAATGACTCAAAAATCCAAAAAGAAAGAGAAAGAGGTAAAATGGATCAAAAGAGAACATTGGGAGAGTCCATGATAGCACTAAATACTCTCACATTCAAAAGTGAAGCAAATTAATTGCTTCCAAAATAAGCTTCCGAAAAAGCAACCACTATTCATAAAAGCCTAAAAACCAAACAACACAAAGCTAAAAACCTTCCCTTTTTCACAAAACACAATGTCATACTGATTCCTCTACTTTTTCAACGACCCTACTGAAAAATATAACACTATAATCCTTGATCCTTTTACCAGTTTAAGATAAATCACTTCAAAAAAGGAACAAAAACCCATCAAAAATATGAACTTGAAGATGACCCTTTTACAGTGAAAACCCTAAAATCTGAATGAAAGAGGCTATGGAATTGGGTTATGAAGATCAAGATTGAAACTTCGAAGCATCAATGAAGAATGAGGAAACGGGGTTTCAAAAGGGTGAAGAGAATGAAGAAGAATATTGGATTTGGATTGAACAATGAAAACTTTGGATTTTTTGAGTTTTTTTTTATATTTTTTCTCTCAGAGATTGCTTGTGAAAAAGTGTTGAAAAGTTTTGTAAAGAGAAGAGTGAGAGAGTTGTTTTTGTTACAGAGAGATTGATGTGGAGAGAGAATGAAATTGACATCATATTTTTTTAATTTTATTTTTAATAATATTTTTAATAATATTTTATTATTATTATTTTGTTTGCTTTCTGGATTAGGGCTGGAGAGTTGTGTAATAATGAGGCAGTGGGGCCCATGTCCAAACATTAAGTTCTGTGCTTCTCATTATTTGCTTAACTTATCTCATTTAAAATTAGGCTTAATTGCACTTTTCCCTCCTATATTTTGCCAATTATACGATTTTGCACCCCATCCTTTTTTTGAGCGATTTTACACCCTATCATTTACCCCCTTTCTGATTTTGTAGCCCCTCATGTGTTTTTTTGCTGATGTGTTGAATTTTGCTAATGTGTATTCATTAAATGCTTGTCATGTGTAATTTGTATTTTTTAAAAAATCAAAATTGAAATAATTGAAATAATTTGTATTTTTAAAAAATCAAAATTAAAAAAATCAAAAGACAAACCATAGCCTTCAGGGTTAAAAAATCAAAATTAAAAAAATTAAAAAATTAAAAAATCAGCCTGCACAGATGCAACAACAACTGGGTTTGCAGCAGCAGCAAAATCCAAGACAAACCATAGCCTTCAGTATTATGCCCTCTTAATCTCAAATCAGGGTTACAACTTCCATCAATAGGAGGCTTAGAAGGATGTTTACTATAATCAAACACATAAACCTCAGCACTAACCGTCTTAGTAGCAATCACAAAACTATTCTGAGGAATATACCTCGCTCTATTAACCTCACCATCATGATTAATCTGTTGAATTATCTGCACCTTCCCGTTAGCACAACCAAACCCTCCAACTTCAGGACGATCGTCATCGTAATGACGAGCGTCGTTTTCGGAGTCGTCGAGAGGGAGTTGAACCTGAGCGAGCATGAGATAATTGGGTTCGTTTTCGGAAGTGTGGGTCCCGAGGATGAGTTTTTGGAGAGGGTAGTCTTTGCCGGAGGGTTCCGTGCGATCTGGAAGCCATTCAACGGTGAGAGATGGCCATTCGAGAGCGTGAGTGATGACGAGATCGTAGAGGAATGGACTATTTTTTTTAATTTTGATTTTTTTAATTTTGATTTTTTAAAAATACAAATTATTTTAATTTTGATTTTTTAAAAAATACAAATTACACATGGCAAGCATTTAATGAATACACATCAGCAAAATTCAACACATCAGCAAAAAAACACATGAGGGGCTACAAAATCAGAAAGGGGGTAAATGATAGGGTGCAAAATCGCTCAAAAAAAAGGATGGGGTGCAAAATCGCACAATTGGCAAAATATAGGGGGGAAAAGTGCAATTAAGCCTTAAAATTAAGACTTCTCATATAAGAAAAAAGTGGCAATAAGATATCTTCAAAAAATAAATTAATTAAGTTTTTGTAGGGAAATAAACGAGGTTTTTTCTGAGTTAAAATCCTCTCTATTTATAATCTTCTTTATTTTTTTATTTGGAGAGATAAAGACACAAATTTTTTTGAAAAAAGTATAAAATAATTAAGGATTTTGTTAACGAGTGTCTCTGGGGCACTTTTTAGGGGTTTTAAATGGTAAATTTTTATAAAAACTTGTTAATGAGTGTCTCTGGGTGGCCCAATTCTGACGTTCGTCTAAGAAGCCCAGTTCCTCCCTTAGTAACTGTTCATTTTCCTCATGAGCGAGGATGTATGTGGTTCTCTAGTTAAGCTATCTGATTTCAATTGGAATTATGGCTTTGGACCCGTAGGTGAGTAGAAAAGGGGATTTTTCTCGTCGACGAATGAGGTGTGGTCTGGTACACCCAAAGGACGTGGGGGAGTTCCTCAGACCAATTCACTCTTGCCTAGTCTAATATTATTATGAGACCACGAAGTAAGACTTTATTAACGCATTATGCTTCAACTAAGGTAAAATTGTGTTTAATCTGCAAGTCCTCCATGAGTCTCGGAAATCGCTTGTCTGTAAACTATGTCACATTGTCTGTTGTCAGGGATTGTGGTACGCCGACCTTGTTAGGATGTTTTTCATGAAGAATTTCAAGATGCAACACCCTTGTGATTTTGGAGAGCGGTCCACCCTCGGCCCACTTAGTAAAATAATATAATGCCACAATCAAATACTTTAATCCCCTTGGGACCTTTGGGAAGGGTCCGAAAATTTCCATTTCCTGCCATGAAAATAGTCATGGAATGACATTACGTTGAGTTTGTTTGGGGTTCCACAACGTTGTCCACGTGTCGTTGGCATTTGTCGCACGTCTTTACTTGTCTTTGGCATCTAGATTCATCGTGGTCCTATAATACCCGGCTCTTAGCGCTTTCATCACTAAAAGTCATGATCATAGGTGTTGTCCGATGATTCCTTCATGTATTTCTCTGAGGATGTAGTTGCCATCTTCTTTTGTTAAACATTTCAATAGTTGGCCATAATGCCCTCTCAGATATAATTGCCTCTTAATCAAAGAGAAAGAACAAGTTTGGCGTCTGATGTAGGAAGCTTCATTTTTGTCTGTAGGTATGACACCATCTCGAAGGTATTCCACTGCCAGTCATTTAGTTGATGGGAGTTAGGATTTCCGCTTCACGGATCTTCGATATCCAGGTCTTCACACTAGGGTTCGTCAAAGTCTCGTGTATAAATGTCTTGTTACCACCTTTTCTCTTATAGCTCGCTAGCTTAGAGAGTTTGTCAACCTTGTGGTTATTTTCTAGAGGTATGCGTTCGAACCTTACTTTGCAGATTTTTTTTTTGAAGCTAAACTATCCAACCAAAATTGACACCGAGAATAATCAAATCTGAGACCTTAAGAGGAGCAACCTCAAAGGTTCGAGTCAACACCAACGGGCCAACCCAAGTGGGTTTACTTTGCAAAACATTACGACGACTTCTCTTACAAGGAACAATTATTTATGCATCATGATGCTCCTTGCCTCATATTCTCCATTGCTTTAGGAAATCACCACATGAGTCGAACCTTGGTACCACTTCGCGGGCTCCCGTTTCTGCGCCCAACAAGAGTACAACCAGACACGCTTCGTATTCGGGCTGGTTGTTGGTAGTCACAAAATTGAAGTAGAGGGAGACTTGGATTTCCAGGCCCTCTTTTTTTTTTTTCTAATAAGATTTCGGCCCCACAAAACGTAAATCACAACCGTGAAGTTGGAGTTAAGCGACGTTGAGCATGGTTTCCACCGTATGCAAATTGGTATTGAGTTGTTAAACAAATTATGCTCTCTTTTTATTTTACAGATATCACATTAAGCTTTACATTTATGCATTGTAACATGACGCTCATCCATGTGTGACTGCCAAAACCCATCAAGACAAATCCATTGAATATATAGATTGATTTTCTAATAATTTTCTAGATAGAATTTATCACCCCAATTAATAGAATAAAAACAATGTGAAAAATAATTAGAAAAGATTAGTATACTTTTAAAAAATTTAGTGGCAAAATTCATACATAAAAGATGATATTTGCACAAGTGAAAATAAGTAAAGAGCATTCGCATAGCAAAAACAAGAAAGTACTTTAAAGAAGACTTATTGATAGATCAATCAATTATATATTTGCAATCAACCTCATCATTTCAGGAGCATCTCTCTCTAGAAATAACAATAGATTGGATGCAAATTCTTCCATTACAAATTATGATACTGAAATCTTTCAAAGTTCAAATTAATTATGTTAATGCTTTTAGCATGAAAGAAATCATCTATCATCCTTCCATCTCGAACTGGATCGAATGTAATACAAATTGTACTTCTATAGATATTCGTGGCCCCTCCTCATATGGAGGCATATGTAGAAATTGTGATTTTGAGTTTTTTGGAGCTTACGCTTATAATTTGGGAATTTCAAACTCTCTAAATGCAAAGATTATTAGAGCAACTTTTGCAGCAGAGATAGCTTATCTGAATGGTTGTTACATCTTTGGTTTGAAACGTATTTAATGTTTGTTACCTTAACTTTCAAGTCATCTAAGATTATCCCTTGACATTTAAGTACATATGGGTAAATTGCCTTCACTTATTTCCTCTAAGTCCTTCATTGTCTCTCATATTTACGGATAAGACAACCATTGTGCAGACAAGATAGCCAATATTAGTCTGACTTTGGTTTCTCATGCTTGGTGGTCTTATGTTCCTAATATAATTAGGGCTTCCTTATTTTAAATTTTGTTAACCTTCTGTGAGGGTAAGGTTTTTTTGTCCCCCTCATTCTTTATATTTTCTCTTTTATCAATATAATTTAGAGTCCTCGCAACTCTAATCGCAAGTTTCCTTGTTTAAAAAAAAAACTATTTCAAAATTTGTCAAAACAAAAAAAAGTACTTGAAAGTTTAAGAGACAGTTGAGTCTCATAACTCAACAATTTAAACTCATGCCCTTGTAAATTAAGAATACATTGTTTGTAATAGATATCACAATTAATTAAAGGCTTAATTGTCGTTTTGGCCCTCTAAGTATCACGAATTTGCAATTTTGGTCCCCTATAAAAAACAATAACAAATCAGCCCCTATGTTTACCCCTTTTGCAGTTTTGACCCCCCAGACAAATTTTGATTGGGTCAATGCATACGTGGCACTTCAAAGATGCCATGTGTGTAATGTTTTAATAAAAAAAATATAAAAAGCCACATGTACATTAAAAGAATTAAATAAATGAAAAAAAAGAAAAAAATATATAAATTAATAAATTTAAAAATATTTTTATTTATTTTTCTATTAATTTCCTTTTCTTATTATTCTTCTGCAACAACATAGAATAGCAACAATCTCAGCTTCTTCCTGTTTATTGTGTGATTGGCTTCTTCATGTTTGTTATGTGGCTTCTTCCTATATACTACCTCCGTTCCTTTTTAATTGTCACTTTTTGACATTTTACACAAACCAAGATAATTAATAAATGCCACTACTTTTGATACAATAATTTATACTTTTACTATAATAACCTTATTCATTTAATATATCATCTAATATATTTTTCTCTCCGTAATAAATAACTAAGGATAAAATTGGTAAAACATTATTTAAAGTTGCATTGAACTTTGAAAGTGACAGTTAAAAAGAAACAAATTTTTTCTTCAAAAGTGACGATTAAAAAGGAATGGAGGGAGTATTAATTTCCTTTCATGATGATTGTTTCTATCAAACTGCATTATTTTCCTGCCTTCTTTCATCAAGTCTGAACTCTCTCTCTCACCTCTCTTATCTCTTCTTCTTTCGGCCTTATTTCCTAGTACCGCCGCCACCTTCTTCTCCCACTTTTTCCGGCCACCACCGTGGTTTTTTCGGCCTCCCATAAGCAAACAAAGTACACAATTTTCATCATCTCTTCATTCTCTATCTCATAATGAAATTTATTTTTAGATCGGAGACATTTTTGAGTTTCCAAACCGTCACCTTCATTGTTAGATCTAGACCACTATAAAACGTTTTGTGGCAAACCAACACCATAAATATACTCTCCTTCATATTCCCTACAAAACTCACAAAGAAAAATCATGATAGGATGACCTTTCTCCGGTGATATACTGTGTTGTTATTTCCCTCCTTCTAAAACTCTTTTTACACCACTATCAATATTTCCGACAGCCTACGGATCTGCGCCGCCGTCGTTGCAGCTGCTGCCCCTTCATCTTCTCGGTGGATTTCTAATGAAAAATAAAACCTGATCCTTAATATTCAAGACAAATTTAGTGGTGATTGATTTTAATAAGGTTTTGAGTTATGGATATTGGGCTAAAGAATTTTGTTCAGAGAGGTGGTGATTGAAGTTAGGTTTGGATTTGGAAAAGAAAGGTTTGAGAGGTGGTGATGGTGGTTGTTGGAAGGAGAAAGAGGAAGACGTAGAGAGAGAAAGTGGGAGAGATCATGTATTTGATTTTTTTTTTTTAGGGTTTGAATTTTTTTCATTTATTTAATTCCTCTAATGATTACATGACAATTTTAATTAAAAAAATTACACACGTGACGTCCTACTCACTTAAGTGAGGTGTCACGTGTGTGTTGACTAAGTCAAAATTGGATGGGGCCAAAAATGCAAAAGAGGGTAAACTTAAAGGGTTGATTTGTTATTATTTTTTATATGGAGCAAAAATCGCAGGATTGTGATACTTAAGGGGCCAAATCTGTAATTAAACCTTAATTAAAACAAGAAATCAATGAATTATATTTACACTAGTCATAAAGACCTAAGAAGGTACAATTATCACATATAGCAACAACACAAACCAGTGTCGCTACAGAAGCCACCCTTAGGATACCCCAATTTTAAACAAGAAACATTACAATTGTTTATACTTTATGTCTTTTGGACATGTCCCTTTGCCATGGCAATAATTTAAAGCTTCTCCTGCAATCAATATAATATTATTAGAAACTCTTCACATATCAGATTTTAAATTTAGATAATGACAAATTTGAACAAGAAATATGTGTTTCTAACATATATTACATGGACAGATTAATGGTTCATTGTATAATTAATATAGAACCGTGTTGTTAACACATTAAGTCCTTATTTCAAGAAGTACTTTTCTTAGAGGTTTTTTTAAGTACTTAATCTCTACTAAAATCTATTTTATATTATTTAAAGTAGATAAAAAACATATATACAGGGGTCCTATAAAAAATTATAAGGGTTGAATTGAATAACGATTACGATTATCTAAAAAATGTAAAATTATCAATAAACTAATGCAACAAATATTTTTCAGTGGTCGGAAAAAAATCTAAAATTTGGCATCTATAGAATCAAAAAAATAAAGAGTATGTTATGAATAATATTATTATGGTATGGAAGTCCATATTCCCTAAGGCTTTCTATGTTCCTTAACTCCTATGAGTGAATACCTATATTCATTGGTATTGGCACCTAGTCTTATGGCTCTTCATGTACTTGTAACTTACCACATTTGTGTCCTATAAATAGAACTTATATGTCAATGTAAAGTATTCACCTGTGTAGAGAATAATCACAAAGGCTTTCATCTTCTTCATCTCTGATCTTGTGCTTTTTATTTTATAACACGTTATCAGCACGATGCTTTGACCATTTGAGATTTCATTATTTGGAACATGTAGTTTTGTTTGAAAGAAGAACTAGGGCACATAATTCGGTAACACACAGACTTGTTGTTCTTGTGGTAAGCCTTTTGAACCATTTTCTTTCTTTAGTTATATAATTATAATATCAACATTTACATCTCTTTTAGAAAATAACATTTAGATAACCACGACTATGGAGGTTCTAATCTCATTCATATCTATAGTTATATAATTTTTGTTTTGCACATAAATTTTGTTGAAAAAGTTATTTGACTTGTATAATTATCATATTATTTTTTTTGTTTGTTCTTGTTAAATTTTAGAAGAATTTAACACTGAAGTTCTTTAACGTATAATTATCATATATTTCTTTCTTTATTTTTTTTAAATTCCAGAAGAATTCAACAACGAATCGTCCCTGAAGGATAGCTCAAACAATGAAAATATTTTATTAAATAGTTCTTGAAGAACTATTTTTCCTTTTAATATTAAAGCATCCATGAAGGATTGCTCAAAGAACGAATATATATATATATATATATATATATATATATATATATATATATATATATATATATATATATATATATATATATTCGTTGATTTGAGATATAGTTCTAAAAGAACGAATAATTTAATATCAAACATTCATAAAAGATTGCAAAATAAAAATATTGTGAATTTACTTGCTTATTCTCGATAGAGGTTTGTGGTGAGTTCTTGAAGAACTAGATCTTTGTTAACATCTATTGAATTTATATTTTTATCATGCTAATCTTTTATATTTTTAATAATTTTTTTATTGAATAATTTAACATCGAGTATCCTTGAAGGGTTGTGCAAAAGAATTGTTCTTGATCATTGTGAAGATGATGTATAATTCATGAGGAACTAAATATATATGAAGATCAAAAGAATTGTCCCTGAAGGATTGCAAACAATCAAATTTTTATCATTGTTTATGAAGGTTTGAGATATATATATATATATATATATATATATATAGTTCTTGAAGAACTAAACATTTAATATCAAGCATCCTCGAAGGATAGGAAAATCATGACATTCCTTGGTGTTGATAGATTTATGGTTGAAAATAAGATCTATTTTATCTTTGTATTATTTTTTTTTAAAAAAAAGTATTGAAGAGTTACACGTTAAGAATGTAATGTAGTTATCGAAGAATTAATTTTTTTTTTTAGGATCCCTGAAGGATCGCTTAAATAAAGAATTTTCTTATTCATTGTTTATGAAGATTTGAAATATAGCTCATGAAGAACTAAAATTTAATGTTAAATCATTTTTGAAGGATTGCAAAATTGTGATTTTACTTGCTTATTGTTCATAGTGGTTTGTGGAGTTCTTGACTACAATTCAAATATATAAGATCTATTTGATCGTAGTATAAATTCTATGAAAGAATTAAAGGAAAAAAAAAATATTTATGTCTCTTGAATGTGCTCCTGAAGTAGCAAAATTGAGAAAATAATATCAATAAAACTTTGAAAGATAAATCACATTTGTGATTGAATATAAGAGTAGTCATTGATTGAAAGATGAAGTCTCACATGTTAAATTAAACTTTATTTCTAGATTGAATCATCTATACTAGTTGTTTCGTATAATTTGTGCTCTGCATATTTATTTATTTATTTATTTTTTGGGTAGAATGCTCCACATAATTGTCTTTCTAATGAAATAATAGGTATTGTGTTTATGAATTTGATATTATTGCTACTTTTGAAATGATTAAGATTTACAAACTATATTGTTTTGAAATGAGAATCTTGTTAGTTTACTGAATAACTATAAATCATATTTGTATTATGGATTCCTTCTAAAAAGTATGTCTATGCTATTTCAAGGTTTCGTTCAAGTATTGCTCCTAGAACTTGGACTACACATTGAGAATGCATTATATTCCTCTAGGTCTCATAGAAATTTATTATCCTTCTAAATGTATATCATATTGAAATAAGAAATAAAGGAGATGTTGAATATCTCTATATTACGAGACATGTTTTGGATAGAAATAAGTGTAGATAAAAAATTGCATGTCTTCATATGGATTGACTACACTTATATTAGTGCAATTGAAGCACGCATTATTGTAAAATTGAAATTTACATATCATATTAAATTTATTGTTGGCAAGACCGGTTGGGTTATCCCGGATCTATTATGATGCGAAAATAGTTAAAAATTTATATGGACATGTATTGAAGAACCAGAAGATTCTTCAAACCATTAATGTTTGTGTGTGATTACTTTCCAAAGTAAGTTGACAATCTGAGAAAATAAGTCTCTTATATATATTAGGTGATATTTGTGGATGAATACACCGATGATGTGCATCATTTTGATACCTTATAAATTGATTTAATACATCGACTAAATGATCACGTATATGTTTATTGTCAACTCACAACCAGAAGTTTGTGAGATTGTTTTCTTAACAAATTTGACTAAGAGCTCAATTTTTTGGAGTTTTCAGAAAGCATTTAATAAGTATCATTTCTCAATTTAAATTGATATTGAACATCGTGTAGTATATGTTCATAAAAAAATGGTCTTGAAGGGCCATTCTTTAGACGTCTAAAGTTGATTGTATGAATGATACTTATGAGAACATAACTTCTAAATTCTACTTTGGGAACATGTAATCTAGTATGTTGAGATATTGATTCGCATCAAGCCAACACACTATTATGTGTAAGTCCTCCTCTTAATTTATACTTTATTTTAGGTTAACAACCAAATATTTTTCATCTAAGTGAATTTTTGGATGTGTTGTGTATATCACAATTGCTCCAAAATAATGCACTAAGATAAATATTGAAAGAATATTGGGAAAGTATATTTGATATGAATCCCCTACTATTATAAATTGTATTGAGCCAACTTCAGTGGGCCGATTATCGATTGATGGATTAGTTTTCCCAATATTATGGGGAGAGAATAAGCAGCTGAAAATGTGAACCCGAAGTTCAATTGAATGAAAATGTGAACCCGAAGTTCAATTGAATTATTTGAAAGAAAATATTATTATCTCATCTTGATCCTCGAAATATCACTCATTTGCGAAGTTAAACAAATAAAATAGTAGCTGCTAATGCTCCAAATGAAATAGATGTCTCTGTAGGATAATCTAATATTGCAAATGAGTCTCAATCATGCATCAAGCATGGTAAACCAATCAGTTCCAAATATAAAAATCCTCAAATAAGAAAAGGAGCCAAAATGAAAGATAACCCAAATGAGGATATAGAAACTCTAAAAGAGTCGTCTAACATAATGGATTTTTCAGTTCTAGAAGAACTTATCAGGTACCTGAAAATTATGAAATATCGATAAATTATGTCATGAGTGAAAGATCTCAATGAAATGAGATGGAATCGAAAAATAAAAGACAACGTTGACGATGTTTTTACATAAAATATAGCGCTATATTTAAAAATGATAACGAGGATCATGAATCAAAGTCTATTGAGGATTATAGACAATAAAATGATTGACTAAATGGAAAGACGAATTTGAGGCAATATTAAACTAGCTTTGCAAAGAGAATGGTTTTTGGACCAGTAGTCCATACATCTGAAGATGTGCAAATAAAAGAGAATCATGAAATATTGATATATGAAGTTTGCCTTATTTTCAAAAGTATTGGTGAAAACCTACTATTAATTTTGAAGAGGTGTATTCACTTGAAGTGAATACAAGTACATTATCATACTTGATTACGTCTAGCACAACTTGAAAGCCTCAATCTATCTATATATGAAGTACATGTTACAATATATTTATATGACTGACTTGATATTTTTATATAAAATTGCCCGAAGGAATCATTTTATTGAGGCATACAATTCATATTATTGAAGAGATTACTTAATCAACTTGAAATATAGAAACATGTTGTATAATATTCTTAGTGAATATTTTCTAAAAGAGAGATATAAAAATGATATCAATTGTCCATTTTGAAATAAACTTGAGAATTCTTGAAGAGTTTTTGAAAGTTGATTTATTAAAGAAAAATATTGAGATGAAATATGTAGAAAGGATAAATATTTATTTGACATTACAAGTTGAGTATTTGAAGAGTAACACTTTTGTTAATCAAGAAGCTTATATAACAAGGTGCTAAAATGTTTATATATGGACAAATCTCATTTGTTGTATACTCAAATGGTTAAAAAGTCATTAGATGTAGACAAAGACCGTTTGAAAATTTGAGTAAATTATAAAGAACTAATTGGTCCTGAAGTACCATAATGTAGCTCAATTAAAGGACAATAATGTACCTTGATGATTATTCATGTTATCATATATTATTATTTTTATTATTTTAGATATGCAGGTTATTTGTCGGATCATCAATATTAATGTGCTTGATTGAGGTTTATGATTGAACACATAAAAGAAACTTGTGGTTTGTCTTCCAGAAGAACGAGCAACAATCCTTTATGAATATAATATCATATGATTTGTCAATTGGAAAGGATATGATATAAGCAGTCAACAAATTTATTCATGTGATAATATTGCAGACCTTTTCACAAAGTCACTCTCAAGCATAATTTTTGAACAACTTATGTAAAAGATTGGCCTTCATCGTCTCAGAGATGATTGTTTGGATGAGGGAGAGATATAAATATATCTTGCACTCTTTTTCCCTTCACCATGGTTTTGTCCCACTGGGTTTTCCTGGTAAGGTTTTTAACGAGGCATATATATTGGATATTGTACTCTTTTTCCTTCACTAAGAGTTTTTCCCATTGGGGTTTTTCTTAGTAAGGTTTTAACGAGGCATATCCTTCATGGACATCCAAGGGGGAGTGTTATGAACAATATTATTATGGTATGAATGTCCATATTCCCTAAGGCTTTCTATGTTCTTTAACTCCTACGAGTGAATGCCTATATTCATTGGTATTGGCACTTAGTCTTATGACTCTTCATGTACTTGTAACTTACCACATTTGTGTCCTATAAATAGAACTTATATGTCAATGTAAAGTATACACTTGTGTAGAGAATAATCACAAAGGCTTTCATCTTCTTCATCTCTGATATTGTGCTTTTAGTTTATTTTATAACAGGGTATTAAATTATGGTCCAATATTTTTTTAAGAAATTATTGTCCAATGTATTTTTTATTTATTTTATACAAAACTTCTTTATTATATTGGTTGTCTAATTTATTGAAATAAAATTAAACATGATGAGCACATTGTATATGTTTTTAGCCAGAAAACATATTCCCATTGTTAGAACATAATTTATATTTCAATTTTTTTTTTTGGAGAAATGATTATACAATACATTATTCTATAAAAACTACACAAAATTATGTATAGAATAAAAAATTTGTTACCTGGAATCAAGATTAAAGCAATGCATAGAATTACAATGAAAAAATACACACGGTTGATGCCGGTTATCATCTTACTTACTATAAATCAAAGGTGGTCTGATGGGCCAAATCCCTAACCCTAATTTGCTTCCCTTTCCCGCCCTTTGCCCTCATCAATGTTGTGACCATCTGTAGGTGCCTATTGAAAACTCTAAACCCCCAATTGTCTGGAATTAATGTTGTCCTACTTTGCTTATTGAACCTGCGCCGTCTTTTTTTCAATTAATCTGCTCCATGCGAATTTCAAGCTCCCAATGGCAGACATCATTAATTACGGTTGTTAATATAACTTATAGGTTCTATGCTCAATGAACCCTATTGACTATAATGACATTTAATGTCAATTGTAGATATTGACATAGGTTTTGTGCTCAAGGTAATCATGCATCTATAGACTAGGTGTGATGCTCAATGATGCCAACCATAAAGAGATTCACATTAAATGCTAAGTGCCTACATTGTGCTAGATATAGGTATCAAGCCCAGTGTAAACAACCATAAAAAAGGGACGCATTTAATGACATGTGCGCTTCGATCAATAGGGATAATATAGGTTTTATGCTCAATAAACCTTATTGACTAGAATAACATTTAATGTCAATTGTAGATATTGACATAGGTTTTGTGCTCAAGGTAATCATGCATCTATAGATTAGGTGCGATACTCAATGATGCCAACCATAAGGAGATCCACATTAAATGCTATGTGCCTACATTGTGCTAGATATAGGTGACATGCTCAATGTAAACAACCATAAAGAAGGGACACATTTAATGACATGTGCGCTTCGATCGATAGGGATAATATAGGTTATATGCTCAATGAACCATATTGACTAGAATAGCATTCAATGTCAATTGTAGATATTGTCATAGGTTTTGTGCTCAAGGTAATCATGCATCTATAGACTAAGTGTGATGCTCAATGATGCCAACCATAAAGAGATTCACATTAAATGCTATGTGCCTACATTGTGCTAGATATAGGTGACATGCCCAATGTAAAAAACCATAAAGAAGGGACGCATTTAATGACTTGTGCGCTTCGATCGATATGGATAATATAGGTTCTATGCTCAATGAACCCTATTGACTAGAATATCATTTAATGTCAATTGTAGATATTAACATAGGTTTTGTGCTCAAGGTAATCATGCATCTATAGACTAGGTGCGATGCTCAATGATGCCAACCATAAAGAGATTCACATTAAATGTTATGTGCCTACATTGTGCTAGATATAGGTGTCATGCTCAATGTAAACAACCATAAAGAAGGGACACATTTAATGACATGTGCGCTTCGATCGATATGGATAATATAGGTTTTATGCTCAATGAACCCTATTGACTAGAATAACATTTAATGTCAATTGTAGATATTGACATAGGTTTTGTGCTCAAGGTAATCATGCATCTATAGACTAGGTGCGATGCTCAATGATGCCAACCATAAAGAGATTCACATTAAATGCTATGTGCCTACATTGTGCTAGATATATGTGCCATGCTCAATGTAAACAACCATAAAGAAGGGACACATTTAATGACATGTGGGCTTCCACTACAAGAAATTTGCCATATAGCAACGACAAAAACCGTCGGTAAAGGTCCAAAAAACCGTTGCTATAGGTCAAATTTGCTATACCAACGGACACTGGTTGCCGTCTACAATAAGTCACTTATACCAACGGCAAAATGCCATCCCAATAGCTTATACCAACGGAAATTTAGGGCGTTGGAAAAAATTTCTGAGCTATAGCAACGACTTTTTACACCTATTTAATAACTTTAGCCAGCACGTATATCCGATGGTATAAGACCAGACAATCCGTTGCTATAGGTCTGCTTCTTTTTTTTTTTTCACAAATATTACTTTTGTCTATAATAAAATATTTTTTTAATAACAAAAGTTCTACACTATTTTTTATATGCATCACACAATATTTAAAGCAAAATAAAAGAAAATTTTCAATTATATTATGAAACTAACAAGTCTTACAAACATGTGAAACTAACATCTTACAAACTAACAAAGCTACATGGTAACAAGCTCTTATCCTTATAGAATTTAGGTTAAAATGTGGTTTTGGTCCCTGCAAATATGACCAGTTTTGGTTTTCGTCCCTGGTAAATTTTTTTTTTTGAAAAAGGTCCTTGCAAAATATTTTGTTTTTTAAAATAGTCCCTGGGCCAACCAAAGCGCTGAAGTGGCATGGTTTTGGTCCCTGCAAATATGTCCAGTTTTGGTTTTCGTCTCTGGTAATATTTGGAGGGACCAAAACTGGGCATATTTGCACGGACGAAAACCAAAATTGGGCATATTTGCAGGGACGAAAACCAAAACTGGGCATATTTGCAGAGACCAAAACCATGCCACTTCAGCGCTTTGGTGGACCCAGGGACTATTTTAAAAAACAAAATATTTTGCAAGGACCTTTTTCAAAATTTTTTTTTTACCAGGGACGAAAACTAAAACTGGGCATATTTGCAGGGACCAAAATTATATTTTAGCCTAGAATTTACTTAATACCAACTATTAATGACTTAAACTTGGATTTCTATTAACGATTTTATCAACACATTCTTTGGATCATATTTGAGGTTGGCACACATTTCAGCGGTTGTTGTAAGGAAGTAAACTTCGAACGCCACTTTCACTCGTCTGCAACATGGGAGAGAGAGAAACATCAATATTAACTCAGCACAACAAATCACAATCCGAATGTCTATTCTAGTCAACTCACAACAAATAATGCTAATTAGTCCCTCAAATGATAATGGTATAGGAAGTACCATGCAAGGTCTTAAGAGAAGTGGCTTTCTCTTTGTAAAAATTCACATGAAGTGCTTGAAACTTGGTAGTTTGATTCTTCAAGGAACTTTCAAACTGCATTCTTATAAGAAAAATGATCAAAAAAGAGTATTGAGTACAATAACTCTCATATGCCAATCATTATCTAAGTCAAGCAAACACAGTAGCTGAACTTTAGTGTTGATTTACCCAGTAAGAACCAATAACAATTAGTGAGTGACATATTCAACAAGAAAACAAAGTTAATGCAAGCTTCAAAGTTAATCAGTTCACATCTTTTGCTATCCCCTGTGCTGAATCATACAAAACAAAAGTAAGAATCAATGCGGTAGGCATAATACAAAATCAACTTCAGATATCAAAATTAGAGACATCTACATCTTAAGAATATTATTCAAACTCACATCCTCAACTGAAAAGTAGGTCTACATTAATGAACCTAAAAGTAAGTCAGCAAGACAATTTTACATTACTCACATCCTCAAATTTAACCACACTTGAGAGTAAGAGAAATGAGTACCTAATTTTACAAATTGACTGCATATATTCATTTCACTTGGACATGTCACAATGGCAATTTCATAAAAAAAAAAAGTGAAAACAACAGAAGATGATAGTCTATGACAATTACACCATGGTGGCAGCGACAGTTTTGCACAACAACAGAGGTACATTTAAAGCATCAATTTCATCAAAACCCATTTTAAATATCAAATGGAGAATGAACAACATGCTTGGTGTGATGAACTCAAAACGCATAGAAGAACACAATTCTTACTTGTACAGTTTAAACAAAATTGCTTCTCTCACCCTTTAAGTTATTCAATTGTACTAGATTGATCCTTTAAGATCCTATTTGGATTGACTTATTTTAACTTATCTACCAGCATAAACAATTGTGAAACTGTTAGTGAGAACTTGTGAAAACAACTTATGGACATGTTCACAAGTTGTTTTCAACTTATTTCCATAAGCTCTCCATGATGAATTATGAAAAACAACTTATAAATTATAAGAAAAATAGTTCGACTCTACTTTATCTTTTGCTATAGAAATAACTTATTCATAAACACCCTTTTATGCTATAAGCAACAAAATAAGCTTTTTATCGAAACAAGGCCCAAGTCTCACCCTCACAACAATTAAATTGTGACAACGTTTGAGAAAACTTATGAAAACAACTTATATCATGTTCATTAGCTGTTACATAAGCTCTCTAGGATAACTCATAAAAACAACTTATAGCTTTTCCAAAAATATTTTGACTTTATTGTATCTTGTGTTATAGAAATAACTTAATCATCAGTACTTCAATGATAAAAACTTATGCCATAAGCTACAAAATAAGCTCTTTCTCCAAACACAGCCCAACTTTCAGACCAATTAAATCCCTAATCACTAATTCATTACAATTAAATAACATAAACAACCACAAAAACAATTTCACATATAATAATTTAACATATACCTCAAGACACATTTATTTGTATATTTGCATGTATCTAACAAACAAAATCCACTTCAAACTTCAAAGAAGATAAAAAAAAAAAACCTGAAAAAGTAAGATCTTTGCTTGGTATCAAGATCAAATATAACACGATACACATGCCTCCCAATCTTAACTGCAACCATAACCAACACAAAAAACATAATTTCAATTAATAATTTTAATTAAATAAATAATTAAACAAGAATGAAGGGATTCAGTGATTCATACCAGTTTTCTTCAAATTAACCTTCCTCTTATGAGACTGAGGTTGAGTAGGAGCATATTTACCTTCACGAGCAGCACACTTAGCGAGATTTGGTTCGATGAGGTTTTCCCTGTGTACGAGTAAGTTTCCTTCGTTGTTGTGAAGAGTGGGATTTGGATGAATCTGTGAAAAAAAAAATATGAATCGAGTATGGTTGTGAGACTAGCGAATCTGGAATCCATTTAGGTTGTGAGAAGCTATTCTATTGGAAATCGATTGAAGGGATGTGCGATTGAGTTCAGGGAAGGAGGGATCTTGAATTTGAGACGATCTGGAATTGATTTGGGGTGAGGATCAATTTGGGATTGAGATTTCTCAAACTAGGGATGGAAGTTTTTGTTTTGTGAGGAGTTTTGTGGTGTGAGAGAAAGAAATACGTGATGAAAAAAATTAAAAAAGGGTGAAAAAATTAAGTGCTTGTGTTTGGAGGTAACTGAATATTTGGTGAAAATTGGGAAAATTTGGGTGCTTTTTATCTCAGACCCTATAGCAATGGACGGTTTGGAATTTCCGTTGTTATAGGCTATCTATACCAACACCTTCTTTTACGGTTGCTAAAGGTGACCGTTGCTATATGGCAAATTTCTTGTAGTGTTCGATCGATAGGGATAATATAGGTTCTATGCTCAGTGAACCTGTAACACCCATATAGAGATTGCCTAGGATCTCTCACGAGTATTAAAATTTCGTACTGGATACATTAAATACAATACAGAAAAGTTGTTTATTGAATACACAATACATAAGTTCATGTTACAACTCAAGATCCATTGCATAACATTTCTTATAATATACATCATATACATCGATCTTATACAACATCCACATGATAAAACATAATACAGCACGATCAATCCGTAGCTTTCTCTTTACCTTTGCGTCGTGCCACCTGAGAAGAACCTGCACCAGAAGGAAAGGGATGAGACATAATGTCTCAGTGAGCTCCTACCCTACCTACTGTTTGGCAACCTCAGGGAACCTAGGGTCGCCGTGCCTACCTCGGCAATCTTGGGGATATCTACGATCGCCAAGTCTCATCTTTACTTATTTCGCGATCAGGGAATAATAACTAGGATCGCTGCATATCTTAATTATAACTCATCATATGCTAACTTGACTTATCTATGATCACTTCTTAATACTAGGAACTAATTGTCCTGTTTCTCAATACTTATACAAATAAATGTATTCATCTTATCATATCTTTAGGTTAGAGGTTAGCGTTGAACAAACAATGATTATCTGAGTTCATTTTACGGAGTGCATCCGGGTGGAGTAACCCCGAATTACATCTCCCTTCTTACCGGTGAAAATTCCTATCATATCAGGCTAACACCGGACTCCTCTTATTTTGTGTGGCTGCTCTCGCGAGCTGTAACTTCACCGTCCCAGCTGCCATTTAAGGCGGTAACTTCACGGGGACCCCCTGTATACTAACTGACGAGCAGACAGGAGACACATTAACTTTATAGACTTGGATGTGCAGCTGCCCTCACGAGCGGTAACTTCACCGTTCCGGCTGCCATTTAAGGCGGTAACTTCACAGGAACCCCTCGTATCCTAACTAGCGAGCATACGAGAGACACATCAAGCCCATCTTATAATTACTTTGTTCTTATTCTTTACATGTCTTAAATGCTTAACCTATAAAGGTTCATAACTTAGAAATGGCACATTCTTGTACCTAATACATATGAAATATTTTCTAAATTCCCATTGACCTAATAAGGTTCTTGACTCATCGTTCTCATGAGCCTTTCCTAGAGCTTACTTAACATATAACTTTAATTCATGAATTTCCTAGCTTTGCATAATCCTTGCTCATGTAATTTCTCAATCTTTGGAAGCCTCTTAGGATGGACGAAAATGGTGATTTATGTTTCTAAAATATGTTATAAGAAACCAGTTCCAAAAAGCCTTGCCCGCGCGAACCAGGACCCCCAGAACAGCTCAACTAGGTTGGACTGTCCAAGGCTGGTCGCTACAGCGCCCTTCTGGTCGCTACAAGCGCCAGTAGACAGAACCTGGTCGCTACAAGCGCCCAGTCTGTCGCTACAAGCGCCACTGGTCGCTACAAGCGCCAGTGTGGTCGCTACAAGCGACAGTCCGTCGCTACAGCGACCGTATCAGTAAAAACCTGTGTAAAAACGTGATTTTCCACCATTTTTGCCCATTCAATGATACCCATGCTTCCTAAACATGGTAAATTTGATTTTCTTTCATAAATTAACATTTATAAACACCCATGAGCAAAGATTAAACAAGCAAGGATATTAGGGTTAACATGAAAACTTTCTAAAACTTATGAAACTTATTAAAGACACTCTAAATTGGTTCTATAATCTGAAATGAGCTCACCTAAACCTTGTTTGGTGCTGGTTGTTCTTGTTCTTGGAAACCCTAGCTTGTTCCTTCCTTATTCTTCCTCTATTTGTTCTATTTTCCTCAAAACTCACTTGCTAGCAACTTCTCAAGGATTTGGGTGGAAGCTTGAAGGATTGGAGTGAGAGGGAGTGGCGTGAGAGTGAGAAGAGTGAGGGGGAAGATGGCTGGTTTGAAGAGAAAGAAAGAGAAGAAAACATGGAGAATGAAAATATCTTTCCCTTTCTATTTTCTTATAATCCTTTTTTTTTGAATTAATTACCAAAATGCCATTCCACTTACTACTAAATTACCACGCTTATTAATTGCTTCTAACACTGATAACTGATACTAATAAGCGGGATATTACAATCTACCCCCCTTAAAGAAATTTCGTCCTCGAAATTTAGAATTTACCTGAAAATAGATGGGGATAGTTCTCTTGCATCTCTGACTCTAGCTCCCACGTTGCTTCGCCGTCGGGAGAACCTTTCCATACCACTTTAACAATAGGGATTTCTTTGTTTCGCAAAGTCTTAACATCGCGATCAATTATCTGGTCTGGCTCAGGTTGAAAAGTCAAGTCTGATCTCAAATCAATGCTGTCTAACTCCACTGGTTGAAAAGGATCAGGGATAAACTTCCTCAGTTGGGAGACGTGGAATACATCATGCAATCCTGACATGGCTGGGGGCAGCGCTAACTGATAAGCTGCCGGACCAACACGACGAAGTATCTGAAATGGTCCAACGTATCTTGGACAAAGCTTCTTGGTTCTGAATGCTCCTCTTAATCCCAACTTGGGTGTAACCTTAAGAAATACATGATCTCCTTCCTCAAACTCTAAGGGTCTTCGCCTCCTATCAGCATAACTTTTCTGACGACTTTGTGCTGTTCTCATTTTATCTTGAATAGACTTAATCTTTAGAGTCGTCTCCTGAATGATCTCGGGTCCCAAAATGCTCTTATCTCCAACCTCAGCCCAACAAAGCGGGGTTCTACACTTCCTACCATACAGGGCCTCATAAGGTGCCATTCCAATGCTAGAATGGTAACTGTTATTGTAAGAAAATTCAATCAATGGTAAGTGATCATTCCAACTTCCTCCATCTTCTAGGATACATGCACGTAGCATATCCTCTAATGTCTGAATAGTTCTTTCTGATTGTCCATCTGTTTGAGGATGATGGGACGTGCTCATCTTTAATCTTGTCCCCAAAGCTTTCTGAAAAGCTTTCCAAAAGTGAGATGTGAAGATCGGATCACGATCAGATACAATACTAGCAGGTACGCCATGGAGTTTCACTATCTCTGAAATAAACAACTCAGCATACTGAGAGGCTCGGTAAGTAGTCTTAACCGGCAAGAAATGAGCTGACTTGGTCAACCGGTCCACTATTACCCATATGGAGTCATGTCCTCGCTGTGTTCGAGGTAATCCACTCACAAAATCCATGGTTATATCTTCCCATTTCCATTGTGGAATTTCCAAAGGTACTAACATTCCTGCAGGCCTTTGATGTTCAATCTTCACCTGCTGACATACAATGCACCGCGACACAAATTCTGCAACATCTCTTTTCATGCTAGGCCACCAATAATCTCTTTTCAAATCTTGATACATCTTGGTGGTACCTGGATGAATGCTGAAACTGCTCTTATGCGCCTCTTCTAAAATCAACCTTTTCAATTCCTCATCATTCGGAACGTAAACTCTTCCCTCAAACAGTAATATACCATCCGGTGCAAAAGAAAACTCCGGTTGGCTAACTTTCCTTTGAAGATCCATATCCATACTTTGCACTTGTGCAATCCTAGATCGTAGGTCGCACGAAATCTCTAACTTGTTTAACAATATGCCACCATCCAAATCGGTAACATGGAGATTAAGGTCTCTAAACTTTTCATACAACCCACATGTATGCATCATTATTTCAGCTTTAACTAAGGCTTTACGACTCAAGGCATCAGCTACCACATTAGCTTTTCCTGGATGGTACTTCAGGTCAAAATCAAAGTCTTTCAAGTATTCCATCCATCGTCTTTGTCTCATGTTGAGGTCTCGCTGATCAAACAAGTATTTCAAACTCTTATGATCGCTGAACAAATCAAATTATGCACCATACAAATGATGTCTCCATATCTTCAATGCAAAAACTATTGCTGCTAGCTCAAGATCATGGGTGGGGTAATTCTCTTCATGTGTCTTGAGCTGTCTGGACGCATACGCTATTACATTTTCTCCTTGCATGAGAACACTTCCCAGTCCCTTGGAAGATGCATCGC
Source organism: Medicago ruthenica (assembly GCA_018208015.1). Lineage (NCBI taxonomy): Eukaryota > Viridiplantae > Streptophyta > Magnoliopsida > Fabales > Fabaceae > Medicago > Medicago ruthenica. Next base: position 75,793,463 of record CM031372.1, on the reverse strand, counting down.
AGAAAACGGTGTATCTCCTTTCAGGATCTGGTATTGCCAACACTGGGGCCTTAGTCAACTTCTTTTTCAGGACTCTGAAACTTTCTTCACATTCTTCATCCCAAACAAAGGGTACATCTTTTCTGGTGAGGCGTGACAGGGGTAAGGCAATCTGAGAAAACTTCATAATGAATCTTCGATAATAACCTGCCAAGCCTAGAAAGCTCCTGACTTCAGCTACATTCTTGGGTCTTTCCCAACTAAGTACAGCTTCAACTTTGGATGGATCAACAGCTACTCCTCCTTGAGAAATAACGTGACCCAAAAACTTAATCTCAGATAACCAGAACTCACACTTGCTAAACTTAGCATACAGCTGCTTGTCTCTAAGGACATCCAATACAATTCTCAAATGCTGAGCATGCTCCTGAGGATCCTTAGAATAGATCAAGATGTCATCAATGAAAATCACCACAAATTGATCGAGATAGGGTTGAAATATCCTGTTCATGTAATCCATAAACACTGCTGGAGCATTGGTTACACCGAAAGGCATGACCAGAAATTCATAGTGCCCGTAACGCGTTCGAAACGCCGTTTTAGACACATCTGTAGATTTAATACGAATCTGATGATAACCCGATCGAAGATCAATCTTGGAAAATACTGTTGCTCCCTTGAGCTGATCTAAAAGATCATCAATCCTTGGAAGAGGATACTTGTTCTTGATAGTCACTTTATTAAGTTGGCGGTAGTCAATACACAGCCTCATGCTTCCATCTTTTTTCTTGACTAACAAAACTGGAGCACCCCAAGGTGAAACACTGGGTCTGATGAAATGCTTCTGGATTAAATCCTCGAGTTGAGATTTCAACTCTTTCAACTCTGTTGGTGACATTCTGTACGGTGCCACAGACACTGGCTCCGCTCCTGGAATCAAATCAATTGAAAACTCCACCTCACGCTCTGGAGGTAAACTAGTTACTTCTGAAGGAAAAACATCTAGGTACTCATTTACAACAGGAATGTCACTGGGACTTAACTCCGACTCTGAAGCCACAGTGAGCATTACATAAAATCCCTTATCTTGAGCACATATGAATTGGATTAACTGATGAGTGCGGTTAATCAATTCGGACAAAGCCACACCTTCCGCCGTATCACTGGTTGGCATATAAATACTCTTCTCTGAACATCCTATGTACACATGGTTAGCAGAGAGCCAATCCATGCCTAAAATCACATCGAGTTGCTCCATCGGGAGACATACTAAATCAACATAGTAAGTCTTACTAGACACAGTGATAGGACAGCTTTCACAAACATAACTTGCTTCGATCCCGCCTTCAGTAGCGGTAGATACTAACATTGGAGGATTCAACGGAGACAAAGGTAATTGAAGTGTCTCAACACATTTATATGAAATAAAAGAACAAGTAGCGCCGCAATCAAATAGAACTTTTACTGGGTATGAACCAAGATAACACATACCGGCAATTAAATCCTCATTGGCCAAAGCCCTTGTGCCATCAAGGGAGTACACTCTGCCCTTGCTAGTAGTCGTTCCTTCAGCTGATCCTTTACCTCGCCTATTTGGACATTCGTGTATGAAGTGCCCAGGTTGCTTGCACCCATAGCAGACACCCATACCCATCATACACTCTCCTTTGTGAGTCTTCCCACACTTCCTGCAAGCAGGAAAAGTTGGAACCGAACCAGATTGCTTCCCTCTTTGTGGAGATCCTTTGGCTTAAGCTTATCATGATACTTATCTGACATTCTACTCTTCTTTCTTTCAAAAGCTGCTGATCTTTCCTTCGAGGTCTTGGCAAGTCCGGCTTCAATCACCAAACTATCATGTACCAGCTCATCGTAACTTGCAGTTCTCTGAAGACTAATTGCGGTATCTATCTCGCCTCTTAAACCTCTCTTGTACTGATTCATCTTCCACACTTCATTCTCAGCATACTCGTTGTGTGTAGAGTAGTAGGACAACTCTTCAAACTTCTTTGTGAACTCAGCAACCGACATGCTACCTTGCTTCAACTCCAAGAACTCTTGCTCCTTCTTTACCTTGTAAGACAAAGGTAAATATTTTTCTAACATTACTTCTTTGAAGTTCAACCAATTCACTTCAACACCATTGGCTTCCATCCTGCGCTGAGCAGATTCCCACCAGTTTTCTGCTGCGCCTCTGAGTTGGTTTGTGGCGTAGACCACTTTATCTTCCTCTGAACATTCAGCCATTCTAAAGATCTTTTCCATTTGCTTAATCCACTTTCTAGCTTCTTGAGGTTCACCTTCTCCATTGAACTCCGGAGGGTGATGTCTGTTAAATTCTCTGAACACAGGATTACCAATTACGGGAGGAGGTGGTGGTGGCTGTGGATGGAAACCTTGACCCTGCTGCATCATTTCCATCCATTGCTGTTGAGCCTGGGCTTGTTGCTGAGATTGCTGTTGCATCATCAGCATCATTTGCTGATACTGTAATGCATTCTGAGCTTGTTGCTCCTGGTACTGCTGCTGCCAAGCCTGTTGTTGTTGAATCATTTGTTCCCAAGAGTTCATGTTGGGTCCTCCACTTTCGTCACTAGCTTGATTAGTACGAGGTCTACCTCTTCTTCTCCCAGACATCTTATCCTAGCTGTCATATACAAGTCAAAGTGATCAGTTTTAACCGAATATAACATTTAGAATAATGTCCTGGATCCAAGAGGTCCACAAACTTGGATTGTACTTTAATGACCCACGGCACAGTCTGAATCGACCTGCTCTGATACCAAATTGTAACACCCATATAGAGATTGCCTAGGATCTCTCACGAGTATTAAAATTTCGTACTGGATACATTAAATACAATACAGAAAAGTTGTTTATTGAATACACAATACATAAGTTCATGTTACAACTCAAGATCCATTGCATAACATTTCTTATAATATACATCATATACATCGATCTTATACAACATCCACATGATAAAACATAATACAGCACGATCAATCCGTAGCTTTCTCTTTACCTTTGCGTCGTGCCACCTGAGAAGAACCTGCACCAGAAGGAAAGGGATGAGACATAATGTCTCAGTGAGCTCCTACCCTACCTACTGTTTGGCAACCTCAGGGAACCTAGGGTCGCCGTGCCTACCTCGGCAATCTTGGGGATATCTACGATCGCCAAGTCTCATCTTTACTTATTTCGCGATCAGGGAATAATAACTAGGATCGCTGCATATCTTAATTATAACTCATCATATGCTAACTTGACTTATCTATGATCACTTCTTAATACTAGGAACTAATTGTCCTGTTTCTCAATACTTATACAAATAAATGTATTCATCTTATCATATCTTTAGGTTAGAGGTTAGCGTTGAACAAACAATGATTATCTGAGTTCATTTTACGGAGTGCATCCGGGTGGAGTAACCCCGAATTACATCTCCCTTCTTACCGGTGAAAATTCCTATCATATCAGGCTAACACCGGACTCCTCTTATTTTGTGTGGCTGCTCTCGCGAGCTGTAACTTCACCGTCCCAGCTGCCATTTAAGGCGGTAACTTCACGGGGACCCCCTGTATACTAACTGACGAGCAGACAGGAGACACATTAACTTTATAGACTTGGATGTGCAGCTGCCCTCACGAGCGGTAACTTCACCGTTCCGGCTGCCATTTAAGGCGGTAACTTCACAGGAACCCCTCGTATCCTAACTAGCGAGCATACGAGAGACACATCAAGCCCATCTTATAATTACTTTGTTCTTATTCTTTACATGTCTTAAATGCTTAACCTATAAAGGTTCATAACTTAGAAATGGCACATTCTTGTACCTAATACATATGAAATATTTTCTAAATTCCCATTGACCTAATAAGGTTCTTGACTCATCGTTCTCATGAGCCTTTCCTAGAGCTTACTTAACATATAACTTTAATTCATGAATTTCCTAGCTTTGCATAATCCCTGCTCATGTAATTTCTCAATCTTTGGAAGCCTCTTAGGATGGACAAAAATGGTGATTTATGTTTCTAAAATATGTTATAAGAAACCAGTTCCAAAAAGCCTTGCCCGCGCGAACCAGGACCCCCAGAACAGCTCAACTAGGTTGGACTGTCCAAGGCTGGTCGCTACAGCGCCCTTCTGGTCGCTACAAGCGCCAGTAGACAGAACCTGGTCGCTACAAGCGCCCAGTCTGTCGCTACAAGCGCCACTGGTCGCTACAAGCGCCAGTGTGGTCGCTACAAGCGACAGTCAGTCGCTACAGCGACCGTATCAGTAAAAACCTGTGTAAAAACTTGATTTTCCACCATTTTTGCCCATTCAATGATACCCATGCTTCCTAAACATGGTAAATTTGATTTTCTTTCATAAATTAACATTTATAAACACCCATGAGCAAAGATTAAACAAGCAAGGATATTAGGGTTAACATGAAAACTTTCTAAAACTTATGAAACTTATTAAAGACACTCTAAATTGGTTCTATAATCTGAAATGAGCTCACCTAAACCTTGTTTGGTGCTGGTTGTTCTTGTTCTTGGAAACCCTAGCTTGTTCCTTCCTTATTCTTCCTCTATTTGTTCTATTTTCCTCAAAACTCACTTGCTAGCAACTTCTCAAGGATTTGGGTGGAAGCTTGAAGGATTGGAGTGAGAGGGAGTGGCGTGAGAGTGAGAAGAGTGAGGGGGAAGATGGCTGGTTTGAAGAGAAAGAAAGAGAAGAAAACATGGAGAATGAAAATATCTTTCCCTTTCTATTTTCTTATAATCCTTTTTTTTTGAATTAATTACCAAAATGCCATTCCACTTACTACTAAATTACCACGCTTATTAATTGCTTCTAACACTGATAACTGATACTAATAAGCGGGATATTACAATCTACCCCCCTTAAAGAAATTTCGTCCTCGAAATTTAGAATTTACCTGAAAATAGATGGGGATAGTTCTCTTGCATCTCTGACTCTAGCTCCCACGTTGCTTCGCCGTCGGGAGAACCTTTCCATACCACTTTAACAATAGGGATTTCTTTGTTTCGCAAAGTCTTAACATCGCGATCAATTATCTGGTCTGGCTCAGGTTGAAAAGTCAAGTCTGATCTCAAATCAATGCTGTCTAACTCCACTGGTTGAAAAGGATCAGGGATAAACTTCCTCAGTTGGGAGACGTGGAATACATCATGCAATCCTGACATGGCTGGGGGCAGCGCTAACTGATAAGCTGCCGGACCAACACGACGAAGTATCTGAAATGGTCCAACGTATCTTGGACAAAGCTTCTTGGTTCTGAATGCTCCTCTTAATCCCAACTTGGGTGTAACCTTAAGAAATACATGATCTCCTTCCTCAAACTCTAAGGGTCTTCGCCTCCTATCAGCATAACTTTTCTGACGACTTTGTGCTGTTCTCATTTTATCTTGAATAGACTTAATCTTTAGAGTCGTCTCCTGAATGATCTCGGGTCCCAAAATGCTCTTATCTCCAACCTCAGCCCAACAAAGCGGGGTTCTACACTTCCTACCATACAGGGCCTCATAAGGTGCCATTCCAATGCTAGAATGGTAACTGTTATTGTAAGAAAATTCAATCAATGGTAAGTGATCATTCCAACTTCCTCCATCTTCTAGGATACATGCACGTAGCATATCCTCTAATGTCTGAATAGTTCTTTCTGATTGTCCATCTGTTTGAGGATGATGGGACGTGCTCATCTTTAATCTTGTCCCCAAAGCTTTCTGAAAAGCTTTCCAAAAGTGAGATGTGAAGATCGGATCACGATCAGATACAATACTAGCAGGTACGCCATGGAGTTTCACTATCTCTGAAATAAACAACTCAGCATACTGAGAGGCTCGGTAAGTAGTCTTAACCGGCAAGAAATGAGCTGACTTGGTCAACCGGTCCACTATTACCCATATGGAGTCATGTCCTCGCTGTGTTCGAGGTAATCCACTCACAAAATCCATGGTTATATCTTCCCATTTCCATTGTGGAATTTCCAAAGGTACTAACATTCCTGCAGGCCTTTGATGTTCAATCTTCACCTGCTGACATACAATGCACCGCGACACAAATTCTGCAACATCTCTTTTCATGCTAGGCCACCAATAATCTCTTTTCAAATCTTGATACATCTTGGTGGTACCTGGATGAATGCTGAAACTGGTCTTATGCGCCTCTTCTAAAATCAACCTTTTCAATTCCTCATCATTCGGAACGTAAACTCTTCCCTCAAACAGTAATATACCATCCGGTGCAAAAGAAAACTCCGGTTGGCTAACTTTCCTTTGAAGATCCATATCCATACTTTGCACTTGTGCAATCCTAGATCGTAGGTCGCACGAAATCTCTAACTTGTTTAACAATATGCCACCATCCAAATCGGTAACATGGAGATTAAGGTCTCTAAACTTTTCATACAACCCACATGTATGCATCATTATTTCAGCTTTAACTAAGGCTTTACGACTCAAGGCATCAGCTACCACATTAGCTTTTCCTGGATGGTACTTCAGGTCAAAATCAAAGTCTTTCAAGTATTCCATCCATCGTCTTTGTCTCATGTTGAGGTCTCGCTGATCAAACAAGTATTTCAAACTCTTATGATCGCTGAACAAATCAAATTGTGCACCATACAAATGATGTCTCCATATCTTCAATGCAAAAACTATTGCTGCTAGCTCAAGATCATGGGTGGGGTAATTCTCTTCATGTGTCTTGAGCTGTCTGGACACATACGCTATTACATTTTCTCCTTGCATGAGAACACTTCCCAGTCCCTTGGAAGATGCATCGCAGAAAACGGTGTATCTCCTTTCAGGATCTGGTATTGCCAACACTGGGGCCTTAGTCAACTTCTTTTTCAGGACTCTGAAACTTTCTTCACATTCTTCATCCCAAACAAAGGGTACATCTTTTCTGGTGAGGCGTGACAGGGGTAAGGCAATCTGAGAAAACTTCATAATGAATCTTCGATAATAACCTGCCAAGCCTAGAAAGCTCCTGACTTCAGCTACATTCTTGGGTCTTTCCCAACTAAGTACAGCTTCAACTTTGGATGGATCAACAGCTACTCCTCCTTGAGAAATAACGTGACCCAAAAACTTAATCTCAGATAACCAGAACTCACACTTGCTAAACTTAGCATACAGCTGCTTGTCTCTAAGGACATCCAATACAATTCTCAAATGCTGAGCATGCTCCTGAGGATCCTTAGAATAGATCAAGATGTCATCAATGAAAATCACCACAAATTGATCGAGATAGGGTTGAAATATCCTGTTCATGTAATCCATAAACACTGCTGGAGCATTGGTTACACCGAAAGGCATGACCAGAAATTCATAGTGCCCGTAACGCGTTCGAAACGCCGTTTTAGACACATCTGTAGATTTAATACGAATCTGATGATAACCCGATCGAAGATCAATCTTGGAAAATACTGTTGCTCCCTTGAGCTGATCTAAAAGATCATCAATCCTTGGAAGAGGATACTTGTTCTTGATAGTCACTTTATTAAGTTGGCGGTAGTCAATACACAGCCTCATGCTTCCATCTTTTTTCTTGACTAACAAAACTGGAGCACCCCAAGGTGAAACACTGGGTCTGATGAAATGCTTCTGGATTAAATCCTCGAGTTGAGATTTCAACTCTTTCAACTCTGTTGGTGACATTCTGTACGGTGCCACAGACACTGGCTCCGCTCCTGGAATCAAATCAATTGAAAACTCCACCTCACGCTCTGGAGGTAAACTAGTTACTTCTGAAGGAAAAACATCTAGGTACTCATTTACAACAGGAATGTCACTGGGACTTAACTCCGACTCTGAAGCCACAGTGAGCATTACATAAAATCCCTTATCTTGAGCACATATGAATTGGATTAACTGATGAGTGCGGTTAATCAATTCGGACAAAGCCACACCTTCCGCCGTATCACTGGTTGGCATATAAATACTCTTCTCTGAACATCCTATGTACACATGGTTAGCAGAGAGCCAATCCATGCCTAAAATCACATCGAGTTGCTCCATCGGGAGACATACTAAATCAACATAGTAAGTCTTACTAGACACAGTGATAGGACAGCTTTCACAAACATAACTTGCTTCGATCCCGCCTTCAGTAGCGGTAGATACTAACATTGGAGGATTCAACGGAGACAAAGGTAATTGAAGTGTCTCAACACATTTATATGAAATAAAAGAACAAGTAGCGCCGCAATCAAATAGAACTTTTACTGGGTATGAACCAAGATAACACATACCGGCAATTAAATCCTCATTGGCCAAAGCCCTTGTGCCATCAAGGGAGTACACTCTGCCCTTGCTAGTAGTCGTTCCTTCAGCTGATCCTTTACCTCGCCTATTTGGACATTCGTGTATGAAGTGCCCAGGTTGCTTGCACCCATAGCAGACACCCATACCCATCATACACTCTCCTTTGTGAGTCTTCCCACACTTCCTGCAAGCAGGAAAAGTTGGAACCGAACCAGATTGCTTCCCTCTTTGTGGAGATCCTTTTGGCTTAAGCTTATCATGATACTTATCTGACATTCTACTCTTCTTTCTTTCAAAAGCTGCTGATCTTTCCTTCGAGGTCTTGGCAAGTCCGGCTTCAATCACCAAACTATCATGTACCAGCTCATCGTAACTTGCAGTTCTCTGAAGACTAACTTGCGGTATCTATCTCGCCTCTTAAACCTCTCTTGTACTGATTCATCTTCCACACTTCATTCTCAGCATACTCGTTGTGTGTAGAGTAGTAGGACAACTCTTCAAACTTCTTTGTGAACTCAGCAACCGACATGCTACCTTGCTTCAACTCCAAGAACTCTTGCTCCTTCTTTACCTTGTAAGACAAAGGTAAATATTTTTCTAACATTACTTCTTTGAAGTTCAACCAATTCACTTCAACACCATTGGCTTCCATCCTGCGCTGAGCAGATTCCCACCAGTTTTCTGCTGCGCCTCTGAGTTGGTTTGTGGCGTAGACCACTTTATCTTCCTCTGAACATTCAGCCATTCTAAAGATCTTTTCCATTTGCTTAATCCACTTTCTAGCTTCTTGAGGTTCACCTTCTCCATTGAACTCCGGAGGGTGATGTCTGTTAAATTCTCTGAACACAGGATTACCAATTACGGGAGGAGGTGGTGGTGGCTGTGGATGGAAACCTTGACCCTGCTGCATCATTTCCATCCATTGCTGTTGAGCCTGGGCTTGTTGCTGAGATTGCTGTTGCATCATCAGCATCATTTGCTGATACTGTAATGCATTCTGAGCTTGTTGCTCCTGGTACTGCTGCTGCCAAGCCTGTTGTTGTTGAATCATTTGTTCCCAAGAGTTCATGTTGGGTCCTCCACTTTCGTCACTAGCTTGATTAGTACGAGGTCTACCTCTTCTTCTCCCAGACATCTTATCCTAGCTGTCATATACAAGTCAAAGTGATCAGTTTTAACCGAATATAACATTTAGAATAATGTCCTGGATCCAAGAGGTCCACAAACTTGGATTGTACTTTAATGACCCACGGCACAGTCTGAATCGACCTGCTCTGATACCAAATTGTAACACCCATATAGAGATTGCCTAGGATCTCTCACGAGTATTAAAATTTCGTACTGGATACATTAAATACAATACAGAAAAGTTGTTTATTGAATACACAATACATAAGTTCATGTTACAACTCAAGATCCATTGCATAACATTTCTTATAATATACATCATATACATCGATCTTATACAACATCCACATGATAAAACATAATACAGCACGATCAATCCGTAGCTTTCTCTTTACCTTTGCGTCGTGCCACCTGAGAAGAACCTGCACCAGAAGGAAAGGGATGAGACATAATGTCTCAGTGAGCTCCTACCCTACCTACTGTTTGGCAACCTCAGGGAACCTAGGGTCGCCGTGCCTACCTCGGCAATCTTGGGGATATCTACGATCGCCAAGTCTCATCTTTACTTATTTCGCGATCAGGGAATAATAACTAGGATCGCTGCATATCTTAATTATAACTCATCATATGCTAACTTGACTTATCTATGATCACTTCTTAATACTAGGAACTAATTGTCCTGTTTCTCAATACTTATACAAATAAATGTATTCATCTTATCATATCTTTAGGTTAGAGGTTAGCGTTGAACAAACAATGATTATCTGAGTTCATTTTACGGAGTGCATCCGGGTGGAGTAACCCCGAATTACATCTCCCTTCTTACCGGTGAAAATTCCTATCATATCAGGCTAACACCGGACTCCTCTTATTTTGTGTGGCTGCTCTCGCGAGCTGTAACTTCACCGTCCCAGCTGCCATTTAAGGCGGTAACTTCACGGGGACCCCCTGTATACTAACTGACGAGCAGACAGGAGACACATTAACTTTATAGACTTGGATGTGCAGCTGCCCTCACGAGCGGTAACTTCACCGTTCCGGCTGCCATTTAAGGCGGTAACTTCACAGGAACCCCTCGTATCCTAACTAGCGAGCATACGAGAGACACATCAAGCCCATCTTATAATTACTTTGTTCTTATTCTTTACATGTCTTAAATGCTTAACCTATAAAGGTTCATAACTTAGAAATGGCACATTCTTGTACCTAATACATATGAAATATTTTCTAAATTCCCATTGACCTAATAAGGTTCTTGACTCATCGTTCTCATGAGCCTTTCCTAGAGCTTACTTAACATATAACTTTAATTCATGAATTTCCTAGCTTTGCATAATCCTTGCTCATGTAATTTCTCAATCTTTGGAAGCCTCTTAGGATGGACAAAAATGGTGATTTATGTTTCTAAAATATGTTATAAGAAACCAGTTCCAAAAAGCCTTGCCCGCGCGAACCAGGACCCCCAGAACAGCTCAACTAGGTTGGACTGTCCAAGGCTGGTCGCTACAGCGCCCTTCTGGTCGCTACAAGCGCCAGTAGACAGAACCTGGTCGCTACAAGCGCCCAGTCTGTCGCTACAAGCGCCACTGGTCGCTACAAGCGCCAGTGTGGTCGCTACAAGCGACAGTCAGTCGCTACAGCGACCGTATCAGTAAAAACCTGTGTAAAAACTTGATTTTCCACCATTTTTGCCCATTCAATGATACCCATGCTTCCTAAACATGGTAAATTTGATTTTCTTTCATAAATTAACATTTATAAACACCCATGAGCAAGATTAAACAAGCAAGGATATTAGGGTTAACATGAAAACTTTCTAAAACTTATGAAACTTATTAAAGACACTCTAAATTGGTTCTATAATCTGAAATGAGCTCACCTAAACCTTGTTTGGTGCTGGTTGTTCTTGTTCTTGGAAACCCTAGCTTGTTCCTTCCTTATTCTTCCTCTATTTGTTCTATTTTCCTCAAAACTCACTTGCTAGCAACTTCTCAAGGATTTGGGTGGAAGCTTGAAGGATTGGAGTGAGAGGGAAGTGGCGTGAGAGTGAGAAGAGTGAGGGGGAAGATGGCTGGTTTGAAGAGAAAGAAAGAGAAGAAAACATGGAGAATGAAAATATCTTTCCCTTTCTATTTTCTTATAATCCTTTTTTTTTGAATTAATTACCAAAATGCCATTCCACTTACTACTAAATTACCACGCTTATTAATTGCTTCTAACACTGATAACTGATACTAATAAGCGGGATATTACAATCTACCCCCCTTAAAGAAATTTCGTCCTCGAAATTTAGAATTTACCTGAAAATAGATGGGGATAGTTCTCTTGCATCTCTGACTCTAGCTCCCACGTTGCTTCGCCGTCGGGAGAACCTTTCCATACCACTTTAACAATAGGGATTTCTTTGTTTCGCAAAGTCTTAACATCGCGATCAATTATCTGGTCTGGCTCAGGTTGAAAAGTCAAGTCTGATCTCAAATCAATGCTGTCTAACTCCACTGGTTGAAAAGGATCAGGGATAAACTTCCTCAGTTGGGAGACGTGGAATACATCATGCAATCCTGACATGGCTGGGGGCAGCGCTAACTGATAAGCTGCCGGACCAACACGACGAAGTATCTGAAATGGTCCAACGTATCTTGGACAAAGCTTCTTGGTTTCTGAATGCTCCTCTTAATCCCAACTTGGGTGTAACCTTAAGAAATACATGATCTCCTTCCTCAAACTCTAAGGGTCTTCGCCTCCTATCAGCATAACTTTTCTGACGACTTTGTGCTGTTCTCATTTTATCTTGAATAGACTTAATCTTTAGAGTCGTCTCCTGAATGATCTCGGGTCCCAAAATGCTCTTATCTCCAACCTCAGCCCAACAAAGCGGGGTTCTACACTTCCTACCATACAGGGCCTCATAAGGTGCCATTCCAATGCTAGAATGGTAACTGTTATTGTAAGAAAATTCAATCAATGGTAAGTGATCATTCCAACTTCCTCCATCTTCTAGGATACATGCACGTAGCATATCCTCTAATGTCTGAATAGTTCTTTCTGATTGTCCATCTGTTTGAGGATGATGGGACGTGCTCATCTTTAATCTTGTCCCCAAAGCTTTCTGAAAAGCTTTCCAAAAGTGAGATGTGAAGATCGGATCACGATCAGATACAATACTAGCAGGTACGCCATGGAGTTTCACTATCTCTGAAATAAACAACTCAGCATACTGAGAGGCTCGGTAAGTAGTCTTAACCGGCAAGAAATGAGCTGACTTGGTCAACCGGTCCACTATTACCCATATGGAGTCATGTCCTCGCTGTGTTCGAGGTAATCCACTCACAAAATCCATGGTTATATCTTCCCATTTCCATTGTGGAATTTCCAAAGGTACTAACATTCCTGCAGGCCTTTGATGTTCAATCTTCACCTGCTGACATACAATGCACCGCGACACAAATTCTGCAACATCTCTTTTCATGCTAGGCCACCAATAATCTCTTTTCAAATCTTGATACATCTTGGTGGTACCTGGATGAATGCTGAAACTGGTCTTATGCGCCTCTTCTAAAATCAACCTTTTCAATTCCTCATCATTCGGAACGTAAACTCTTCCCTCAAACAGTAATATACCATCCGGTTGCAAAAGAAAACTCCGGTTGGCTAACTTTCCTTTGAAGATCCATATCCATACTTTGCACTTGTGCAATCCTAGATCGTAGGTCGCACGAAATCTCTAACTTGTTTAACAATATGCCACCATCCAAATCGGTAACATGGAGATTAAGGTCTCTAAACTTTTCATACAACCCACATGTATGCATCATTATTTCAGCTTTAACTAAGGCTTTACGACTCAAGGCATCAGCTACCACATTAGCTTTTCCTGGATGGTACTTCAGGTCAAAATCAAAGTCTTTCAAGTATTCCATCCATCGTCTTTGTCTCATGTTGAGGTCTCGCTGATCAAACAAGTATTTCAAACTCTTATGATCGCTGAACAAATCAAATTGTGCACCATACAAATGATGTCTCCATATCTTCAATGCAAAAACTATTGCTGCTAGCTCAAGATCATGGGTGGGGTAATTCTCTTCATGTGTCTTGAGCTGTCTGGACACATACGCTATTACATTTTCTCCTTGCATGAGAACACTTCCCAGTCCCTTGGAAGATGCATCGCAGAAAACGGTGTATCTCCTTTCAGGATCTGGTATTGCCAACACTGGGGCCTTAGTCAACTTCTTTTTCAGGACTCTGAAACTTTCTTCACATTCTTCATCCCAAACAAAGGGTACATCTTTTCTGGTTGAGGCGTGACAGGGGTAAGGCAATCTGAGAAAACTTCATAATGAATCTTCGATAATAACCTGCCAAGCCTAGAAAGCTCCTGACTTCAGCTACATTCTTGGGTCTTTCCCAACTAAGTACAGCTTCAACTTTGGATGGATCAACAGCTACTCCTCCTTGAGAAATAACGTGACCCAAAAACTTAATCTCAGATAACCAGAACTCACACTTGCTAAACTTAGCATACAGCTGCTTGTCTCTAAGGACATCCAATACAATTCTCAAATGCTGAGCATGCTCCTGAGGATCCTTAGAATAGATCAAGATGTCATCAATGAAAATCACCACAAATTGATCGAGATAGGGTTGAAATATCCTGTTCATGTAATCCATAAACACTGCTGGAGCATTGGTTACACCGAAAGGCATGACCAGAAATTCATAGTGCCCGTAACGCGTTCGAAACGCCGTTTTAGACACATCTGTAGATTTAATACGAATCTGATGATAACCCGATCGAAGATCAATCTTGGAAAATACTGTTGCTCCCTTGAGCTGATCTAAAAGATCATCAATCCTTGGAAGAGGATACTTGTTCTTGATAGTCACTTTATTAAGTTGGCGGTAGTCAATACACAGCCTCATGCTTCCATCTTTTTTCTTGACTAACAAAACTGGAGCACCCCAAGGTGAAACACTGGGTCTGATGAAATGCTTCTGGATTAAATCCTCGAGTTGAGATTTCAACTCTTTCAACTCTGTTGGTGACATTCTGTACGGTGCCACAGACACTGGCTCCGCTCCTGGAATCAAATCAATTGAAAACTCCACCTCACGCTCTGGAGGTAAACTAGTTACTTCTGAAGGAAAAACATCTAGGTACTCATTTACAACAGGAATGTCACTGGGACTTAACTCCGACTCTGAAGCCACAGTGAGCATTACATAAAATCCCTTATCTTGAGCACATATGAATTGGATTAACTGATGAGTGCGGTTAATCAATTCGGACAAAGCCACACCTTCCGCCGTATCACTGGTTGGCATATAAATACTCTTCTCTGAACATCCTATGTACACATGGTTAGCAGAGAGCCAATCCATGCCTAAAATCACATCGAGTTGCTCCATCGGGAGACATACTAAATCAACATAGTAAGTCTTACTAGACACAGTGATAGGACAGCTTTCACAAACATAACTTGCTTCGATCCCGCCTTCAGTAGCGGTAGATACTAACATTGGAGGATTCAACGGAGACAAAGGTAATTGAAGTGTCTCAACACATTTATATGAAATAAAAGAACAAGTAGCGCCGCAATCAAATAGAACTTTTACTGGGTATGAACCAAGATAACACATACCGGCAATTAAATCCTCATTGGCCAAAGCCCTTGTGCCATCAAGGGAGTACACTCTGCCCTTGCTAGTAGTCGTTCCTTCAGCTGATCCTTTACCTCGCCTATTTGGACATTCGTGTATGAAGTGCCCAGGTTGCTTGCACCCATAGCAGACACCCATACCCATCATACACTCTCCTTTGTGAGTCTTCCCACACTTCCTGCAAGCAGGAAAAGTTGGAACCGAACCAGATTGCTTCCCTCTTTGTGGAGATCCTTTTGGCTTAAGCTTATCATGATACTTATCTGACATTCTACTCTTCTTTCTTTCAAAAGCTGCTGATCTTTCCTTCGAGGTCTTGGCAAGTCCGGCTTCAATCACCAAACTATCATGTACCAGCTCATCGTAACTTGCAGTTCTCTGAAGACTAACTGCGGTATCTATCTCGCCTCTTAAACCTCTCTTGTACTGATTCATCTTCCACACTTCATTCTCAGCATACTCGTTGTGTGTAGAATAGTAGGACAACTCTTCAAACTTCTTTGTGAACTCAGCAACCGACATGCTACCTTGCTTCAACTCCAAGAACTCTTGCTCCTTCTTTACCTTGTAAGACAAAGGTAAATATTTTTCTAACATTACTTCTTTGAAGTTCAACCAATTCACTTCAACACCATTGGCTTCCATCCTGCGCTGAGCAGATTCCCACCAGTTTTCTGCTGCGCCTCTGAGTTGGTTTGTGGCGTAGACCACTTTATCTTCCTCTGAACATTCAGCCATTCTAAAGATCTTTTCCATTTGCTTAATCCACTTTCTAGCTTCTTGAGGTTCACCTTCCCCATTGAACTCCGGAGGGTGATGTCTGTTAAATTCTCTGAACACAGGATTACCAATTACGGGAGGAGGTGGTGGTGGCTGTGGATGGAAACCTTGACCCTGCTGCATCATTTCCATCCATTGCTGTTGAGCCTGGGCTTGTTGCTGAGATTGCTGTTGCATCATCAGCATCATTTGCTGATACTGTAATGCATTCTGAGCTTGTTGCTCCTGGTACTGCTGCTGCCAAGCCTGTTGTTGTTGAATCATTTGTTCCCAAGAGTTCATGTTGGGTCCTCCACTTTCGTCACTAGCTTGATTAGTACGAGGTCTACCTCTTCTTCTCCCAGACATCTTATCCTAGCTGTCATATACAAGTCAAAGTGATCAGTTTTAACCGAATATAACATTTAGAATAATGTCCTGGATCCAAGAGGTCCACAAACTTGGATTGTACTTTAATGACCCACGGCACAGTCTGAATCGACCTGCTCTGATACCAAATTGTAACACCCATATAGAGATTGCCTAGGATCTCTCACGAGTATTAAAATTTCGTACTGGATACATTAAATACAATACAGAAAAGTTGTTTATTGAATACACAATACATAAGTTCATGTTACAACTCAAGATCCATTGCATAACATTTCTTATAATATACATCATATACATCGATCTTATACAACATCCACATGATAAAACATAATACATCACGATCAATCCGTAGCTTTCTCTTTACCTTTGCGTCGTGCCACCTGAGAAGAACCTGCACCAGAAGGAAAGGGATGAGACATAATGTCTCAGTGAGCTCCTACCCTACCTACTGTTTGGCAACCTCAGGGAACCTAGGGTCGCCGTGCCTACCTCGGCAATCTTGGGGATATCTACGATCGCCAAGTCTCATCTTTACTTATTTCGCGATCAGGGAATAATAACTAGGATCGCTGCATATCTTAATTATAACTCATCATATGCTAACTTGACTTATCTATGATCACTTCTTAATACTAGGAACTAATTGTCCTGTTTCTCAATACTTATACAAATAAATGTATTCATCTTATCATATCTTTAGGTTAGAGGTTAGCGTTGAACAAACAATGATTATCTGAGTTCATTTTACGGAGTGCATCCGGGTGGAGTAACCCCGAATTACATCTCCCTTCTTACCGGTGAAAATTCCTATCATATCAGGCTAACACCGGACTCCTCTTATTTTGTGTGGCTGCTCTCGCGAGCTGTAACTTCACCGTCCCAGCTGCCATTTAAGGCGGTAACTTCACGGGGACCCCCTGTATACTAACTGACGAGCAGACAGGAGACACATTAACTTTATAGACTTGGATGTGCAGCTGCCCTCACGAGCGGTAACTTCACCGTTCCGGCTGCCATTTAAGGCGGTAACTTCACAGGAACCCCTCGTATCCTAACTAGCGAGCATACGAGAGACACATCAAGCCCATCTTATAATTACTTTGTTCTTATTCTTTACATGTCTTAAATGCTTAACCTATAAAGGTTCATAACTTAGAAATGGCACATTCTTGTACCTAATACATATGAAATATTTTCTAAATTCCCATTGACCTAATAAGGTTCTTGACTCATCGTTCTCATGAGCCTTTCCTAGAGCTTACTTAACATATAACTTTAATTCATGAATTTCCTAGCTTTGCATAATCCTTGCTCATGTAATTTCTCAATCTTTGGAAGCCTCTTAGGATGGACGAAAATGGTGATTTATGTTTCTAAAATATGTTATAAGAAACCAGTTCCAAAAAGCCTTGCCCGCGCGAACCAGGACCCCCAGAACAGCTCAACTAGGTTGGACTGTCCAAGGCTGGTCGCTACAGCGCCCTTCTGGTCGCTACAAGCGCCAGTAGACAGAACCTGGTCGCTACAAGCGCCCAGTCTGTCGCTACAAGCGCCACTGGTCGCTACAAGCGCCAGTGTGGTCGCTACAAGCGCGGCTAGGCAGGGAAAAACCCTGTCTGGTCGCTACAAGCGACAGTCAGTCGCTACAGCGACCGTATCAGTAAAAACCTGTGTAAAAACGTGATTTTCCACCATTTTTGCCCATTCAATGATACCCATGCTTCCTAAACATGGTAAATTTGATTTTCTTTCATAAATTAACATTTATAAACACCCATGAGCAAAGATTAAACAAGCAAGGATATTAGGGTTAACATGAAAACTTTCTAAAACTTATGAAACTTATTAAAGACACTCTAAATTGGTTCTATAATCTGAAATGAGCTCACCTAAACCTTGTTTGGTGCTGGTTGTTCTTGTTCTTGGAAACCCTAGCTTGTTCCTTCCTTATTCTTCCTCTATTTGTTCTATTTTCCTCAAAACTCACTTGCTAGCAACTTCTCAAGGATTTGGGTGGAAGCTTGAAGGATTGGAGTGAGAGGGAGTGGCGTGAGAGTGAGAAGAGTGAGGGGGAAGATGGCTGGTTTGAAGAGAAAGAAAGAGAAGAAAACATGGAGAATGAAAATATCTTTCCCTTTCTATTTTCTTATAATCCTTTTTTTTTGAATTAATTACCAAAATGCCATTCCACTTACTACTAAATTACCACGCTTATTAATTGCTTCTAACACTGATAACTGATACTAATAAGCGGGATATTACAGAACCCTATTGACTAGAATAGCATTTAATGTTAATTGTAGATATTGTCATAGGTTTTGTGCTCAAGGTAATCATGCATCTATAGACTAGGTGCGATGCTCAATGATGCTAACCATAAGGACATCCACATTAAATGCTATGTGCCTACATTATGCTAGATATAGGTGCCATGCCCAATGTAAACAACCATACAGAAGGGACACATTTAATGACATGTGCGCTTCAATCGATAAGGATAATATAGGTCATATGCTCAATGAACCATATTGACTATAATAGCATTCAATGCCAATTGTAGATATTGACCTGGGTTTTGTGCTCAAGGTAACCCAAGCTTTATAGACTAGGTGCAATGCTCAATGCTGCCAAGCATAAACGGATTCACATTAAAATATATGAAGCACCTATGATGCACAAGCATTGTTTTGAATCTTTTGACTGTGCATTAAGGGATGTGCTTCGTTCTTCCAATAATGGTAGAACAAATATTCCATTCGGTGGCAAAGTTGTTGTGTTGGGTGGAGTTTTTTGCCAAATCCTCCAAGAGGTTGTACATGCTACTATCAATTCTTCGTATCTCTAGAATTTTGTTGAGGTTTTGACACTAACCAAAAATTTGAGACTTACTTCAGGGAGTTCTGATTCTGATGTTGAAGAGAGGAAATAATTCTCAGATTGGATATTAGCTATTGGTGATGGAAGTGTAGGTGAGAGGAATGATGTTGATATTCAAATCCATATACCACCTGATTTGCTCCTTCAAAGTTATGGTGATCCACTTGCCGCCATTGTAAATAGCACATACCCTGATATTTTGCAAAACATGAACGACCTTTCATTTTTTTTCAAGATAGGGCTATTTTGGCACCAAAAAATGCGATAGTGGACGAGGTAAATGATTACGTATTGAATTTGTTTCCTGGTGATGAAAAATATATATAAGTTTATGACTCTTCAATTTATCCGAAGTCAGACTGTAACTCTTCCAGATGAAGTGCTCACCCCTGAATTTCTAAACACAATAAATTCTTCTGGGATTCCAAATCACAAGCTACGGCTGAAAATTGGAGTCCCCGTTATGTTGTTGAGGAATATTGAACCGAATTTGGGTTTGTGCAATGGAACAAGGTTGGTAATCACAAAGATGGGAAAATATGTCCTTGAAGCAAAGGTAATATCTGGAACAAATGTTGGTCAAAAGGTTTATATCCCCAGCTTATCTCTGTCTCCTTCTAATAAGAAGTTGCCTATCAAGTTTCAAAGACGACAATTTCCATTGTCCGTCTCATTTGCTATGACTATAAATAAAAGTCAAGGTCAATCCCTCAAGCATGTTGGGGTTTATTTGCCTCAACCAATTTTTTCTCATGGTCAACTTTATGTTGCATTGTCAAGAGTCACCTCAAGGAAAGGCTTGAAATTGATGGTTCTTGATGATGAAGGTGAAAATAGCATGTAGTTTATAAAGAGATTTTTCAAAATGTACTTTAGTTATTTATGGTCCATGTAATCATCTTATCTAATTGTTCATGCTAGCATTTTCATGCTACCTAATATTAAACTCTGATATTTTTCAATGATTAATTCACTTGATTAGAATAATTGTACATCAATCAATTATTTACATCAGACTCGTGCGAATGCACGGGTCGAACGACTAGTTTCTCTTGAAAGATGAGCAAACAATACCTACAAGAAGCTTTTATAGAGTTTCAAGGCAGTTACTATAATAATATTTTTGTAATGTATTAAATTAAAAATCAGGGACATGTTAAACGAAATCTCGTATTAAAACTAAAACCATATTATATGTGAAATTCAAGCCCTTAGAATGCTTGAAAAAAAAACAAATTAAAATCATTACTCAAAGGACCCTTAGATTGAATGGTAAATAATTTCTTTCGGTTTAATTGGAGGCGACGGATTCGATCTAGGGATACAACAATCTTAAATTATTTTAAGGGAAAATTTTATTATCTATTACAATCATAGTTAATTTAAGCGATTAGTCTCCGTAGTTGCACGCCCATATACTAGTTGCACGCACAAAAATTAAACTCACTTACAACTACAACTGTATACTATTGCGGCATTGCCCACATATTCACACTAATAAAAAACTGATATCATTTGCAAGTGTATCATAGAAGTTCTCATCTATTATTATTTTATTTCTTTTTTTATGATAACCCTCTTTTTAAGAGAAGGAGCCTAATAATTCAAAGTTAAGTTATGAGGTAAATATAGTCTATCAAAGTTAGATTGCAAGGCTGCTAACTTACTTTTACATAAAAACATTAAGGAGTAGGTTAACATGAATATCAAAGTCCATATGTGCAAACTAACTCAAAGTACTAAGAGATAATTTGGTAAATTTTATTCAGTTTGATCTTTCAATTAAACATCTCAAAAACCGTTTCTCAATTTAAGCTAAAATTTAAACATTTTTTTTTGTTGGTGAGCAATTGGCAATATCCAAAAACATTTTTTTTTTGTATTTTTATAAAACCGATCTTTTTTTAATATGTTAATAACGTTTTCCACTACCGAAATTAGTTTAAGTTTTGCCATTTTTTTAACACCATTATGATACGTTGTTTTTAATACACATGTGATATGTTAATAATGTTGTTTTATAACATGCTTTTGATTGAAAAAACCAATTCTATCTATTTAAAGTATCCTATAAGCAAGGCGGATCCGGAACTAATGTTTTGGTGTGATTAAAATAGTTGTGTCAAAAAAACTGTGTACAATAAAATTAAAGACTATGTATTATTTCATTAAAAAAAGAGTTTAATGATTTTATTAGGGTTAGTTTTATTAGCTCATCTATTTGTAACCTTAACAATCACTAATTGAACAAAATGAGTTGTCAACCTTCTCTAGCATTATATTCTTCCTATTGCTTTGAAAAAACATTCATCTTTCAATAGCTTTAATAGACATTCTTCATATGTAAAAAAAAAAAAATTAAAAAAACTTAGGTGTGGCTATAGCCACACTTAGACTAAGAGTAGATCCGCCCATGCCTATAAGTTTGTACCAAAAAAAAAATGTTATAAGTAGTCCACGTAAGTTTTAAGTCAATTGATATTGATAGTGACATTATATTATATATGTTGAGGTTTGAGTTCGAACCTAAGATTTTCCATTTATTTATCTTTAAAAAGTAAATTTTTAGCCATTAAACTACTTAACAAAAAAAATATGCAAAACATATCTTAAAAAAAATTGTTTTATTATTGGGTCATTGAGTTTTTTCCAATGCGATGACGTGATATGGTATGAATCTTGTTTTGACTGTTGGATTAGATCTTGAATTTATGGTGATCATGACATTGATGATTGGACTATGAAGATTGAAGAGATTATGAAT
Organism: Medicago ruthenica; assembly: GCA_018208015.1. Classification (NCBI taxonomy): domain Eukaryota; kingdom Viridiplantae; phylum Streptophyta; class Magnoliopsida; order Fabales; family Fabaceae; genus Medicago; species Medicago ruthenica. Next base: position 75,771,620 of record CM031372.1, on the reverse strand, counting down.
TGATTATTTTTTTAAACGGGATTATTGAGTTGATGAGAAAGTGACTTTTACTGATTTAAGATCCCCGTTTATGTACAAAGTTTTCTTTGTATTGTTTGCCATTACGGTTTGGTGAACATTACTGAATTGTCATTGCAACACGTGTTTTAAATAATTATCTTTGTCTACTATTAGTTAAATTTGTTTTAAAAACTAAGAAATTATTATTTTTTTGTCAAAAACAATTTTTAGTGGAATAATTTTTTTAGAGACCCTATAAGAGAGGGAAATTAATGGTAGGAACGCTCTCACACTCAATCTTTTATAGGGTGAAATTGACGTGGATGTCAAATACTTTGGAAAATGGATTTTATAAAATCCACATGAATTTCATATAATAAGACAACGAATGTTAGAGAAATTATTTTAAAAAGAGAACATTTTTAACACTTGTTATAAATTAATAACATTTGAATAAGATGGTAAGAAATCTCTCTCAACTTTACCAAAGATTCTTAATTTAAATTCAGTTTTTAGAATTTAAAAGTGTTAACTCTTGAGGGAAATCTTTGTAACCCGTATATGTAAATGTTAATATCTATTATCAACAAAAGGAATAAATATTAATTTTTTGAGCTAATTTTTTTTTTTATACCATACCATGGTGCCCACCCAAATTGAGTACCCATTTCAATTTCGATTATTTCTTGGTTGACTCAGTAGTTATCCATGAATACCTAAACATGTAAGACTTTAGTTTTGGAGTAGTTGTGCTTCCTAGTTCATAGGAAGAAAAACAAACCAATTTCAGCAACCATAGTTTTACATTGCTGCTTGTGGTAGGGTTATTGTCAGTGTCATTGGTAGCATTCACATGAAGTTAGTCATGTATAAAATCTTACATATTCCCTTATTAAAAAAATACACATTTGCACAAATATATATTTTATAATAAATTCATGTATTATTTTACTATTGTTATAGGTTTTATCAAGTTTTTTTTTTCTACAAATAACTTTAGAAAAAATCCCCTCTTATTTGAACTGATAGATATTATTGTATCAGTTTGTCTTCATCTTCAAAGTAGTTCTTATTTGGATTTTGGATTCTTGGTTAATCGCTTTCACTTTGCATAGTAACTTTCGGCAAATGTTTTTTTTATATGGTTACAATTTTATAGTCCTATCCTATCCCTATCACCAATGTACTTAATTCTTGTGTAATTCAGGAACAAAAATTGTGCACATGTTCTATACAAATCATTTTTTTTTACTAATATTACCAAAACATCTAATAGTTTTGGTCAATTTTCAAAAAATATTTACATTATATAAAGACAAACATAAGCACAGTTGTTTGTTCTAACTTCTAATAAAAGAATTTCGTGTAATGTTTAAAAATTATTTCGTTTTATTTTTACCAAATTGATCAAGAATTTCTAAAAATATCTGTTTTTTTACTTGTTAAGATATCAACATTCAAAATTATTAAAGACACCAGTTGGTTGTATTGCAACAACTTCAAACCTAGAATAGATGGAGGAATTTATTCTCACGGTATTTGTTTGTCAGGATCCTCTAATTGAAACTTAACAAAATAGTCCTTGTCACCCATGTGGCGATAAAGCAAACATTTCTCATTCCTCCAAACTATAACTTTTTTTTTACTTGTAGATTTTAGGTACTCCATTCGGAGAAAATTGTTTTGGGTCTCAAACAAGCATCCAATTCTTAAGTGAGGTTCACAATATTTTTTATTAAATCAATCATTCTTGCACACACTTTTTTAATAATAAATGAGACTCATACTTTTTTAATATTAAAAAATTGAAATGTAATGATTTAAAATTATTGATAGTTGATTAATGAGTTCCATTTAAGAAATTTGTGTGAGATACTGGATTGGAGGGATTAAATGCTTATTAAGTACTACTATTAAAAAATTATAAATAAGTGATCTGTATACGTGAGACTCATTTAAGGATGCACAAATGAGTGTCTTCATTGTGGCTGCTCTTGTACAAACTTTATCTTCACATGAATTCTAAATGTTTGATCTAATGATAAAACAACATACTACATATCTCATACTCCCTCCATAACTTTTTATAAGCAAATTTGACCAATTCACATTTTTTAAGGAATGTGGTTTGTGTTATTTAATTTAAGTTAAATAACCTATTTTGCCCTCATTAATTGTGGTGTACAGTAGTATATTTTCAAGGTGTTGTTGTTAAACGTGGTGCATTACAAAAATTAAACGTAAGGGTATTTCAGTATATTATCTAAATATGACAAAAAGTCAATTTTTAATATTAGTTACAACTGAAATGGTTGAAAATTTGCTATATTTGTTATTACTTGAAAGTACGAGTTTCACACACCCCATAAATTTAAGGAGGTAATTAAAAATATTTAAACGCCGCGAGAACTCATTCCTAGACCTATTCACTCGTCCTAAATTTTTATTAAAACACTTTTATCTTCACATATTCTTATGTAGTTTCATCAGAATCATTCAAAATTCAAGAATCATGCAAAAGTAACATTGGATTACTAACATAATACGACACAATTAATACACTTGAGTCTCTAACTAGTGGTTAATGGTAAAATACTAAAATCTCATGTATGTATCGAACAACTTTCGTAGGAGATGACAGTCTCAATTAAATAAATATTTTTGTATTTTTTTTCTCTTTTTTTAAAATTTAATGTCATTTTAGAATACACATGTAATATTTATTCATTTTCACTAATATATCTTTATTTATTGAATTTCACTTCACATAATTATTCCTATAACCATAACTAATAAAAATGTTTTAGCAAATGATATTAATTTTACCATTAAAATTAACAAAACTAATCATTTCCGTAAGAACTATACACAACCTAAAGGCGACAATTAAAATGAGACGGAGGAAATACTTCAGTTTTGCCCTAAAAGTAATAAGAAAGTCTTACATGAATAATTATTTAATCACATCATTTAAACACACACAAATTCGAAAAAAATGTAGAAAAAGAAGAATTGAATAATATATATTTTTTGAATAATTCCCTAAAAAATGTATTTTTAAAATAATTAAATGATATGTATTTTTGTGCAAGTGTTCTCAAACAATATGTTTAAATAAGGGTTAAATATGTTTTTGGTCCCTATAAAATTGGGACCTTTTAAGTTTAGTCCTTACTTAATTTTAATCCCTAAAAAAAATTTCGGCACTCAGTATTAGTCCCTACTCAATTCAAATTTGTTTAATTTATGCTTAAACTCTTAAATTTTTGAACAATTTTTTGCAGATGTGTTAAGAACATTACTAAAAGTTCCTCCGTAAAAAAATTATCACAAAATTTGATTTCTACATCCAGATTTTGTTACTTTTATCTTTAACTTTTGTTGGTTTAAAAAATTCGTATTTAATTCATTTCATGTTAAAAAATTCTAAATTTTTGTAAATGAACCTTTCATAGTGTTCTAAACTTGTCTAAAAAAAATCGTTCAAAAATTTAAGAGTTTAAGGATAATTAAACAAACTTTGTTTTAGCAGGGACGAAAATTATAAGTAAATTTTTTTTATAGGGACTAAAAAGCCTATTAAAATTAAGTAAGGACTAAACTTAGAAGTTCCCAATTTTATAGGGACCAAAAACATATTTAACCCTTTAAATAATTGTGATCATACGAGCATTTTCCAACAGTAACATGGATTTATCCAATAGTTTGTAAGAACTTCATTTATGTATATTCTAATTCTAACGTAAATTAAAGTCCCTCAATACCAATATAATCACTAACCTTTGCTCATTAAAAAAATGTAGACTTTCTCAAGGAGTTTGTAATTTATACGTACAAGTAACATTTTCCATAATATAAACAGAAGAACAAGAACAAAAACAAGACACGTTGGCATTCCATCTTTGATTTTATTAATTACAGGTTCTGAAGATCCAAATTAGGAGGCACATGTTTACCAAAGTTCAACATGTCAAACGGTTCCTTTAGATAGGTTGTTAAAGCTGGAAATTTTTATGCCATTGAACTATATTTCTCTAACCATACTAATCTTTTTCATATAAAATTCCTACCTTGGTTGGTGGTGACATAATTTTTTTTAAGAAACTAAAATGAAATATATTAACCAAAACTTAGTCTCTCAAGTATAAGGAGTGTCAGAGAAGAACTAAAGTAGAAAAAATATTTGTTACAACAGGTTAACAATGAAAAAAAAAAGCGATGTAGCCATAATGCAGGCACGCTTAAAATACAGAAACTAAAATAAATTAAGTGATAACGCCCAAACATAAAAGGGATTAAGCCACCACATGTGATAATTAAAAGCAAAATTATGATGATTTGCCTTCAACCACTAGAAGGATTGAAGCTTAATTTTATCTATACGCTGAATGATTGAATTCCCCTTTTAGTTGAAAAACTCTAGCATCCATGTCATGCCAGATAATCGAAACGCAAGAAAGCCAAATTAAATAAAAAGCAGAACAAATGTTTTTTGAGAAGCCACCTAACGATCGGAAAAGAAGCAAGTGATCCTTTACTCGAGCTGGTTTAGCTGAAACCACTTCGAGCCAATTATAAATTTCATACCAAATTTGTCCAAAATAGTCACAGATCAAAAACAAATGATCATAATCCTCTTGTGAGTCGCAATCTCTCGCAATCTCCTGAGCAAACAAACATATTTAGTTGAAGGACCCTTCGCCTGATTAAGTTATCGGTTGTTGAAAGACGGTTTTGCAAAAAACATCACACAAAAATGTTGACTTTTAGAGGAACCTCCTTGTGTCGAATAAGAGTATTATGATCGTTTTTTGAAGGGTGGTCCCTATTTTCTACATTGAAGGCCTTAAAAACCTTACCAAACAAAAGTTAAATGGTGAAAAAAACAAATCAAGAAACTCTGAACTTTTGACCCTTCCAAAATCAACACCTACTTGTCTTTAGCAAATAGTATTTATAGGGGATTGTGACCCTTTTGTCAGGACAATGACCTATTGTACAAAGCGGTTCAACTTCAAGACATAGGGTATGTCTGGTCAACAACAGTCACAGGCTTACAAACAAAGAAGTTGAGATCATGTTCCATCCTACTACAGTTGGCCAGTTCAACTGGATTGCAGACAACGGTTCCATCTTAGTAGTAGTTTGATTTTTTGCTTGAAGTTTATTATCACCCTCTAGTTAATGCCTAATTAACTACTTTCTTTTCCTTGAATTATACGATAAGTTGAGACACTATTGCTCCTTCCTGATACATGCTATGTTTAACCTTTGAAAAAAGTGACTTTAAGATTGTACAATTTTATTTTATGATAAGTATAAACTATTTTTAGCTGATTACACTTATAAAGATCACTTTTTATTTTTAAAAAGTTGTTTTAGTTACAGCTTTTTTAGAAATTTCTCTAAGTGGATTCTCAAAAGAATTGAAAATATGTATTCTTTTCAAAAACCAATTTTGTTTAAAGTTTAGACAAAATCCATAAAAGTTTTTTAAATTATTATTATTATTATTATTATTATTATTATTTTCAAATGAAAAGAACTTTTCTTCATAAAAAAAGTTAATGTGACATGATGAGTGCTATGCTATCAATATATTTACTTAAACTATTTTTCAACATTTTCTTCATGATTGGATAAAATTTATGCAAATTCCACTATTTTTTTTGTGTCTCATTTGTTAATATTAAAGAAGTAAGACTTATTATCATAGTGGTGAAACCTTATAAATTTCAAATTTCTCTCAATCATAACGAGTATCAAAGAGTATATTACTAACATTTCTCTATGTAACATACCAAGGCATAGGAAATAGATTGACAACATTATTATTTAAATCTCAACTCCATGTTAAAGACAACAGATGACATTGTAAAAGGATATTGGTAATCCTAAGTGTCTTTGGGCTAGAAGTGCTTTTCTTATTTTTGGTGAGGAGGAGAGAAACAAGAATCAGAACATAACAAAAAGCAAAAATAATAGGCTAAATAATATCTTAAAAGTTATCATTGGATACAAGCCTTGTTCATATTTACAAAACAGTACATTTAGCAACCACTGAGAAACTTTTCCCACCCTCAAAATTACTACGTATGTACACATATGGAAAAAAAAACACAGTTTTTGTGCGGTCCAGAAATGCACTTAAAGAGATTTTTAGCACTATGGGGGGTGGGTAAAGTTGTTTTCTTAGCAACTTCATAAACATGAAGCCTTACACCCAAAATAAACAAAATAACTCAAATAAGTATGGAAACTCGGCAAAATTTACATGTGATACAATACAAGCCTGAGAAAATGAAATAATTTTAAATCAAAGGGAAAAACCTTTGTGAATTGATGTTTACATGCTGTGATCATATTGTGTAGTGAAGGTTGAAGTTGTAGCTGATATAATGGTAGTGTCCTGATGCTCTGAGGACGAGGATGTATTATATGAAGATGTAGTCTTCATATCAATTATACTTTCTTGTTTATGTCTAACTTTGAGGTCCATAAAATCAGAAATTAAGGCAGGTTTTGTCATCATACTGTCATCAACTTTCATTTCTCCGGTAAGCATCTTGACCACAGTGGACATAGACGGTCGACTCTTAGGAGATTCCTGAGTGCAAAGAAGGCCAATCTTCAGAAATTTACACGCCTGCTCCGCATCAAATTCCCCGTTTAGCGATGTATCTATCAGTCCAACTAATTCTTTTCGCTCGTAAAGATCCCATGTCTGTAAGAACAAAAGTTTAGATAAGAGTAGGTCTAGAAATCTCATATCATGCTTTAGAGTATGTTCATTCTTATCAAATGAAATGCCAAAGCCTATAAAAAAAAAGATTTAATTGGTATATACTATTAATGTAAAAAAGTTTACATTGCCCATCAATCACAATCGGGATATCATGAAAAACATTTGACTTCAATTAAACTGCTTTTAAAATAACACATACCAGTGATTCTGATTTGTTGCCAGTGTAAATATTTTGACACTGACAGCATATCAAAATTAAACTAAAAATATTTTTACACTGACAGTATATCGAAATTAAACTAAAAAAGTGAGTAGGCATGCCATTTCTGGATATAGGGAGGTAAACTTTTATATAGAGATGAGCACAAGCATTTCAAAAGATTGAAGAAACAAATAAGCTGTAAAGAGTTGATGGCATGCTAATAAAAGATATCGGAATATGATTGGGAGGGAGATGTCCATACCCTCTCTAGAATGAATTGTTCTTCTATTGGCAGTCGTGAATTTGTGTTAGATCTTCCGCTGACTATCTCCACAAGTAGAACACCAAAACTGTAAATGTCTGCCTTTCGTGTAAGCCTTCCCCCTATTGCATACTCCTGGTGCCAAATAACCTCTGAAATAGACCATGCATCAGTAAATTTCTAACACAAATTGATTCATCAGAGACTGTGAATTACAATACTTACAGCGTTCCTGCTACACGTGTGCTGACATGAGTTGCATTTGCTGGAATAAGCTTTGCAAGACCAAAATCAGAAATTTTAGGTGTAAGGTCTTTGTCAAGGAGAATATTGCTTGCTTTTATATCCCTATGAATGATAGGAGGCCTGACTTCTTCATGAAGAAAGGCAAGCCCACGTGCAACGCCAATGCATATTCTACACCGTGTTCGCCAATCAAAGTAGATACTAGCACTATTGTGACCTCTGCCTGAAGAGAAAATGTAAAAATTGATGAAAAAATATTTGAGCAATGTTGAGAGTCAAAGACTAGTTAATAAAACAAATCCATGAAGCAAGTCGTTCTTTTAATTTTTCTCGGACAATATTTCAAAGAAATGTGACTACTTTCAATGTCTCAGACTGAGCATCAACATATAAATCACACACAGTTATGTAAATAGAATTTACAAAGAAATAAATGCATTTACCTAGAAGTGTTTGTGAAAGACTGTTATTCTCAAGGTAATTGTAGACTAATATCCTGTTATTTTTTTCAACACAACAACCATATAACTTAACCAAATTTTCATGCTCTACTTCGGAGATCACATTAATCTCTGTCAAGAACTCCTTCACCCCTTGTTTTGATTCAGCTGAAAGAACTTTTATAGCAGCGAGTTTTCCACCTTTAAGTCGTCCCTGATCATCCACACCGTAATACAATTAAGGTTTCATACTCATCGATAAGAAAAGGGAAAAAAAATAACGATCAGGTAATAGTTTAGTTTACCATGTAGACAGATCCAAAACCACCCTCTCCGATTTTATTGGCCGGACTAAAGTTATCGGTGGCATTCCTTAGTTCTTTGTAGGTATAGATTTTAACATCATGAATGCCTGAAATATCTGTTCAAAGTACATTCTATTAAAATCTAATACTGTAAGTAGATTTTTCAATGTATTATATCACAGATATCCTAATTCAAGAATATAACCACGTCCCTAGAAAATTAGTCAAATTTAAAAAACTACAATGACACAATTGTTGGAACAAAAACCCTGGTTCAAAAGTAAACGGATACGAAAAACACAAACAAATAACACACAAGATTTGATCATAGAGTTCGGCCAATTGTACCTACGTCTCTAACTGCAGAGTGGCTACAGCTTACATTCCCCTTATTCAAGTTTAGGTTATAGATTAAAACTTGTGTTTAAATACTACGGTCCAATTTACAGGATTAACCCTCGAATCTTCAGCTCGAGCGACCTGACCACTTATTAATAAACTATACACCATACCCAACAGCAATCTTAATATTATCTATTGCAATCTGTTAGTTATCTTACCTTCATCGTTGTCTGGATGTTGTCTTGAAGAAGACGGTGTCTTACTGAATGAGAAAGGGAAACAGGTCATGACGGAAAGATGTATTCAGAAAAGTATGTTTTAATGTCAATCAAATTGCTTCAAATGAAATCACTTCCAATGATACCTGGTTGAACCATAAAAAAGTGTCAGTGTTGTGAAGAATAATAAAGTCCAAATCTCATACAAATAATTTAAAGTGATAAAGATGATGCAGAAATTTCAGGCCTTAAAAACAAATACAGTCATTTTTTTTCTTCATATTGGATGTGAGTTGTGTGACACATAAAGAAGTATAATAGGCTGGTAATATGATAACATGACTCTAGTTTTTCCATCCAACATTTCAATCTTAACAAAATCTCAATAATTTATGCAAATTAATCTGATTTATCAAATGTGTAAGTTTGAAAATAACGTGGAAATTCTAAATTATGGAGGAAACCATGTACTCCATTGTTCCAATGACATGGAAAAAAGTGCATTATTTCAATTGTAAACTAAGCTTTTGACTTTATTCTATAATTTATCTTGCTACAAGCATCATGCGTTTATCACAGGCTATGTTCAGAGGTCAAAGTCATGAATCTTAATAGTTATTCAATTTGTGATTAAGAATGAAAGATTGGACTAAATTGCTCAGAAGCTAAACCAAAACCAAACACACAATAAGAAGAAGAAAATCCTAAAGATATGTCAAGAAAAACGATCATACAAACCCAGAAACCAAAAAAGAAAAAAGATTGCAACTTTCAGAATGAAAAAGAGAAACAAGGATGAAATTAAATGAAACAAAATTCACCTAAGAAGAAGAAGAAGAAGAAGAAGAAGAAGATAAACAAACACAGAAAGATAGGAGAATTTAGAGAACGTGGTGAATGGTGTCAAAATTCAATGCAATACTAATAAGGGACCAGACCATGAAACTTTGTACACGCGTACATTAAGGTTTGAATCTTCTCATTTTCCTTTTTCGTTTTCAGACTACGTAAGACTACGTGTGTGCTTGAATCATTCTGTGTCTGCTAACGTTTCTTTGTACTTTTTTTTTTACTTTTTATGGTTTGTTTTCACATGTAGACCAAGTGAAAAAATCTACTGAAACTCATACACGCAACTGTGAGATTTGACGGGTTTTTACCATTAAGTTGATCAATTTGGTATCCTAAATCGTAAGAATATCGATTTTTCAATGAATGAGTCTAGCGAAATGAATTAAACTTCAATTAATACTTCAACAGAGGTACAATATGTAGTTTCGTAGCGAAAAAAGAAGTTGATGTCCTTTGTGGATATTTTGTTCTTTGTGAATGTTCACTTTTCATTCTTTTTTTTAACTTGGTTTCGCGTCCGTATGCGGATTCGTTGTGTTGTGCCTGTCATTAGTGAATTTTTGTTAGGATAGATCAGAGTTGATCCACTTAAACTGATTTTTCAAGCTATATTCCTGATTGAGCTTTTCCTGGGTCAGGTTTTATGGCCCCGGTCTTTCTATCACTTTTTTTTTTATTTATGTTATTTCCTATTTGGCCTAAAAAAAAGAAGTTGATGGAGATTTTTTTAGAAATATATGTTATTTTGTGTTTGTTTATCATGATTAGTTTTTTTTAAAGGGAAATGCTAACGGGTGTCCTTGATGCATTGGTTAAAGTACTAAAAGTAGTAAGTTTATATTGAAAAGTTGTGTAATCATTGCATTGACTAAAAGAACAACTTATTCAAAAATTAGTTGTTGAAAAATGAATTTCAACAAAAATTATTCAAAACAACTTTTGAGTTGCTCAATTAAAGTAGTTTTTTAAGATTTTTAATGTTTTTTTTGGTTAAATTAAGAGAATACTGACATGAAAGAGAATAAAAGGTGTCCAAAGTAAGTTGACACCCCACTCTCATGTTTTATCAAGTGTTCATGTATACTATTAAAAAAGGGATAAAATCTCTTAAAAATGATTATTATTTTATTAAAAAATTGTGACAAATTGAGTGTGGTATTACTCCCTCCGTCCCAAATTGTATGACTATTTTGGGCATTTCACACGTATTAAGAAATAATTAATTTTGTGTGGGAAAGAGATATTATGAGTTGTTTTACAAAATTGTCCTTAATAAATGGTATGAGAAAAATAAATTAAAGAATTGAAAGAAGAGAGAGTAATAAATAGTTAATGATATAATATGAAAAGTAACATTAATGTTTCATTGGTATCGTAAAACGACATATAATTTGAGACAAAAAATTTTCTAAAGCGACAGTACAATTTGGGACGGAGGAAGTATTATAATAGGGAAATGTTAACTTGTGTTTTAAGGTACAAGTTAATGAGCAAATGTAGATATATTTTGTTGAAATCCGTGCATTAAATTTGATTTTTAAACTTTTAATTAATTGAATGCGCAAAACCTTACGAGAATGTATTTATTTTTAGTTTGCTTAATATGTGTCTTTAAGCACGAATTAACATAACCCATTATAATAATAGGTTAGTCTAACCTCGTTAGATATTGATGTAAAAAACTCATCGGTTGGAAAACAGCGTCAGTCAAAACAGCCATGCTTGATAATGCAAATTGTTGATTGATTGTTTAACATTTATTTAGATCAACAAACCCATGTTGCTGTTGCATGAATTTGAAAATATAAATAATGTCAACCAACGATTGTGTTTTTTCTTTTGAAAGGTAAATAAATTTTATTATTGTCAACCAACTAATTAAATAATGTGTAAGATTTTTCCTTAACAACTTGTGTGCGTTATTGGCATACCGCCAGTCTTACAGCATATCCTTTTACAATATTGGTATTTTCCTTTTTCTACAATATTATAACAATTGGTGTTAGTATTCCCTCAAAAAAAAAAAAAACTTGGTGTTATAAAACACCATGTAGAAAGACGGTCACTAACATACCTCTCTTCCACTTTTTCATTGCGTTTAATTGTATATCTATCTATTTCATCTCATTTTGTGATAAATTTTTGACGAATAAGATTAATTGAAGCTCATTTTAAAGTGTTTGATATTGTTTCTATTATAATGAAGTATAACCGATTTTTACTAAAAATTTAAATAATTTTATAAAGAGGAAAAAAATTGTAAATATAACAAGGCTTAATTGCATGTTTGGTCCTTTATATTTATTTTAGGTTTCAAGTTGGTTCCTATTGTTTTAAACGTTTCAAGTTGGTCCAAGCAGTGTGTCTAGGAGGTATTTTCGTCATTTTCCATGCAATTCCAATTTGAATCTGAATGTGAACATAATTGAAGCTCAAATTTTAATAGAAACTTCTACGTTCAGGTGTAAAAAGTCAACTTAAAAGGGATCAACTTATGCTAACATAGCAAACAAAAGGGACCAACTTGAAAACATTTAAAACAAAAGGGACCAACATGAAACCTAAAATAAACGTTAAGAACAAAAGAGACCAACTTGAAACCTAAAATCAATGTAAGAGACTAAACATGCAATTAAGCAATATAACAATTTAAATAAAAGATATGATTGAGGTTAGTTGGTATGTAAGTAGGAAATGGTATGCATGGATTTCACATCTACGGTGTGAGGAGCTTGGACCTACCGTAGGAGAGAAAATATGTCACCTGTTAACACAACAACAACCTCTTTTTTTTTTTGTCAATTAGTCTAGTCGTTGAGACATACACGTTTTAAACGTGGAAAAATGGAGAATTTAGAGTTCGAATTCCAGACCCTTGCATAATAATGTTCACGCAACTACCAACCGAACTATGTTTACAAGAAAATATAACCTCTTTTTTTAGTTTATGTAGTTTAGGTATATACATTTATTTTTCATTATTTTGATAGTACAAAACATCCGGAAAAAAACACAGTTTTTGAGCCATTAAGATGTGTATTTCCGGACAAAAATGCGGTTGTTATCCCGTCCGGAAATAGACATCCGAAGGCTTTTTAGCACTCCCTAGTCATGAATCCTTACAACCAAAATATATAAAAGAAAAACTCACATAAGTATGGAAAGATTTCAAAATTTACATGAGATATAAGCCTAAGCAAATGAATTAAGAATTTATATTTATACATAAAGCATTGTAAATGGATGTTTACATGCTGTGATCATATTGTGTAATAAAGGTTGCAATTGCTGCTGATGTAATGGTAGTGTCCTCATGCTCTGAGGTAGAGGATGTATTGTACGAAGTCTTCATATCAATTATACTTTCTTGTTATGTCTAACTTTGAGGTCCATAAAATCAGAAATTAAGGCAGGTTTTGTCATCATACTGTCATCAACTTTCATTTCTCCGGTAAGCATCTTGACCACAGTGGACATAGACGGTCGACTCTTAGGAGATTCCTGAGTGCAAAGAAGGCCAATCTTCAGAAATTTACACGCCTGCTCCGCATCAAATTCCCCGTTTAGCGATGTATCTACCAGTCCAACTAATTCTTTTCGCTCGTAAAGATCCCATGTCTGTAAGAACAAAAGTTTAGATAAGAGTAGGTCTAGAAATCTCATATCATGCTTTAGAGTATGTTCATTCTTATCAAATGAAATGCCAAAGCCTATACAAAAATGATTGTATTCATATACACGGTCGGATTAAAAAGAATGATGTTGTCAATCAATCATAATTGTGACATCATGAAAAACATTTAACTTAGATTATAACTGTTTTTAAAGTTATACCCTCTCTAGAATGAATTGCTCTTCCGTTGGCAGTCGTGAATTTGCGTTACGTCTTCCACTGACTACCTCTACAAGGAGGACACCGAAACTGTAAATGTCTGCTTTTCGTGTAAGCCTTCCCCCTATTGCATACTCCGGTGCCAAATAACCTCTGAAATAGACCATGCATCAGTAAATTTCTGACACAATAATTCATTAGTGACTGTGAATTACAATACTTACAGTGTTCCTGCTACACGTGTGCTGACATGAGTCGCGTTTGGTGGCATAAGCTTTGCAAGACCGAAATCGGAAATCTTTGGTGTAAGGTCTTTGTCAAGGAGAATATTGCTTGCTTTTATATCCCTATGAATGATAGGAGGCCTAACTTCTTCGTGTAGAAAGGCAAGCCCACGCGCAACGCCAATGCATATTCTACACCGTGTTCGCCAATCAAAGTAGATACGAGCACTATTGTGACCTCCACCTGAAGAGAAAACATAAAAATTGATGAAAAAATATTTGAGCAATGTTGAGAGTCAAAGACTAGTTAATAAAACCAACTCATGAAGCAAGCCGTTCTTTAAATTTTTCTCTGACAATATTTCAAAGAAATGTGACTACTTTCAATGTCTCAAACTGAGCATCGACATATAAATCATACACAGTTATGTAAATACAATTTACCAAAAAAAAGAAAGCATTTACCAAGAAGTGTTTGTGAAAGACTGTTATTCTCAAGGTAATTGTAGACTAATATCCTGTTATTTCTTTCAACACAACAACCATATAACTTAACCAAATTTTCATGCTCTACTTCGGAGATCACATTAATCTCTGTCAAGAACTCCTTCACCCCTTGTTTTGATTCAGCTGAAAGAACTTTTATAGCAGCAAGTTTTCCATTTTTCAGTCGTCCCTGATCATTCACAGCGTAATACAATTAAGGTATCGTAATCATCGATAAGAAAAGGAACGAAAACACAACGATCAAGTAGTAGTCTAGATTACCATGTAGACAGAACCAAAACCACCCTCTCCAATTTTATTGGCAGGACTAAAGTTATCAGTGGCATTACTTAGTTCTTTGTAGGTATAGGTTTTAACATTGTGAATGCCTGAAATATATGTTCAAAGTATATTCAATTAAAATCTAATACTAAAAATAGATTTCATTTTTCAATGTCTTATATCATAAATATCTTAATTCAGGAACCACATCCCTAGAAAACTAGTCAAATTTAAAAACTACAATAATACAGCTGTTAGAATTACAACTCTAGTTCAAAAGTAAAGAGGTATGAAAAACACAAACAGAAAACACACGAAATTTAATAATAGATTTCAGCCAATTGTGCCCACGTCTCCGACTATAGAGTGGTTGCATGCCTTTCTACTATTCAAGGTTAGGGTTATAACTTTTGTTTAAATACTACGGTCTAGCTTACATGATTACCCTTGAATCGCTAGCTCGGGATACCATCCCAGTTATTGGTAAACTATATATATGTCATACCAAACAACAATCTTATGTATTGTAATTTGTTAGTTTTCTTACCTTCATCATTGTCTGGATTTTGTCTTGAAGAAGACGATGTCTTACTAAATAAGCAAGGAAAACAGGTCATGATGGAATGATGTATCAGAGAAGAGAAAGGTTGAAGTAAAAAAGAAGAGAAAGAAAGAGAGAAGATTTTAGAGAAGAGAAAAAAACTATGTAATAAGGGAAGGGACCATGAAGGCATGTACATTAGCTTTGAAATTTCACACTTTCCTTTTTTCGTTTTCAGACCACAGTGGCTGCTCCAAATATTCTGCCTCACCCTATCTTCATACTATATTTTTCGATTTCATAAGGTTTGCCAATAAAAAAATCATTAAACGTGCGAGTTTCATAAAAGTTTTTTTTTTTTTAAGAAGCCAAATTATTAACCTACCGAAATTGATATAGGAGAATCAAATATGAAATCTTAAGAGAAACTCACTTCAATGTTCCCGACACCATCAGACCAACCCAAATCGGTTGAGTTTCATAAAAGTTACTTAATTTTTTTTTTTTTATAATTGAAGCAAAATATATTTGAGTTACATAAGTGTGATATGTTATTGTGGGAGCCAATTAATAGTGATTATGGAACCAAGTTTGAGTTTCATACAAACGTACCACATGTGATGCTTTAAGAAATTACGTTATATTTTGCCTTTTTTTTTACGGATAACCTTATATTCTTCATGACATTATATGTTTCGCATATTCTCTTCATTAAGGTGATATCCTCTATGATCATACGTCGATGTTTCACAAGTATGTTACGATGATTCAAGACAAAAAATCTTCATCAAGATTGACATGTTTGTATCACTTCGAGAAGGAAATATTGTGCAGACTTTCTAACTAAGTTAATAGCTTATTCTAACATTGATCTCATGGTCCACCACTCCTCCTTAACCGGTATTTCAGACCTCCTCTTTGCGGACTTTGTGTAAAGTTGGTTCCGTAGAGCTTAGTTTTTCTTTCTTTTTGCTTTGTTTTTTTTTTCTTTTCTTTTGACTTTTTAACCAAAAAGGGGTTTTTTACCATTGTCAAACATTATATTCTTCGCCAAAGTCCAACTACGCCTCGCTAAAGTCCAACCACCAAAAATTGCACTATACTCCGATGAAAATTTGAATCATGGTTTTACATAAGAAAACATTTGAATCATTCACAACTCACCACATGAATAACAAAAACAAATCGATGAAAATTTAAAGAAATAAAGAAGTATGGATTTAATCTCTCGAATCGTAATTATGTATAGTGATGAAAAAGATAGAGACAAATTTTGTATTTTAATGTGAAATTGAAAATAATTTAGTGCAAAAGTTTGAAAGATTTTTTTTTAATTAATATATTCCGTACTACTCGTTTAAAAAAAACTCATTTCTTGTCAATAAATTCTAGCTCCACTAGTAAAAAATGTCGAAATTACTATGTCGGATGTTGTGACTCGGGTTCAAATTCCGATTTCTTTACTTATGTATATGAGTTTTAATGATTATTTATCATTTCGTTTATCTACATAACAAACAACTCTTTTCTTGCAAAACAATGTCGGTCCAAACACGTTTGACAATGCAAATTGCTTTTTAAGTTGTTATTGTTTTTTGTTTAACATTAGTTTTGAACACCCATGTTTGACAATGCAAATTGCTTTTTAACTTGTTATTGTTGATTGTTTAACATTAGTATAGATCAACAAACCCATATTATTGTTGGCTTGTTGCAAGTGGAATGTATGTCGTATACCTTTGTCAAACCTAATATTCTACTTTTGCCATATAGAATAAAGTCAAAAAAACGGTTGATTAATTAAATAGTACATATATAATAAGGTTACTATAATAAATAAGGTTACCTTTGTACTACGTACGTTATTGACATTCCGTCAATCTTACATCAATTTGTTGAGATAGTCAATCTTACAACATATCCTTGATAACAATTAGTATTATAATATAGTATTATTAAACTAGTTTTTCTTTATTGGGATTAATTGGTTTTTTAATATAGGCAAATTGATATAAATAGAGTACAATTAGTCGGTGACTGGATCCAAAAATTTCAATCAGTGGGGCAAGATTTTATACCATAATTTTATTTTAATAAAAAAACACATCAATGTATGAGTGATAAAAATAATAACACAAATATTACAAAGCAAATATATAGACTAAAAAGGTTATACTATTTTAAATCTAAAAAATTGAAGACATCTCACTATCTATGAATTATAATTCTCTACGTGTATTTATATTTTTTTTGAACAAACAAAAATGAAATATATTAACACATAAAATATGGCCTATCCCGCACAAGATGTGCTGAAATAGAACACAGAAAGTTAATTACAAAGGTGATGGTTAGCAAACACAAACACCGAAACAACCTGGAACAAGAAAAAGAACAACTAAAAAAATGATTCCCAAGCAAGGTAAAGGATGAAGCCACCTGTCGTGATAAGTATAAGCAAAGTTAATAGTCTTTGCCTTTAATCACGAAAATGATAACAACTTGACTTTATTGAGCAAATGACATGACTCGACTTCCTTGTTATTCCTTTCATTCCAAATTGTCCCAGACACAAGCAAACCAAATTAGCTGCAAAACATTATGAGTAGAACAAGGTAAGCCACCTAACTGACCAAACTGCACAAAATAATCGATAATCGTAGCTGGAACAACTGAAGAGAAACCTAGCCATCTATGAATAAGCTGCCACAAACTCCAAAAGTTATAACAACTCAAAACAAGATAATTAACTGATTCCTCAGAGCCGCATCCAGTAACACAAACATTTTGTTCTGATTGAATAATGTAACGTCTTCGTAAGTTGTCTCTTGTTGGTAAACGATTGCGGAATTGACGCCAAGCAAATACCAACACCTTTAAAGGAACCTGTTTATGCCACGTAAAGTCAACCACATCCTACCCTTCAAGGTCGTCTACAGTCGTGAACATATGATACACGCCACTGACTGAGTACCCCTTAATTGGGTCTAATAACCTTTTCCACCTATCTGAAACATGTTCATGCAAAACAATGTTATGGAGCAATAAACAACACTCCTGAACCAGTTCCTCCTCCCAGGCAAGCAACCTTCTCCTCCACCTCCACGCCTCACCTCCCTCAGCCCATCCTAACTGACACATCTGAGACACAGTTAAATTTCTATTTTCAGACAAAACAAATAAACGATTAAACCTGTCACACAATGGAATCTCACCCACCCAATATCCGTCCAAAAGAAAGTGTCATATTTTTTTTTCTTCATTTTCAACACTATCAAATACATTTTTTTGTTCCATTTGACGACTGCATTTGGTGACTTTGTCTCTATCTCACTTTTATAACCAATCATTCTCTATCATCAAAATAATTTATTTAATTTTTTATCTATCAATTAAAGTCACCAAAGTCACCAAATCAAAGTGACTCAAATATTTTCCCATTTGTTGTATGTATGGAACCAAATAATTATTGAGCAATTTATCTCTCATACCACTGTATATGTGATTTTTTAAAAATAAAATTTTCAATATTTGTTATTTAGGGTCAATACTTAATTTTTAATAGAACAAAAATAATATTATTGTATATTTTACAACAAAATAATTAAGTGAGTGGGGGCATTTGCCTCCAATGTCATATAGGTAGGTCCTTGCCTGCAATTGGTGCTCTAGCATATTATAAGGGAAGTGTCTAGCAACTAATTAGAGTGGAGCAGAAAGACAGTAAAAAGGGTTAATTGATATGTATAATAGCAGAAGGGTGTGTTTGATTTGTTAAAAAATTAAGGACAAGACACGACAACTCTAATTATAGAATGTTTGATTTGTAAAACTGTTTTGTTTTAGGGACAAGACAAATTGGAGGCAATGAACATGACAAAAACTGAAATTCTTGTTTCTCACTAAACCACAACATAACTTTTTGTCCTAAATAAATACAAGTTGTCTAAAAAACAAAATAGTCTTTTGTCAACCAAAAAGTGTATAAAGCGAAAAATTGTTTAATGCCATAAACGTTTATCATGTGTTGTTTTGCTTTATATTATGTTGTTCTGTCTTGTATTATTCTGTCTAGTACTAACTTTTTAGGAGATCAAACGCACCTTAAGTATATAAGTGTACCAGCACACCAATCAATAGCCAAAAGTTAGCAATCCCTACACACCAGATAGTTTTCCTTTTCCAAAGGAGCACTCTTCTAGTCCAATAAGTGCAACTCATATAGTCAAAAGTTGTGAGTACATTTTATATGGTGGGATGTAGATTCAAACTCGTAATACTCAAAAGAATATATATTACATTTGCTACATTGTTGGTGTCATTGAAAAAATAAACAAGGTTTGTTGTATTTGTTATAATGTGTGGAAGCGCAATAAAAAGAACAAAAAGACCGGCATATGAGTGTCTGTATTTCCACTAGTATTTTTTTTTAATGTCTTTCCGCTAGTATCTGTCTTTCCGCTAGTATCTATACTTCTATACTATATATAAGAATTTATATTATATTTTTTATATTTTCTTTTTAAAAAATTGTATTTGTTATATTATATTGTCGATATCATTGAAAAAAAAACTATAGTTTGTTTCTCTTAAAAAAGTATAGTTTGTTATAATATAAAAGTGCAAAATATCTATTATATATACCTATAATTTTAATCAAAATCAAAATAATTTTAATCAAAATTTCATCAATTTTTTTTTGTTGTAATTTATATGCATGTTTGTCTAAATGCTAGTATTATATAATGAATTAACTAACTATCGTTGATCTAGTTTTATTAATGTCGTTCTGGTTATTTTATTTATTTATTTTAAAGACCGTTTGGTTATTTGTCATCTAATTATTATTTTTTTAAAAGAATTTGTGATGTAATTATTTGTTTTCTTCCAAATTTGAAAGGATTATTTTTATAGTGAATATTGTTTTAGTCTTTGAGAAAAGCTCTGAGACTTAACAAACTTCATTAAAATTAGGAAAGAGTTAAGTATTCGTCATGAAATAGCTACTTCTCTCTCAATTAATTAATTAAGGGGTTCAAGATGGTACTATATTATTGAGAGACAAACTAAGGTTAAAAAAGGAAAACTTATGAATTAAGTAATCTTTGTCAAACCCTTACTTGTGAATTAAATATTCAAGGACATTGTTTGTTTATAATCAATCCCAGACACACACGAGCAACCTTGCACACCTCTCTCGATGGTCAAATCTTTGGGTGAAAAAAAGGTTAGAAACCATATACCTGAAGATCTTGCATTATTAGTTTTGTCAAAACTTCCTTTAAAATCTTTCAAGCTTTTTGGATGTGTTCATAAAACATGGTCTCTCTTATTTGAAAACCCGTATTTCATCACCATGTTCAGGTCTATTTCTCACTCTCTAAACTTCAAACTGAGAACTATTTGCATTTACTGTCTAGTCGGAGCTTTGAGAATTAATAGACTAAAATTGGACTTGCCAACTCCACTTCAACAAGAGCACCCTATCTTTTATATTTTGGGTTCTAGCACTAATAACAGAATTCTTTGCCTTTCCTGTGCACAACACAGTACACTTGTATTGTGGAATCCAACAACAACAGATGAAGTCAATGTCATTCCTCCCAGTCAACCTTATTGGAGCCCTTTGATTCGTTGTCATGGATTTGGTTATGACCATGTTAGAGATGACTATAAGATTATTAGGCGTCTAGATTATTTTCCATTAAATGAAAGAGATCTTCTTTATCTCAATCTTCCAAAGATGCGTAATCGGAAAAAATATCTTATGATAATGTATGGGAGATTTATAGTCTAAGATGTAACACTTGGGAAAAACTTTATGTCAATATGCCTCCAAATTCAAACGAAGATCTATTATACACACATGATGGAATTTGTCATTGGTGTTGTGAAAATAATGATCAAATTTGCTTGGTATCATTTGACCTCAGCAGCTATGTGTATTTTACAACAAGCACGCCCATAACAATACCCACAATAGATCCCAGTTTTGATTTTGAGGATCCCAATTTTGATTATGGTATGGTGGCACGATTGGTGATGTTAAATGGGTCCATCGCTTTGATCTCTTGGTATCCAGACACGACTACCTTTTACATATCAATTTTAGGGGAGCTTGAGGTGAGTGAATCATGGACTAAACTCTTCACTATTGGACCTTTGCCCTCCTATATTGAGGAACCTATTGGAGTAGGGAGGAATGGTGATATATTCTTCTTAAAAAAAGATGAAAAATTACTCTGCTATGATTTAAGTACACACATGGTTGAGGAAATCGGTCTTGAAGAAGCACCATAAAATAGAATAATTTACAAGAAAAAGTGGTTTGTCAAATTAATCAATCACTCATTAGTTGTGTCATACCCCATTTTTTGACCCGTTTTCGTCTCGTTTTATTTATTGTCTCGTTTTACGCATTTTTTTAAAGGCCGAGAATTTTCGTCGTTTCAGACGAAATTTCGGCAGGGAGGTATTTTAAAATACCTCATGTCAATTTTTGTTTCGTTTATTAATTTTATTTTTTATCATCTTTTATTTTTACTTTTAATTTCAGTTTTTTTTATTATCATTAATTTTCATTTTTTATTATTATCATTATTATTGTTTTATTATTATTATTATTATTATTTTTATTATTATTATTATTTTCAATTTTTTGTCCAAAAGTCCAAATCCACAGTCAACACAGCCAGGCCAGTACTGTTCACGCGCCCCCAAACACAGTTTTCATCATCACAAACCTTCTATCCATATCCAAAATCATCATTACAAAATTCATCCAAATCTTCCAAATCTTATCCAAAGATCTGCAACTTGCAAGATTAAGTGACAAGCAGCTAAAATTTTTTCTATAAGAGACAGGATCAAAACACCAGAAAAAGAGAGAAGAAATTTTTGAAAAGAAATTTTGAGGAGCAAAAACAGATTTTTAACACAAAACATTTTCACAAAAAAAAACTCATAACCCAAACCCACACAAAAACAAGCCACGCCCCTAGCTTTTACAGCAACACAAAGGCAACACAACCACCACAACAAACCCAAACTCAGCCCCAACACAAACAACTCAGCCCCTAACAACAACATCCAGCATCACCACACGCCCTATACACATATACCCAGCACGTCCCAGCCCTCACGTCGCACCAAAACTCGCACGGCCACACACTCAACACCATAAACACACACTCGCACAAGACACACAACCACACACCATTTTCGCAAATACACACTAACACAACACAAGCAGAACAACACACAACCAGAATCACACACACGCACACGTAAGAACAGCAAAAAACACCACTAAAGCCGAAGCCAAAACGAGGTAAAAAGGGGACGTTTTTTTTGTACTTTTAATCTTAGATCTACGCTTTTTGGTGAGGATTTTCGAAAATCCAAGGCCGGATTCGGGTTTAGAACGAAAAAGGGTGTGAGAAAGTGTATTTTGTTTCGAAAAAGGAGAGGTTTTAACTCTCCGGCGCGGTGGCGCCGCCGCGTGGGCCGGCGGCCACCACGCCGGAGCACCACCTCCGGCCGAACAGAAATAGAGAGAGGGGAGAGGAAGAAATTCGGATGAGAGGGAAAGAAGAGAGAGAGTGGAATGGTTGAAATGAAGAGAAATGAGGGGAGAAGGGTATTTATACCCCTCCCCGTTTCAGTGAGGCAGGGTGTACGCGTTAGCGTACACCCACGCTCTCCTGGTTCTCTGATTTATATCATGTGGCCCTGATTTATTTTTACCCTGTGTTTGATCAGGGCCGTCTGATTAATCAGACGGCCCAGATTAATTTACGAAAGCCCAATGCTTTTTGGGCCCTTTTCTTTCAATCTGATTTATTTTCTACTACCAGCACCCCCCAGGTTTATTTTTACACCTCCTTATTTCATTTCTTTTATTTATTTTCTTTGCAATTTATTTTCCTTTTTATTACTATTTCCTTTTTATTTGTTCTTTTATTTTTAACATCCCATTTATTTACTTATCATATCATCTCATGCATTTTATTTTTTTATTTCTAATTGTTCATTTTATTTTGCATTTTTCTATGTCATTAGAATATACATGCATTTAGGAACAAAATGTTTAAATATGCATTGCATTATATTTTATTTTCTTAGTTTAATTCATATTCCAAAAGCAAAAATCTTTTTATTTTTGATCCAACAATCATTTCTTATTTATTATTCTCTCGCGTTTAGTTTTTTTTATCGCGCTTATTTTCTTTTTAACTCCGAGTAAAAAATCATAAAAAAACAAAAACATTTCAAATATTCAAAAACTTCATCAAAAATATTCTTCATTAACAAAGCCTTGGATTTCAAACCAAGCAATTTTATTTTAATCAAACTTCAATCGATCTTAATCATATTAGACTTTATTTTTGCATTTTTTTATTAATCAAACTTCACTCACTCGCCACTTTGGCTTATTTTATCTTTCACAAACATTTTCAAGCTTTAAAATCAACATAACAAATCACTCGTTTTTTAGGCCCGAACTACATCGGTTTTGATCCCATTTGGGTATGTAGGCAAAGGACTTTGTCCTTCCAAACCAACCAAACAAAAATCAACGAAAACAACAAAAACATTTTCTTTTTTGAACAACAAGCTTGTTCATTTTGGTTGCAACAACTAATTTGAACAATTTCTTTTCTTTTATTTTGAGTTCTAAAAACGAGCGTTTTTTTTTAGTTTATACTTTTTCAAGCGAAACTTGAATGAAAAAGGGTGGTTTGACGTATGTCTCTCCTTTCCCCGATCGGATAAACACTTGACGTATGGCTCGTTGCTTAGACGATCGTCATTCTTTTCTAGCTCCCCCAAAATTACGTTTTCTCAATTTCAAATAAAACTTGAATGAAAAAGGGTGGTTTGACGTATGTCTCTCCTTTCCCCGGTTGTACGAATGCTTGACGTATGTCTCGTTGCTCGGACAATCGTCATTCTATTTTTCAACGCGTCCAACGCACTTTAACCTTTCTTGGTCCCTCGCGACCAATTTTAACATTTCTTGGTCCCTCGCGACCAATTTTAACATTTCTTGGTCCCTCGCGACCAAATTGAACCTTTCTTGGTCCCTTGCGACCAAATCGAACCTTTCTTGGTCCCTCGCGACCAATTTGAACCTTTCTTGGTCCCTCGCGACCAAATTGAACATTTCTCGGTCCCTCGCGACCAATTTTAACCTTTCTTGGTCCCTCGCGACCAAATTGAACCTTTCTTGGTCCTTCGCGACCAATTTGAACTTTTTTTGGTCCCTCGTGACCAATCCAACTTTTCTTGGTCCCCCGTGACCATTTTAAACTTTTCTTGGCCCCCGTGGTCAATTCAAACATTGTACGCCTTCGTGCGTTTGTCATTTCGGCCCTTGTGGTCAATCCGAACCTGTCGTGCCTTTGCACGTTTTCTTTCAACTTTTACGCCGTGTGCGAGTTTATCGCCTTAATGTGCGTTCGTCTTTTTTACGCCTTGTGCGAGTTTATCGCCTTAATGTGCGTTCGTCTTTTACGCCTTGTGCGAGTTTATCGCCTTAATGTGCGTTCGTCTTTTTTACGCCTTGTGCGAGTTTATCGCCTTAATGTGCGTTCGTCTTTTACGCCTTGTGCGAGTTTATCGCCTTAATGTGCGCTTGTCTCCTTTATCATTCAAACGTTTCACGCCTTTGTGCATTTTCAAACTTTTTCAAGAACTACGTAAGCTTTGAATTCTCCGACTACCGGGAGATACGTAGGAGCAGGATTGTCATCTTGTCAAGCCAGTTAATAAAAAATCTTTCTTTTCCTTTTTTCTATTTCGTTTGTTTTTATCTCTTTCTTCACCTCATATTATATTTTCTTGTTCCTTTATATATGTATATATATGATTAAGCATGCAAGCAAAACGTCAAAAACATTTTAAGCCTAAGCCAACTAAGAGGTTCCCGTTGAGTACAACGGATGTGAGGGGTGCTAATACCTTCCCCTCGCATAATCGACTTTCGAACCTAAAATCTCTTTTCAAGGTAATTTAGAACTTTTTTCCTTTTTCCCCGAAAAATTAAAAGTTCAGTCGTGATTTAAATTTAGTGATTCAACGCTAGTCAATAGCTTGACATCCGAAATTCGACGCGACAGAAATGGCGACTTCACTGGGGAAAAGGGATGCATAAAACACTTTGTTTGTGCATAAACAAGTCAAGCCTATCTTAGTCGGCTTTTAGGATAAAATGTTTTTATTTTTTGCTTGCACGCTTATGCCTTATCATCATTATTTGTTTATCTTTTCTCGCTTTATATGTATATGTTTCATATTGCTTTATATTCATATTATATGTGTTGTGGGGTTACTTGAGCGATGTTACTCCACATTGTTCGGGTTAATGCCGGACGTGTGAGGCTCTATTCCCGAGCTTGAGAGAAAATTAAGATAGGATGGGGTTGCGTAGCGGAGGCCCACTTGACGTATGTCTTGAAGGGAAGATGCGAAAACCCCGCCTAGAGTAGATTTCACTTGGAATATATTGAGGTCTTGCGAGCATTTGCAATCGACGACAATAGTTCCTTGTGAGGTCCGTGATCTCTAGGGACCTTTTAGAAAATCTCATCTTTAGAGCCTACACGTGAGGATGGGGGAAATTTTGAACATACATATGCATACCATACATTTACATGCATAAAAATAACTTTCGCATATCACTTTGCTTTATAAGAAATTAATTGCACTTTTAATTTCCTTGTAAAGCAAAACAAAATTTTTTTTTTTTTTTTTGCATTTACATTAACGTCATTCATTATCATGCATATGTCCATCTTCGAGTCCAAAACTCATTTCCTTTTTACCCTAAGGATTTCTTACAATCCGAAGTGAGTCGTCAGTGTTCGCATTTCCTTCGCAACACTACGTGTCATCCCATTAAGGAAAGTGGCTCGACGTCCCAAAGTAACCCGCACATATAACAAGGGGCAACTATCCCCCCGTTTGAACATGGGGCATGCCATTCGGCTTTGGTGAGGAATTCATCCCCATTCCCACTACTCTTCAAGGGATCCCGGTACCTCAACCCGAGGTTACCTTCCCCCAGGCTACTGCGGCCTTTTCCCCAAATTCACAAAAAGCCCAGTCGTCATTGGCATTCCTCAATCTCCTACAAGAGTCCAATTTGCAATGGCGACTTCACAAATACAATTTCCAACCAAAGTCCAATCATCATTGGCACAATCCACAATCAAAGCCCGACCTTGATCGGCAACCAATCACATCATATGGATTGATCCAATGATTCAACCACAAATGCATGGTAGTGATAAAATTTGATTAATTTTGCGCAAAGCTAAGATACATGTTTCCTGTTTTTTCCATGATTAAACTCGAAATGAGAATATGTACTTAGTACAAAAATTATATCATGCAACTTGCGTTTTTAATATGTTTATTCGGTGAACCATTTAGAACCAGCCAAAATGTGAGGAATCCTCAAAATCATTATATATATGCAGGAGACCGGCGTTTTTTGTCTAAACTCGATTTTGTTATGTTAAATCTAAGCGTTGTTTTAGATTGTACGAAAGCATTAATAGGATCAAGGCATTTTTTGAAAATGAGTGAAAACACTTGACCACAAATAGCCCACCCTGTGAGGAGTGAGTATTTGTTAAACCCTTTTGAGCCTAATGAATCAGAATCATTAACTATGGACTGTCAATTCTCATAAGCTCAATTGCTTAATGAAATTGCCGGAGTTTGTAAAAAACTTCAGTTCATAGTTAAATCATTATTGAATTCTGATATTTTCTTTCATTTTTGAACCCTTAACCATCACGATTATTGTCCTTTGCCAAAAGAAAAAGGAACATTCAATTAGGGTATCATCTTTGATTAAGTTGAAAAAAGGAGGTGGTGAATGTCAAGAAATGGTGAATTTTGTAAATTGATCTTGACAACAAGAAAAAAAAAGAGAAAGAAAAGAAAGAGAAAAAAAGAGAAAAAGAGAAAATCTCTAAATCAAAAAGTTGTCGAGGATCAAAGAAAAACATTTGTAAATCACCAAGAGTTGTGATTGAATAAAGGAGGAAGGGTGTAATTTAGAAAGAATGTTCCTCTTGCTTGGCCATTTGAATTCAATTTCCCCACATATGACATTTCTTTTGTAACCAAGCCAAATTACAACCCTCAAAGACCTTGTGATCAATGCTTTCGTGCTTTTAGAAACAATGATTAGATGGACACATAACTCGATCGGAATGTTAGCAAACTTGCCGGATGAGTGTTCAATACCCCTCACATTAATATTCAATTTGTTCATTTACTTAAATGAGTGTTAGGTTGGTTCATTGATAAACATATTTTTAACTTGAGCTATACAATATAAATTTTGTGTTTGGTATTGTTTCAAATTTTTAGTGCAATCTGGGATTAATGGGAACATCAAAATTGCATGTGCAAATCTCATAGGAATCATGCATTCGGGAATTTCCGACCAACTCTCATTGCCAACAAAAGCCCAATTCTCATTGGCACCCACAATATCCAACCAAAGCCCAACCATGCTTGGCACCTAATCATTTACAACCTCCGACCATGCTCGGTACACAATCATAGCCAAAGCCCAACCATGCTTGGCACCTAATCATTTACAACCTCCGACCATGCTCGGTACACAATCATAGCCAAAGCCCAACTATGCTTGGCACTCCCTCACAACTCACAAGAGGCCCAGTCGTCATTGACATTCCTCAATCTCCTACAAAAAGCCCAATTTCCATTGGCCCTTACAAACACAATAGCAAGTGAAGCCCAATTTTCATTGGAATTCCAACTCACAAAACATATCAAAGCCCGACCTCGCTCGGCACCCACATCATCAAAGCCCGACCTTGCTCGGCACCATCCATTACGAAAAGCCCGACCTCGCTCGGCACCCACATTACAATCAAAGCCCGACCTCGCTCGGCATCCAACTACAATCAAAGCCCGACCTCGCTCGGCAACCAATTACAATCAAAGCCCGACTTTGCTCGGCATCCAATCATTATCCCCAGTGTTAAACATGAAATATGTTTATCCCACATTGGACTTCTTTCAAGGGATTCCCCAGCGAAACCCTCAGTAAATCAAAAGGGAATATCCCCAGTGAATCAAAGCCCGACCTCGCTCGGCATTCAATCATAATCCCCAGTGGATTAGCACAACCCCCGGTGGATTAACAAACTCCCCAGGAAATCAACCTTTGTCCCAAACAATCAAAAGCCCAATTGTCATTGGCACCTACTTACAAAAGCCCAACCACCGTTGGCATCTAAGGCTGGATATCGATCATGCTTCCGAAATGATCCTTATATCCCCAGCGAAACCGCAAATAAAGCCCAATTTTTATTGGCATTCCTCCAGTGGAGTCTCAACCCCTAAAGCCCAATCATCATTGGCACAAGTACAAAAAGCCCGACCTCGCTCGGCACCCACATTGCAAAAAGCCCGACCTCGCTCGGCACCCCAATCAATGCCCGACCTTGCTCGGCATCCAAATACAAATCAAAGCCCGACCTCGCTCGGCATCCAAACAAAACATAAACATTCCCGGTGGAATCACCAGTTCTTTCCCCAAGCGGATTAACACGATTCCCCAAGTGAAGTAATGATTTCCCCATGAGGTATGTGTTCCTCGTCAACGGTTACGGCTTCACCCCGTCAACATTTTGGAGGTGTTCCCTGTGACATCATCATCATCAAGGATTACCGAGTGTTTGCAATGCGACGTCGGTCCACTTTTCTTTTTTTACCGGTCTAAATCTTGTTTCACCAAGTTGTCGGTCATGCAAATAAATCAAAACATTTAGGGTATCCCCCAGTGCAAGTCAATCTTTCACGCATCCCCAGTGGGAGTTATACAATCATACATTCATGCATTCATGCATTTGTACATTTGTACAATCATACAAATCATATAATCACGCATTCATGCAATATATGCATTCATACATGCAAATACCACAATATCATCTGTACATGGTTGCTTTAACCATCACGTTTCTTATCAATCAATCATAAACAATCTACATTATTCTTTTCCTCCAATGTCATCCTCCAATAATGTTACAAAACAAAGCCCAATTTTATTGGCATTCCCCAATGAGTCATCATTCACAAATACCAAATCATAACCAAAGCCCGACTTTGCTCGGCATCCCATCATAGTCACCGGTAAATATTCCCCAAGTGTCATCCCCAATCTGTTTGGTCAAGTGATGTCACCCTTTTACGCCAAGTGGCAGTTCAAACGAACAGCTTGCGCATCTTTTTTATCATGTCTTTATGCCAAGTGGCAGTTCAAACGAACAGCTTGTGCATATTCCCCAGTGTTGTGCCAAGTGACAAGTTCTTTAACAAACAGCTTGTGCATCCTTTCTCCCTAATTGAAAGAGCAATTCTGTAAGGAACGGCTTGTCAGCCGCATCCTCACTGTCGTCAATGTAAGGTTCGGTAGCCAATCCGGACAGTTGACATGTCTTTTATTTCCTGTCGTCAATGTACGGTCCAGTAACCAATCCGGACAGTTGACATGTCTTTTATTTCCTGTTGTCAATGAACGGTCCAGTAACCAATCCGGACAGTTGACACGCTTTTATTTCCTGTCGTCAATGAACGGTCCAGTAACCAATCCGGACAGTTGACATGCTTTTATTTCCTGTCGTCAATGTACGGTCCAGTAACCAATCCGGACAGTTGACATGCTTTTATTTCCTGTTGTCAATGAACGGTCCAGTAACCAATCCGGACAGTTGACATGCTTTTATTTCCTGTCGTCAATGTACGGTCCAGTAACCAATCCGGACAGTTGACATGCTTTTATTTCCTGTCGTCAATGTACGGTCCAGTAACCAATCCGGACAGTTGACATGCTTTTATTTCCTGTCGTCAATGTACGGTCCAGTAACCAATCCGGACAGTTGACATTTTTCATTTCCTTGTCGTCAATGGCAGGTCGGAACAACCGACAGTTGACATCTTTTACTTTCTTGTCGTCAATGGCAGGTCGGAACAAACCGACAGTTGACATTTTTCATTTCCTTGTCGTCAATGGCAGGTCGGAACAACCGACAGTTGACATTTTTCATTTCCTTGTCGTCAATGGCAGGTCGGAACAACCGACAGTTGACATCTTTTATTTCCTTGTCGTCAATGGCAGGTCGGAACAACCGACAGTTGACATTTTTCATTTCCTTGTCGTCAATGGCAGGTCGGAACAACCGACAGTTGACATCTTTTATTTCCTTGTCGTCAATGGCAGGTCGGAACAACCGACAGTTGACATCTTTTATTTCCTTGTCGTCAATGGCAGGTCGGAACAACCGACAGTTGACATTTTTCATTTCCTTGTTGTCAATGGCAGGTCGGAACAACCGACAGTTGACATCTTTTATTTCCTTGTCGTCAATGGCAGGTCGGAACAACCGACAGTTGACATTTTATATTTCTTTGTCGTCAATGGCAGGTCAGAACAAACCGACAGTTGACATCTTATTTCTTGACGTCGATGGCAGTTCGGAATTCAACCCGAACAGTTGACATCTTATTTCTTGTCGTCAGTGGCAGTTCAGCAACAACCTGAACAGCTGACCTTTACATTCAATCCTTGTCGTCAGTGGCAGTTCGGATCTTAACCCGAACAACTGACATTTTACCCTTTTTGTTTCCCGTGGTTAATTGCCCACTCTCCCCAGTGAACAGTTCGGCAATAACCCAAACGGCTAACCTTTTTCCCCAGTGGAACACTATCCCCAATAGAGTCGGATCCCGTTTCTTTAAACGAACTCGGGTATCCCTTTGTCTCTTTTGTCCCCCAATCAGGTCATCTTTGCCATTTTGCATTTATACTTGCATCACATGCATTCATAACATTGCATACATGGCATCGCATCCATTTTGTTTTACTGTCCAAAACTGGTCAAAAAATGGTGTACTCTGTATTTAAGTTTCTTCGACCCGTCGAATCAAAATTTCGCTTTTTAATCTCCGTAGCGAAGAAACTTAAATAGGGGCATCTGTCATACCCCATTTTTTGACCCGTTTTCGTCTCGTTTTATTTATTGTCTCGTTTTACGCATTTTTTTAAAGGCCGAGAATTTTCGTCGTTTCAGACGAAATTTCGGCAGGGAGGTATTTTAAAATACCTCATGTCAATTTTTGTTTCGTTTATTAATTTTATTTTTTATCATCTTTTATTTTTACTTTTAATTTCAGTTTTTTTTATTATCATTAATTTTCATTTTTTATTATTATCATTATTATTGTTTTATTATTATTATTATTATTATTTTTATTATTATTATTATTTTCAATTTTTTGTCCAAAAGTCCAAATCCACAGTCAACACAGCCAGGCCAGTACTGTTCACGCGCCCCCAAACACAGTTTTCATCATCACAAACCTTCTATCCATATCCAAAATCATCATTACAAAATTCATCCAAATCTTCCAAATCTTATCCAAAGATCTGCAACTTGCAAGATTAAGTGACAAGCAGCTAAAATTTTTTCTATAAGAGACAGGATCAAAACACCAGAAAAAGAGAGAAGAAATTTTTGAAAAGAAATTTTGAGGAGCAAAAACAGATTTTTAACACAAAACATTTTCACAAAAAAAAACTCATAACCCAAACCCACACAAAAACAAGCCACGCCCCTAGCTTTTACAGCAACACAAAGGCAACACAACCACCACAACAAACCCAAACTCAGCCCCAACACAAACAACTCAGCCCCTAACAACAACATCCAGCATCACCACACGCCCTATACACATATACCCAGCACGTCCCAGCCCTCACGTCGCACCAAAACTCGCACGGCCACACACTCAACACCATAAACACACACTCGCACAAGACACACAACCACACACCATTTTCGCAAATACACACTAACACAACACAAGCAGAACAACACACAACCAGAATCACACACACGCACACGTAAGAACAGCAAAAAACACCACTAAAGCCGAAGCCAAAACGAGGTAAAAAGGGGACGTTTTTTTTGTACTTTTAATCTTAGATCTACGCTTTTTGGTGAGGATTTTCGAAAATCCAAGGCCGGATTCGGGTTTAGAACGAAAAAGGGTGTGAGAAAGTGTATTTTGTTTCGAAAAAGGAGAGGTTTTAACTCTCCGGCGCGGTGGCGCCGCCGCGTGGGCCGGCGGCCACCACGCCGGAGCACCACCTCCGGCCGAACAGAAATAGAGAGAGGGGAGAGGAAGAAATTCGGATGAGAGGGAAAGAAGAGAGAGAGTGGAATGGTTGAAATGAAGAGAAATGAGGGGAGAAGGGTATTTATACCCCTCCCCGTTTCAGTGAGGCAGGGTGTACGCGTTAGCGTACACCCACGCTCTCCTGGTTCTCTGATTTATATCATGTGGCCCTGATTTATTTTTACCCTGTGTTTGATCAGGGCCGTCTGATTAATCAGACGGCCCAGATTAATTTACGAAAGCCCAATGCTTTTTGGGCCCTTTTCTTTCAATCTGATTTATTTTCTACTACCAGCACCCCCCAGGTTTATTTTTACACCTCCTTATTTCATTTCTTTTATTTATTTTCTTTGCAATTTATTTTCCTTTTTATTACTATTTCCTTTTTATTTGTTCTTTTATTTTTAACATCCCATTTATTTACTTATCATATCATCTCATGCATTTTATTTTTTTATTTCTAATTGTTCATTTTATTTTGCATTTTTCTATGTCATTAGAATATACATGCATTTAGGAACAAAATGTTTAAATATGCATTGCATTATATTTTATTTTCTTAGTTTAATTCATATTCCAAAAGCAAAAATCTTTTTATTTTTGATCCAACAATCATTTCTTATTTATTATTCTCTCGCGTTTAGTTTTTTTTATCGCGCTTATTTTCTTTTTAACTCCGAGTAAAAAATCATAAAAAAACAAAAACATTTCAAATATTCAAAAACTTCATCAAAAATATTCTTCATTAACAAAGCCTTGGATTTCAAACCAAGCAATTTTATTTTAATCAAACTTCAATCGATCTTAATCATATTAGACTTTATTTTTGCATTTTTTTATTAATCAAACTTCACTCACTCGCCACTTTGGCTTATTTTATCTTTCACAAACATTTTCAAGCTTTAAAATCAACATAACAAATCACTCGTTTTTTAGGCCCGAACTACATCGGTTTTGATCCCATTTGGGTATGTAGGCAAAGGACTTTGTCCTTCCAAACCAACCAAACAAAAATCAACGAAAACAACAAAAACATTTTCTTTTTTGAACAACAAGCTTGTTCATTTTGGTTGCAACAACTAATTTGAACAATTTCTTTTCTTTTATTTTGAGTTCTAAAAACGAGCGTTTTTTTTTAGTTTATACTTTTTCAAGCGAAACTTGAATGAAAAAGGGTGGTTTGACGTATGTCTCTCCTTTCCCCGATCGGATAAACACTTGACGTATGGCTCGTTGCTTAGACGATCGTCATTCTTTTCTAGCTCCCCCAAAATTACGTTTTCTCAATTTCAAATAAAACTTGAATGAAAAAGGGTGGTTTGACGTATGTCTCTCCTTTCCCCGGTTGTACGAATGCTTGACGTATGTCTCGTTGCTCGGACAATCGTCATTCTATTTTTCAACGCGTCCAACGCACTTTAACCTTTCTTGGTCCCTCGCGACCAATTTTAACATTTCTTGGTCCCTCGCGACCAATTTTAACATTTCTTGGTCCCTCGCGACCAAATTGAACCTTTCTTGGTCCCTTGCGACCAAATCGAACCTTTCTTGGTCCCTCGCGACCAATTTGAACCTTTCTTGGTCCCTCGCGACCAAATTGAACATTTCTCGGTCCCTCGCGACCAATTTTAACCTTTCTTGGTCCCTCGCGACCAAATTGAACCTTTCTTGGTCCTTCGCGACCAATTTGAACTTTTTTTGGTCCCTCGTGACCAATCCAACTTTTCTTGGTCCCCCGTGACCATTTTAAACTTTTCTTGGCCCCCGTGGTCAATTCAAACATTGTACGCCTTCGTGCGTTTGTCATTTCGGCCCTTGTGGTCAATCCGAACCTGTCGTGCCTTTGCACGTTTTCTTTCAACTTTTACGCCTTGTGCGAGTTTATCGCCTTAATGTGCGTTCGTCTTTTTTACGCCTTGTGCGAGTTTATCGCCTTAATGTGCGTTCGTCTTTTACGCCTTGTGCGAGTTTATCGCCTTAATGTGCG
Organism: Medicago ruthenica; assembly: GCA_018208015.1. Taxonomy (NCBI): domain Eukaryota; kingdom Viridiplantae; phylum Streptophyta; class Magnoliopsida; order Fabales; family Fabaceae; genus Medicago; species Medicago ruthenica. The sequence continues at coordinate 75,737,427 of CM031372.1, read as the reverse complement.
TTCGTCTTTTTTACGCCTTGTGCGAGTTTATCGCCTTAATGTGCGTTCGTCTTTTACGCCTTGTGCGAGTTTATCGCCTTAATGTGCGCTTGTCTCCTTTATCATTCAAACGTTTCACGCCTTTGTGCATTTTCAAACTTTTTCAAGAACTACGTAAGCTTTGAATTCTCCGACTACCGGGAGATACGTAGGAGCAGGATTGTCATCTTGTCAAGCCAGTTAATAAAAAATCTTTCTTTTCCTTTTTTCTATTTCGTTTGTTTTTATCTCTTTCTTCACCTCATATTATATTTTCTTGTTCCTTTATATATGTATATATATGATTAAGCATGCAAGCAAAACGTCAAAAACATTTTAAGCCTAAGCCAACTAAGAGGTTCCCGTTGAGTACAACGGATGTGAGGGGTGCTAATACCTTCCCCTCGCATAATCGACTTTCGAACCTAAAATCTCTTTTCAAGGTAATTTAGAACTTTTTTCCTTTTTCCCCGAAAAATTAAAAGTTCAGTCGTGATTTAAATTTAGTGATTCAACGCTAGTCAATAGCTTGACATCCGAAATTCGACGCGACAAGTTGGTTTTCTTGTTCTCAACTAAGAGATTTAAGTCCTTAGTTGGTTTTCTTGTTCTCAACTAAGAGATTTACGATTGTGTTTATTAGGATCATTTTACCTTGAATAATAAAAAGTGGTTTGTACATCACTCATTATCATAATTATGATTATGCAGCGTATGAAAAATTAATAAAGCATTTTACAATTATGAATATTGTTGCTTTATAAATTTTATATTGAAAGTCTGTTATCTTTCTATTTGAAAGTATACGTTTAACTTGATGAAAATATCAAGTTATTTGAAATGCTTTAAAGAAAGATAATTAACTAATTGCTTTGCAGAATGCAAATGAATGATCCAACTATAGGAAACATATTACAAAGAAGGAGTCTCAGTAATTAAAGTCTTGATTTTGTATGGTTTATATATACTTGTTTTGAATATGAGCGAGTAAATTGCGCATTAGTTTGAATATGCTATATTGTTTGTCATTTGATTTAATAGCTGCATTGTTTATTTCCCTCAGCTTGGATTCCAGTAGTTGGAGTTTTTGGCATTAGTAGTTGATAGTTTGATGTTATGGGATTAAATATATCAAACAATTACTAAACTCTTACAAAGAAACTCATGAAGAAATTTTGTTGGAAAATTATGGTGTCAGCTGCTTCATGCAAGGTATAAAATTTTGTGTATGTGTCCAATTCAAGATGCCATTTAACTAGCTCGTGTTCTTTATCTTCTTAGTTTTGACACTCCTAATCAGCCTGTCGTATTACTAAACACGTACTACATTGGCCGTCTTTTAAAATTTTGATACTATGAATTTAACATTCTATGTCAATTTGATGTAAGAGAGAGACCAAGATATTAATGTTTGGCTTTGCAATATAATTTTGAAAGTTTGTGAAAGAAGTAGCAGTTGCAAGTCTATATGCGCATCTCCCTATTTGGTTGCACTTATTTTGGGAATTCAGTTCAAAACTGATAATGAACCATTCCTTACCTCTCCTTTCTCTCTGTCTCTTGATTTCTGTCATGTGAAATTGATTTGTCTTCAAGAAGTAATTAAGCGGTTTACGGTTAAGATTGTGGATATGTTGATTTTGTCCATGCCATGTAGTGTATGCTTTCTATAGATTCTAACATTTGTGTGGTGTTCGATTTTGCTAGAATATTCTCATTTCATACTCACAAGTTCCATGAACATTGATCATTTGTTCTTTACTTCTATGTAATGGACCATTCTAAACTATTCTCATGTGCCTAACTTCCACTTCTTTTTCTTCTTATTTCAATGTATGTATACAACAATTATGTTTGGGAGCCTAATTGGCCTTTGTCTAAATGAACTATACTCATAACTCCAATCGATAAATATATTGATTGATGCCTAAGCCTAATTTGGCCTTTGTCTAAATTATATATTTTTTCTTGTCAATTTTATGAAGTTTTTTTAAGAAACCTATAAATTCTGAAACATGAAATGCATAGGGTCTTGGAGTTCAATCAATTATCTGGAGAGCTTCCTCCAGAGCTTGGGAATCTTACCCAGCTTGAAAGACGGTAAGTCCCTTAATTTGTAGGGCTTGGAATTCACAATTTTTATTTCCAGTGCTGTTAAATAGCGGCTATAGCATAGCGGAATTTTAACAAATCGCTGTGTTCCACGATATGCAATTTGGTTCAAAGTGTTGTCAAATAGCAGCTATAATGATGTTATATCACTGTATAATAGCGGAATTTGAATAAATTGTTATTTTCCCCAATCCGCGATTGACAACATTGCTATATTTTCTACATTTTATGCCTTTAATTTGGTTTTTTGAAGTGATTAGATAATCATTGGTGAGAACAATATTTTGAAATTCAAAAATGGCTATAGGTAGTTTGATTTATATAGAAAAACCTTGAAAATAAGTGTGATTATATCCATTCAAAGTTTTACTAAATAAAGTGCAAACTACTCTTCAGAGAATTGTAATCCCTAATTCCAATTTCAATATTGTTGCATGCTTCTTACCTCCAACAATTTTACTGGAAATTTCTGTTTATAAAAAGAATGACATTTGATTGTGACAGGGTTATGCAAGGGAGTGGTTTGAGTGGTCCAGTTCCTTCTGGAATTTCATATCTAAAAAACCTCACCAACTTGTAAGTAAGATGTTTCTTATTGTGACACTTCAAATTGATTGTGTGATCGGTGCCTTACACTTACCCGACACCGACATATGTAGTAACATTTGATCACTTCTATTGTATCAAATTATTACAGTGTCTGTGTGTCAATGTATGTATCATGTGTTCATGTCTATTTTAACAAATTAAGTGGACAGTTTCCGAACACTTTGGGTGGCCTTGAGAACATAAATATATTGTAAGCAATATCCTCTGAGTTACTTATATACAACTAAAACAAATTGGATTGTTAACGATATCTGCAAGAACTTGGTGTGATTTAAACTGATCAAGACATACATTCAAAAAGAGTGAATCTGATTCATTTCTTTTCAAAATATAGATTCATTTCAAGTCTACGTGAATGGTTCTAAATTGCCACGTTGCAAACCTTGATATTACGAGAAAATGCATCCAATGTGGCCGCTGAGGAATACACACTAACTGTAAAAATCACATAGCTGCTGAGGTCAAATGATACCAAGCAAAGTTGATCATTAATTGTAGACAACCAATGACATATTCCATCATTCGTGTACAATAGATCTTCTTTTGAATCCGTATGCACATTGACATCAAGTTTTGTCAGTGTTACATCTTAGACTATAAATCTCCCATACACCACCATAACATATTGAGTTAATAGCCCGCTAATTCCGGTTTACCCCTGTAAAAAAATATAATTTAGATTTCATCCTTGTAATTTCAAGATTTCCAGTTAACCCCCTTCATGAATTTCGACTGTACAAAATCGATGATATGATAAGTGGAGTAAACCGAAATTTACTCAAATTACAGGGGGGGCGAAAATACCAAAAATTTTGTAATTTGACTCCAAAACCAAAGAATCTTCGAATTACAAGCATGAAATCTAAAAAAAAAATTACAGGGATTAAACCGGAAATAACCTATATTACAGAAGTAAAACACTATTAACCCAAGATATTTTTTCCAATTGCGCATCTTCTGGCAGATTGAGACAAAGCAAATCTCTTTCATTTAATCTAATGTTTTTGGTCTCTATAAAAATATCAACTTTTCGTTTTAGTCTCTCTAAAACTTTTCTTTGATTTTTAGTCACCAAAAGTTTTCTAATGTGACCGCAATTGCAATTATGATACTGTTGCAAAAACCTCTAAATCATTTATATTGAGGCCACAATTGCGGTTGTGGACTGCAATATTGAACTATCTCCATCTGCGTATCTCATTTATTTTTGTTCTAAAAGTTCAGACCAATAAACAGATATATACGTCTTAAAGCATGCATCGTGAGATAATCATGTTGTTGTCTCTCAATGGAGCAAGTTCTTTCTTGATATCATTAATCTATGACCTAATCTTGTTGTTTTTGGATTTCCAAACTGTTGTATTTGGATTTCCAAATTCTATTTTGAAATAGAATATCTACCGAAGTTGTTACTAGGTTGAGTCACGACCAGGTCGCTCTCTTTAAGACGTTTCGTGGCATTGCCCAAAATTGTGCAAGACAGACTATCAACCACGCCGCCTCCAGGATAAAACAAGCCCAGCTACAACTGTGCGGTTAACTACTGCACTGTAGAAAACCGTTCGAGATTTACACCTCCAATATGGTATTAAGACCACTCTTTAATATTGAAACCACTTTCTAATATGGTACTGTGACCACTCTATTATGGTGCTAAGACCACTCAAATATGGTGTTATCACCATTCTAACATTTGAGCTCTCCAAAATATCAATATGGTACTAAGACCACTCAAATATGGTAATACCACCATTCTGACTTTTTAACTTCTCCAAGAGTAGAAAAATATCGAAAGAATTTTTATATACCGTTAAGATCATTCTTAATTCTGACGGGACATTATTATTTCAAAAGGGACTACGATCTTAAAAGTACTCTTTATTTCGAAGGGACATATATTATCGAAGGGACTATGTTCTTAAGACCTTTCTTAATTCCGAAGGAACATTATACGGAATAGGGACTAAAGTCTTAAGAACACTCTTAAATCCGAAGGGACAGAAAAATGAGATAAGAGAAGAATAGCTCGTTAACACAAGCTGGGGGGAGAAGAGAGAAAGAGTTCTCGACAACTCAATAGAACTCTTTGGTGTGATTTTTGAACTAAGTGGAGTCATCTATTTATATAGAGATTTTGTAACTGTTTTGGCTAAAATTGCGGCAGCAGTTACTCTAATGGATATGATCAAAAAGAAACTTCATCACTAATCAGTTCAACAACATTTGTAGATAAGATCAAAAAGAAACAAATCCACAAAAATGGAGGAAACAAACTCATTGGATATGAATGAAGGAAAGATAAGAACTCAGTTTAATTCTTATTCTTATCACAAACAACATAAACTAAATTTATGGGAAGTGATATTCACGAATAAAAATAATAATTACTATTATTGTTATCATTATAAAGTATTTAAAATTAAATACCGCAATTTAAACACTACTAATGTGTGTGTTCTATTTTATGTGGGACACCCACTCTCTATTTTTTCAATTCACATCACACTAGCTCAAAGTCTTATTACTTGGTGTTTAATCATTCAATCTCCTTCCAACTTCACACCAATGTTCCAACAATCCCCCACTTGAATTTAAAAAATGGTTTCAATAGTAACGTCAAAACGTTTCTATAAGGTTGCTAATAAACAAAGGTGTCGCCTACAACTTGAACCTTTGCATAGCGAATACTATTCCGATTCAACAAGAGTTGCTTACAGCATTGAACTCTATCTCAGACATAGAGTTCGCACACTAACCTTTTCCTAAGGTGTATTCTAAAAGTCCGTGCGTTTATGGCCCTGCACGTCTATCCCAGTTTTAACGAACACTCTAGGTATTCTGCCTCAAAATCCCTTAGGAACCGGCCTCAGTTCCACATTCGTATAGGTGAGTCTATCAAGAGTACTCCTGTAGCTATGTACTCCACTCAACATAGAGTATAGATCTCATTAAGAGTTTCTATTATCTCATCCTTCTGTCGCTGCAGGATTCATGCTTTCTTAATTTTCTCATAGCATGTTCTTTCACTCATGACTTGTTATTACCCATTGAACCTATTTATTGGGATCTCCAGTCATTTAGGTCGGGTTACCATCACTTATGATCTTTAGGCATTAGTCCCATCTTATTGGATGTGTTTATGACTTTCTTTCTAGTAATTCCTTTCGTCAAAGGATTGACTAATTCTTTATCAGTACGTACATGATCTACTTTAACCGTTTCTTTTGAGAGTAGATAGCTCTCTAATTTGTTATGTGTTCGTGCCTTAATTATCGTCTCTTACTATTGTAGTAACGATTCTCAATTTTGTAATAGCTGCAGTACTATCACAATGAATTAACACTCCTGGCAACAGATTTATCCACTAGGGGATCTCAACTAGCAAGCATTTTCTCAACTTGCTTCTTCACTAGTTTTCTCTAGTGTTCTCATCTCAGATCATTCCAGTGTGGATTGAGTCAATATCATATGTTTCAACAAACAAATCCTCCAGTGATGCTCAATGTGCAGCCACTGGTCGCTTAAGACTCATATGAAGGATGTTCTATTCTGTATCTTGTACCATTCAACTACAACAGGATACTCCTCATAATGTAATCATAGAGTCATAGTCTTCTTAAGGCACCTTATGACTCTTTCAATAACATGTCAATGTTTCTCACTTGGTCTACTAGTAAACTTGCACAAGAGTTCCACGACATAGGCAATGTCGGGTCTAATACATTCAGTGACATATCTAAGGACTGCCAATGATGCTCGCATATTCTATTTGCCTAACACCACCTCAAGTGTTCTTGAAGAGTTTTACACTTGGATCATAAGGTGTGCTTGCAAGTTTACAGTCAAATGATTACATTTCTTAAGATCGTCTCAACATTGTGAGATTAATTAAAAAAATTCTCTTTTTTGATCTAGTAATCTTGACACCAAGAATTACTTCAACTTTGTCTAGGTCTTTCTTATCAATGTTTGTTGATAAACAATGATTTCACATAAATTATAGCATGAATCTTTGAACCAAATATGAGCAAGTCGTCTACATAGAGACATATGATCGTGCAAATGTTATTTCCATATTTGTAGTGAATACATTTGTCACTTTCAGTCACTTTATACTCATTCGATATCTTTAGGTTGTCAAATTTTCCATGCCATTTCTTAGGAGTTTATTTTTAGACCATGCAAAGATTTTTCTAACTTGCTGACCTTGCTTTCTTGTCCTGAATCACAAAACCTTCTGGTTGTTCCATATAGATTTCTTCTTCTAGTTTACCATTTAATGAGGCAACTTTCACATCCATTTGGTGTACTATCAATTTATGAACAACGACTAAAAGGATTGACACCCTTATGGATATGATTCGATTGATTAGTGACTAAGTGTCGAAGAAATCTATATTTTTTCTCTTTGCCTAAAACCTTTTTCTACAAGGTGAGCCTTGTATTAAGCAACCGAACCATCAGGTTTTTGTTTCTTTTTCCAAAATCCAAATACAACCGATTAGTTTGCATCCAGGAGGCAAGTCAACTAAGAGTCGTGTTTCGTTAGACTCTAGAGAATCCATTTCATCGTTTACTGTTTTTTTTCAAAAGTTAGTATCCAATGAAGACAAAGCTTCTTGGAGGCCAGATGAATCCTCTTCCAATATACAAACCATATAATTAGGTTTATACTCTTTAGCATTTATAACTTTCTTACCTCTTTGAGGTTCTATAACATCTCGTACGATGTTTTCATAACTATTTCTGATTACTAGAATGTAATCAGATGCAGTGCCCCCACTAGCTCTCAATTTAAAAGAAAATTTATTTTGCCCCCACTAATGACCTGCTTTCACTAGCACACTCACTAGTGCCCCCACTATTCTTTATTTAATGGGGTATTTATTTACATAGAAATCGGTATCGTTTAATTTTATGCTCACTTTAGCATTTAGGTTTTAAAACTTATATGCTTCGCTATTTATAGCATACCCAATGAATACACATTCATAGGCTCTACTAGTGAGTTCAACTCTCTTGGGGTCCAGAATCCAAATGTAGTCCCGACAATCCCAAGTTCAAAAAATAAGACAAGTTAGGTTGTCTTTTCTTCAAAAATTCTTAATTAGAAATTTTGTTCTTAGACTTGGGTACTCTATTCAACATAAATTTCAATTTTTATAAAAATTGAACATATCAAGCGTATCAATTTTATTTTTTTTAAAATTTACAGTCATCAATAAATATGATAAAATATCTTTTTTATCATTTCTAGTTTATGCGTCATCAAGTTCGCACATATCATAATTTGTTAAGTTTAGAGGTTCAAGTTCTCTAAACACTGATTTATATGAACTTATGGTTCATTTATTTTGACTGCAAAAAATAAAATTTTCTAATCATATAACTTTGGAATTAAGTCCAAGTTACTCAAGTTTAAAATTAAACGCTTGTTCATATGATAAATTTTGACATGTCAAATATTAAAATCCCACAACTTATAAAACAGAGGGAGAATTTAATTTTGAGCATATCATCAAAGGTGCAGTCTTTCCCCAACAAGAATGCATGATGCACAAGTCTCTTTTTAAGTCTGAGTCAACTCGGTCTTATTCAATAGAAATCTGAAATTCAGATTCTTTCTTATTTTGGAGCATGCATCACGTCCTAGAGAATAATTTTCTTTTCGGACGTGATTTGCAACTTCACATCTCCAATGCCAACGAATTTAATGTTGTTATAATATCCTAACAACACTTTGTTATTTACAGCAGTAGCATATGTTTTTGAACATAGCATAACCATAGCAAACATGGCGCGAGGCGCTAATGTTTATCCACCATTCACTTAATTCACCAACTAGATTGATTTAACTAGTCATATCAATGAATTTCCTTTTTTTTTAGTTAGGTTAGGCAGCGGAGCAACAGTTTACTTGTTAATATACTTGCGGGACATATGACCTGGTTTCTCACAATTGTATTAAAAATAAATTGTGAACCAGTGTCATTTCTTGATGGTGGCCGCTGATTTTCGTTTAGGACCATTTTGGGGTTCCTATTCTGTTGGCAGTTAGAGTTACTTATTCACAGTGCGGTTCTGATTTTTGAAAATAGTTTTTAAACAAAAAATTCAAAATCGCATATGTGAATTTCTGAGTATTGTTGTTATAACAACAAGCACTTCATTGTGTTCAGTATATAGATGCATTTCTATAGCCTTTTTATCCTTCTTGTATTTAGGGACAATAAAACTCGAGTTAGTAAGTTCTTCGGTAGACATGGCAGAAGAAAACGTCTTAAAATTGTTGTTTTTGGATTTCCAAACTGTTGTATTTGGATTTCCAAATTCTATTTTGAAATAGAATATCTACCGAAGTTGTTACTAGGTTGAGTCACGACCAGGTCGCTCTCTTTAAGACGTTTCGTGGCATTGCCCAAAATTGTGCAAGACAGACTATCAACCACGCCGCCTCCAGGATAAAACAAGCCCAGCTACAACTGTGCGGTTAACTACTGCACTGTAGAAAACCGTTCGAGATTTACACCTCCAATATGGTACTAAGACCACTCTTTAATATTGAAACCACTTTCTAATATGGTACTGTGACCACTCTATTATGGTGCTAAGACCACTCAAATATGGTGTTATCACCATTCTAACATTTGAGCTCTCCAAAATATCAATATGGTACTAAGACCACTCAAATATGGTAATACCACCATTCTGACTTTTTAACTTCTCCAAGAGTAGAAAAATATCGAAAGAATTTTTATATACCGTTAAGATCATTCTTAATTCTGACGGGACATTATTATTTCAAAAGGGACTATGATCTTAAAAGTACTCTTTATTTCGAAGGGACATATATTATCGAAGGGACTATGTTCTTAAGACCTTTCTTAATTCTGAAGGGACATTATACGGAATAGGGACTAAAGTCTTAAGAACACTCTTAAATCCGAAGGGACAGAAAAATGAGATAAGGAGAAGAATAGCTCGTTAACACAAGCTGGGGGGAGAAGAGAGAAAGAGTTCTCGACAACTCAATAGAACTCTTTGGTGTGATTTTTGAACTAAGTGGAGTCCTCTATTTATATAGAGATTTTGTAACTGTTTTGGCTAAAATTGCGGCAGCAGTTACTCTAATGGATATGATCAAAAAGAAACTTCATCACTAATCAGTTCAACAACATTTGTGGATAAGATCAAAAAGAAACAAATCCACAAAAATGGAGGAAACAAACTCATTGGATATGAATGAAGGAAAGATAAGAACTCAGTTTAATTCTTATTCTTATCACAAACAACATAAACTAAATTTATGGGAAGTGATATTCACGAATAAAAATAATAATTAGTATTATTTTTATCATTATAAAGTATTTAAAATTAAATACCACAACTTAAACACTACTAATGTGTGTGTTCTATTTTATGTGGGACACCCACTCTCTATTTTTTCAATTCACATCACACTAGCTCAAAGTCTTATTACTTGGTGTTTAATCATTCAATCTCCTTCCAACTTCACACCAATGTTCCAACAAATCTTTATTAAAATGAATACCGATATGATCAACTCAGTTAAGTCAATGAAAGGATCCTTGGGGACCACCCAAATTATCCGAGATCTGACGTAGTTGAAAGCAAAGGCTAGCAAGCGTTAAACCCAGATTGAAAAGAAACAAATTTGCAAGCGACAAACCTGTGAAAATAAGGTTCTGGAATCCATCAGAAATTTAGAAAACTCTCCGAAATTTTATTAAATGAATATAAACTGTCTCTCTTGGACAGTGGCATATCTAAGACCCTATGGCTGAGGGTGCAAAATTTTTAACGTATATGAGATACCGAGTTTTAGCATAGTAATTTTTTCTTATTATTTGGTCGTTTCTTTAAACTACTAAAGTTTTAATTTTGTCATTTTTCATCTTAGTAAATAACTTTTTTTTTGTATCATCTATGATATTTTTGACATTATGAATTATAATATTTAGCAGCGAGGAAAGATCAAATTACACTGATATAATATTATATCAATGTTACACCGTTAAACATTGTATTATTCGATACATATTTTTCAAATTTGACAATTCAGTTGTAAGTTTATATCATATAAATCATCTAGGTAAGATTTTAAACACATCTAAAATCATTTGATATGTTATAGAGACTCACAAAGATTAAGGGTTTATGCATTTTATTGAAGATCGTTATAATCTTGATAAGTCTCAATATCAAATTATTTTAGATTTGTGTAAAATTTTACATGGATGATCTATATGACATAAATTTACTATCAAGTGGCCAAATTTAAAAAATATGTATCAAACAAAATGATATTAAACGTTGTAACATTACATAAATGTAGTTTGATCACTCCTTAGCAACACAAGGTTAAAATTTGAAAGACAAGTATATTTGTAACGCTTATTAATAAAGAAGAATGTAAAAGCAAAAACGAGGAAGAAAAACAAATTATTGCATAATATATATTATATCTGTAACGCTTATATTTGGTCTCGAGGTAAAGCCTATTCTTTCCAACTTAAAAGGAACATGGGTTCGGTTCCCCCAATTAATTCATTTTGGTGGTATATTGTGGAAAAATGGAAATAGAGCTCTGTTTGGAATTTAAACAGTCCGAGAATACTATAGTAAAAAAAAGATTGGAAAATGAATTGTCATGTCATGGCACAATAAATAAAAAGAAAGTCGGCATGTGTATATCAATCAGTTAATGGGAAAAGAACTGACGTGGGTACAGAAAAGTTAAACGAAAGCTTATATGTGTCAGAAGTAGTAAATGAAGTGAAAGGTATTTGGGGTCTAAGTGTAAATGGGCTAAAGGTGCAAAATATAAAATTCAGGGTGGTCAGAATGAAAAAATCTAACACTGGATCCGCCCCTGCTCTTGGAATACTAAGGAAACCTTAATGGGCCGAAAATCCAAAACGGAAAATAAAACAGGAATTATTAAAATTGGGCTGAAATAATAATACTAAGGAAACCCTCGTACATCATGATCTTGAAGTGTGTTCCTCTTAGAGTCTAATGTATGATTCCCCTGATATCAATTTCGATAGGCTAGTCCATACAGTGCTTTGTTCCGGCTTTAAATGGGGTCCTTGCAAGTAGGCGGTGGGATTGGTTATCAGTTTTTATTGGAGATTGTTTTTAACTATATAGATACTAGCGGTTGACGGGTACTCCATGCTCATCTATTTGATATTTTTATTGCGTAAACCCATGTAAATTATAACTAATTTTTTATGAAATTTAGATTTTGATTAAAATTATATTTATAGATGTTTGTGACTTACTGTAACAAATCATGTTTATCTTTTCCAGTTACACAACAATATTGCAAATATTTTTTTTGAAGAACAATACTGCAAATAAAATAAACTCTTATGTTTTTTCAATGACACCGACAATATCTATTACTTCTATTATCTACTACTAGCGGAACATGTGCGTATATTTTATTATGTTTGTTTGTATAATTTTGATTAAATTTTTTAAATATTAATGGAAATTATTCATACATCGATTTATCTTACAAATTATTGTCAAAGCATATGACGAAATTATTTATCAGCTCGGCGTATTTTGATTTGTCTATATATAATAAAAAAATAAAAATAAAATAACGATCATTTTTTATTGATTATATTTATAGTGACATATACTTGATCTAGTTTGTTACACTTTTTTAAAGGATTAAGGAAAAAAAAAATGACATATACTCATATCATGTTTGTTACACGATATATTTTGTGTGGTAACAAAAAAAATATTGGGTTTGTTATATTTTTTTTAATATTTGAATTCACTCTCATCCATTGCCTTTTTTAAATGATAAGGAAAAAAAATCGGACATATATGATTTGTTACATTTTGTTTTAATATTTAAATAATATTTAAATTTACTTTTATCTATTTGTTATATGTGCTATTTGCATTGAATGTTGAGGGTAATTTTGGAAGGAGAAAAAGTCAGCCCAAAACAACCGAAAATGACTATTTTCTTTATATATATATATATATATATATATATATATATATATATATATATATATATATATATATACACTATATGAAAATCTTACTCCAACAAAATTTCATAATTATTCCCGGTTAAACTCATGATCGCCTTAATCTTATGAGCTTAACGATCATTTTGCAAAATAAAAAACTTAATTTCCGGCTTAAATATAGGAAAATGGTTTATTATGCTCTCTTATGCCATAAATATAGAAAGAAAAAAAAAACAGTTTTTTCTCCTCTCTTATGTCATAGCTTTAGGAAAATAGTTCTTTTCTGTACCAAAAGAGAAAAGATTTAGGAAAATAGTTCATTCTTATCTCTTTTAATCTCTTAATCAAACTAATTTACATATAAAATAAAATAAAAATATTTAATAAAAACACTACATTGATGTTGATATTTTTGAAAATAATCATTAGCTTTCAAAATTTTATCTTATCAACTTTCTCATATTGGTACATAAAATTTTTCTCCCACAGATGTAAGGACATAAAATCTACAAACGAGTGTGGTGCAAATATTTAACGGTGTTTTACGCGAAAAATAAAAAATATATTTAATAAAAACACTACATGAATGTTGATATTTTGAAAATAGTCACGAGTTTTCAAAATTTTATCATATCGATTTTCTCATACTAACACATCTACTACTTACTAAATGAAAATCGTACTCCAGCGACATTTCATAATTATCCTCGGTTAAACTCATAATCTTCTTAATTTTATGAGCTTAATGATCATTTTACAAAATAAAAAACTAATTTGTGGCTTAAATATAAGAAAATAGTTTATTCTTCTCTCTTATGCCATTAATATAGAAAAACAATTTTTTCTCCTATCTTGTGTCATATTTTTATAATTTATCCCTTTTTTTTCCCTTGTTCCAATGTTCTATGTCTATGTATACACCAATTATGCCAAGGAATACACACTAACTGGTTAAGCCAATTATGCCACATGATTTTCTAACTCTCCCTAATGCTTACTCATTTATGGGGTGAAATTAATATGACTTCCACCACTTGATGTGAGACTCATTAAAAAAGCTCTCAACGAAAAAACTTTAAATATGATGAAATATTAGTTAAAGTCGGATTATAAGACATAAAATCACCAAGTAGTCATCTCTTGACCGGTCATACACAAAACCATTTAGATAACAGAAACAAATACCTAAATTTAAATTGGATTCAATAAGAGTAAAGGAATTTGTTTATAAACTCCAATGGATGGATTCCATAGGAATATGTCTGAATATCAGTGAAAAAATATAAACCCTCTACATGAACCCCAGGTGCCATAAAACAAAGGTTTTATTATTTCCATTTCATAACATTTTTTTCAATAAACATGAAATATGAGTTTGATTTGGTGACTTTGGTGTGAGAGTTAAGAAATGAATGGAGAATGAGATTGAAAGTTTGATCCTCATTCCAATATAATATAATGTTAATAATTACTAATAATATTATCATTAATTGTTTATAAAAAAACATTCTTTTCAATAAACATCTAGTTTTATTATAAAAAGATAATTAAAAACAAACACCTAGTTTTGTGAATGTTATTTTGTATTTCTTGTGTACTTGATTATCTTTTTATCAAGTCTTGTGTACTTACTTATAAGTACGTATCGTTCGGAAGAACCCGAGTTCGATTTTTGGATGGAAGCATTTTTTATCAGATTTTATTTACCTTCCGACTGAACTCTAAATTACAACATCCCCTAGTAACCGGAGGCTTAGCACCAAACAAGAAATTATAAGAATGTATTCATTTTTTCACACAAATTAAAAAAAATTGTTGTTAATTTAAGGGTTAGTTAAATAAATAATTTCTATAAATAACCAGAATTTCGTTTTTAGTCCCTACAAAAAAATCGCAATTTTTAGTCCGTGTAAATTTTTTCGTCAGTTTTTTTGCGCCTTAAAAATGCTAAAGAAAAATGTTACAGGGACTAAAAAGTGTGATTTTTTGTTTGGACTAACAACGAAATTCTGAACATTTATATGGATCATTTACCTAATTAACCTTTAATTTAATGTGTCAATTCTGGATAAAGTTTTTTTTTTTTTAGAAGGGATAAAGATCTTCCTTAATTATAAGCACATATTCCTTTTTTTTACATATATTAAGAAAAAATTGTAGTTAATTAAATTTTTCCATATTTTGTGTGAAGATTATTCTAAACATAATAGTATACTATATTTGTATTCTATCATGATTACTTTAATTTGTCCACAAATAATAGCTCAATATGTGAAAACATTGAAATTGTTAGGTCGGATGTCGTTATCGGGGTTCATACCCTATCACCTTTATTTGTGTGTTTAAGTTTTCAATAACTATTCCTTCAAAAAAAATTGATAGCTATTGTCATTTCATCTATCTACGAAAAAAAATGTTTGCTTTAATTTGTCATATTTTAAAATAAATTAATAATATCTAACAGTATATAATATGATTCTTAAAAAAAACAATATACAAAGAAGATACATCAATTTGGACCGGATTTTTCCTTCCATTTTTAACCTTCACTTAAACTATTTTATCTACTATTTATGTGTCAAGTTTGGTTTTTATAATATTATTTAAATTAAAAATTAAAAATAGTTAAATTCTATTAAAATAAGAACAACTTCATTATAATAAAACAATATTTGATATTATAAAAAGAGCTTATTTTAATTTTATTCGTTAAAATGAATGTATCTTTTAATATGAAATTAAGCGCCGTAAAAACACATATAGACGCACGCCGTGAAAAGATAATTGACAAACATGTCAGTGTTCGTCTATATCATAAATAAAGAGTATTTTTTTATTGAAAATAAAATGAATGCATCCAATGCTCCCTCGAGTCCTTCTTATAAGAAACATTGACCAATTGTCAAATTTGTTAGAAGTTAAATTTCATTTGTACCTTTTTTTATTACGAAAGATAATATTAAAAGTAAGTTAGTTGAATTAAGAATAATTAAGATAGGGGTATCAATAGAATAATATTAGAATATAAAATATTCATTGTACAAATCATTAATATATTCTACATTAGTTAGAAATTATTTAGCCCCAAGATTCTTTAGGCTCAACTCAATTGTATAAATACAGATTACCGTATAATGAAAGTCACAAAAAGAATTATATTATGGTATCACGAGTCTAAACCCTATTAGCAACCCAATTTTTCTCTCTCTCTTCCTCTTCTTGTCAAAGCTGCGTTGTCGCCTTACCCCCATAGTAGCACCAACTATCTTTCTCATCCCTCCCATCACAGTCATCTAGTTTCCTTTTTTTCTCCTTTCTCTCGATTTCATTGAACCACTATCTCCTTCAACTCTCCCTTATCTCTCGGTTTCTATATTCAAACATCATCGTGTTCGATTTTGAAACCCGACCGCCTAACAAATCAAAGACACAACCCAAAACCACCAATCGCCCCATTCATCTTGCCTTAACTGTCAACAATATCACAAACTTCATCAAAATTACTCTAGATATTGAAAAGATCCAATACAATACATGGTCTGAGTTATTTAAAATTCATGCTTAAGCTTATGAGGTTCTTGACAACATCATCCCTACACCCACCACCAAACTTAGCTTTTTTTCTCCCTCTCTCAAAGAAACTGACACATCCATATGTAAACGTTTTGATGCCATAGTTCTGTAGTGGATTTATGGTACCATATCCATTGACCTTCTCCATACCATCGTTGAGCGTGACTCTACCGCACAAACATTTTGGGTCGTCTCTTCAACATCATTGACAACAAAAATTCTCGTGTACTCTATCTAGAGCAAGAATTCTCTTGTGTCACTATGGAGAAATTCTCAGATGCCTCATCATACTGCCAACACATTAAGTCTCTTTCTGATCAATTGTCTAATGTTGGTGCACCTGTTTCCAACGAACGTATGGTTCTTCAACTCGTTTCTGGTCTCTCCGATGCATATGCTACAGTTGGCTCTCAAATTCATCATTCTGAAATTTTTCCTCCTTTCTGCAAGGCTCGGTTTATGGTTGTCTTGGAAGAAACAACATTGGCCAAACGCACACAGAACAACACTGACAACTCTGAGTTTATTGCTTCTTAGGAGAACAACCCTCTCAACTCTCCTCCTCCTCGTGCCAACTCAAACTAACAAAACACCAACAACAGTTGCGAAGGACGCGGTAGTGATAAGTGCCAGAAATTAGTTAAAATGCATATATAATTTAAGCACTTTAGTTACTTGTTTTGCAAATTATCATAGGAAAAGCTCATAATTATTGATCGAATGCCAAAATATTGATCCTATGCTTACCCCATCCATTTGTGCAGGAAATAACAAGCTAAGACATGAAATTGAGCAAAGAAACATGAAGAAAGGTTAAGGCTTGCTCGCTACAGCGGAGGATTGGTCGCTATAGCGCGCCTAGGCAGGGAGAAATCAAGCTTTCGTCGCTTCAGCGAGGAATCTGGTCGCTATAGCGACCAAAGGTGGTTTGAACCCCGTTTGCTGACGTGGAGCAAACCCAAAGGCCAAGAAAGCTTCGATCGCTACAACGACCAGCCCGTCGCTACATCGAGCTATGAAAAAACCAGATTATATTTATAGTCATTCAGCTCACTTTTTAGAAGAGTAGTAATTATTATTAGGTTATACTTTTAGACAGAAAATAGGGGCTAAAAGAGGTGATCTTCATAGAGCAAGAGTGAGGGAGTGTGGATTAACTAAGATTCTTTGGGAAATCAAGACTTAGCTTTGGATCTTCATCTTTCTTTCCACTTTTGTATTGTTGTCATGACAATGATCAACTAACTTTCCTTTGTTGGGATTGGAGGTACTTAATATAGCTTAGATGTAATCTTTTGATCTTTAAATATATGATTCTAGCACCCTATGTGATATTGAGTTTATTCTTGCTATTCATTCTTATGCTTGATTTAAATGTTATTGACAAATACTTTTGAATCTAGGTTTAGAATAATCTTCTATCAAAATAGAAATTCTAGACATGGAATTGGGTTTTGATAATCACATAAAGTATCTGAACATAATGCTATCGGATCTTTTAATAGATTGGGAAATCGTCGATTAAACGATATGATCGACCTCACGACGTCATTTATGAATGGTGTTGTCGAGTGATACGTGATAATTTCGCTAAAAAGCTAGAATCCATATACATGATCATTAGAATATATTCGATGATCGATTGAGGAATTCCGATCTCAACGCTTTTATGTCCTATTACTTGTCGTTTTTATTACCGCTTTAAAGTCCAATAGTTTATATGAAACAATTTATAAACCCTAACTTAAAATGATAACAATTGTTGAACGGCTTGCAATATCGCACTAGTCTTTGTGGATACGATATAAAAATACTTGCTTTTGTCTGATCAACAGGTAGCTCAAGCAACTATCGTGGTGGACGAACTCACGGTCCTGGCGGTGGTCGAGTCGGACGATCATAAAATCATCAAAATGAGGCATGGAATCAGCCGTGGGCATATCCTCCTTGGGCTTCACAGTGGCAGCCATGGACCACTCCTCCTTGCCCCTATTCTACCACTAGAAATTGGCCGCAGTCAGTCACTCCAAACCGCCAACCTGACATTCTTGGGCAGAGACCACAACAGGCACACATGGCTTCAGCACAACCGTCATACACACCAACATACATTCAAACTGCAATGCACACTCTATCTATGACTCCTCCTGACGAGCAGTGGTACATGGACACATGAGCCACATCTCACATGATGGCAAACCGAGGTAATCTTACGTCTTATTCCAATATAAGTAATCATATTACGGTTGGTAATGGTCATAATATTTCAGTTATTGGTCATGGCAATGCATTATTACCTAACTCCCAAACTCCCTTAACTTTGAATCATGTCCTACATTCACTTAAATTAATAAAAAATCTTGTTTCTGTTCGAAAATTTACCATTGACAATGAAGTTTCTGTTGAATTTGATCCATTTGGTTTTTTTGTGAAGGATCTTCAGACAGGAGTGCCGCTAATAAGATGTGATAGTTCGGGTGACCTTTATCCTCTTACTACCAGACCATCTACTCAAAGCTCAATACCCTATTCTTTCATTGCTTTATCCAATCATTTATAGCATAAACATTTAGGACATCCGACAAATATTTTGAATTCTCTTCATATAAACAATTTTATTTTATGTAATAAGTCTCAACACAATTCAGTTTGTCTGTAAATTTGGAAAACAAATAAAAATGTCATTTTATGAATCTTTGTCTAACACTTTATTACTGTTTGATATTGTGCGTAATGATCTTTGGACATCACCAACTCTTAGTTTTAGTGGCCATCGTTACTATATTTTATTTCTCGATGATTTTACAAATTTTTTATGGACTTTTCCTATTGCACACAAATCTCAAGATTATTCCACTTTTCTTCATTTTCGCAATCACATTAAAACACAATTTGAAAGAGATATGACAATACTTCTTTCCATAATTTCTGTAAACAAATGGAATGAGCTTCCAGTTTTCTTGTCCTCACACCTCACCTCAAAATAGAAAAGCCGAAAGAAAAATTTGTACTATTAACAACATCATCCGTACTCTTCTTGCACATATTTTCCTACAACCTTCTTTTTGGTGTCACGCTCTTCGTATGGCTACTTATTTGTTAAATATTCTTCCAACCAAACAATAACTATGATTCTTTATCAAAAACGTCCCTCCTATTCTCACCTTAAAGTCTTCGGGTGTCTCTGTATTCCATTAATTCATTCCACTACTAGAAATAAACTCCAACTAAGGTCAATACCATGTGTCTTCTTAGGTTGCACCTCTAATCATAGAGGATATAAGCGTCTTGAATTGTCTAGTCGCAAAATAATCATTTCAAGACATGTTACTTTTAATGAAACTATCTTTCCATTCTCTTCTTCACCTGCCCCTGCATCCTCATGCTATGAATTTTTGAATACAAGCAATGATATCTCTCCTTATCACATATTACCTACATTGGCCATCCATTAATCAATACAACTCACTTCTACACCTAACACACCACAAATCAACACTACTCCTCCACCCATCCCCTCGACCTCAACCCTACCTCCCTTACCCCCATCCCATTCAACGCCAAACAATACCATCACAATACAAATCATCCACCAACCCCTATCCCTAAATCATGCTCTTATTGAAAATAAGACGTGGGAGTTCGGCTAATGCTAATGTCATTCGTAGTTTGTGGATTTTCAAGCATAAGAAAAATCACATGGTTCCTTTGAAAGATACAAAGCTCGCCTAGTAGGGAATGGTTCGAATCAATAAACTGATGTTGATTGTGGAGAAACTTTTAGTCCGATGGTAAAACTAGCAACTATACGAACAATCCTCAGTATTTCTATTTCAAAATCATGGCGTCTACATCAACTAGATGTCAAGAATGCATTCTTACATGGTAACATTAATGAAACTGTTTATATGCATCAAACACCCCGACTTTCATGATCCTCACCATCCTGATTATGTCTATCTACTAAAGAAGTCACTATATGGCCTTAAACAAGCTCCTCATGTATGGTACTAACGCTTCACTAAATTGTTGCTGCATTGGGATTCTCAGATAGTGTATGTAATCATTCCTTGTTTACCTATCACAATGGTAATGACACAACATACATTCTCTTATATGTCGATGACATCATTCTTAATGCTTTATCTGATACTATTCGCAGTACATCATGTCTCACCTTAGTTGTGAATTTGCTATGAAAGATTTAGGCCCTATCAGTTATTTTTTGGGTATCTCAGTTACTAGATATTCAGGTCGGTCTCTTTCTCTATCAACATAAATATGCCGAAGAGATTATTGAGAGAGTTGCCATGTCATCTTGCAAACCAGTCTCTACCCCCGTGGACACTAAAGCAAAACTCAGTGGCCTCTCAGATAACCCCTATCATAATCCATCTGAATATCGGAGCAGGTGCATTGCAATATTTAACTTTCACACGACCTGATATCGAATATGTCGTCCAACAAGTGTGTATATTTATGCATGATCCCCACACACAACATTTGACTGCTTTGAAGTGAATTATTACCATTCACCATGGTCTACACCTCTCTCATTCCCTAATTGATACCCTCACCACTTATACAGATGCTGACTGGGAAGGGTGCCCAGATACTAGAAGATCTACGTTCGAATATTGTGTCTACCTTAGAAGTAATTTGGTCTCTTGGTCTACAAAACGACAATAAACTTTATCCCGCTATAGTGTTGAAGTAGAGTATTGTGGTGTTGCTAATGTTGTTGCTGAATCTTGTTGGCTTCGAAACTTACAATTAGAACTCCAGTGTCCGATTATCAAGCCATTCTTGTCTTCTGTGACATCGTGAGTGCTGTTTACTTCTCCGGTAATCCTATCCAACATCAACAGACAAAACACATTGAAATGGATATCCATTTTGTGTGTGAAAAGGTTGTTAAAGGTCAAGTGTGTGTTCTACATGTTCCATCTCGCAAGGGTCTTCTGCTGCAATTGTTTGATGATTTCAGAGATAGTTTCAACATTCGTCAACCTTCCGTTTCAACTATGGGGGCGTATTAGAAAATAAAATATTCATTGTATAAATCATTAGTATCTTATACATTAGTTAGAAATTATTTAGGCCCACCAAGATTATTTAGGCCCAACTCAATTGTATAAATACACATTACTATATAATGAAAGTCGCAAAAGAATTCTATTAAATAAATTTAAATTATAAGTGTATTAAATGAAAATTACTATTTTCAACGTGTGTCATTGTTTTTTATGATTTTTGCCTTTTGTTTTTTATAAAAAGGATTAGAGGTAATATATTTAGAGATAAAACTTTGTTTAAAGGGTAATTATAATTAGGAAGCCAAGAAATCTTAATACTCTTTTTTTTTTTTGAAAGAATCTTAATACTCTTTTATGATGCATGTGATGTATCTTAATACAGATATGATTACGGTAGGAGGTTAAGAAATTTCAATGATAATGACCCATTGAAAAGAGGGTTGTGCAATGCACCCTCATATTCAAGCCACCACTATGATGACTTTTTCCACTGTTACAACTACTTTCGAGCTCCTTCTCTCTCTATTCACTTAGCATGTCTGTTTCAGAATCCAACAATCAAAAAACAATGAGTAGTACTGTCTTTAAGGTTGCTGTGTTGGGTGGTGGAAGTAAGCTTCATTTTGCACCTCTCTCTTTCTACCCAATTCATCATTTTTTTATTAGTTTTTTATTTTATTTTTTTTGGCTTTTATTGATATATTATGATTATGATTATAATTTTTGAAATGGTTGCAGTTTCAGGAGCAGTGTGTGCATCAACTCTTGCTAGAAATGGTGTTTCTGTTACACTCTTTGAGTCTGCTAGAGGCCCTGGTGGACGCATGTCCCAAAGAAGGTTCTTTTCCTATTTTTTATTCGATGGGATTCTGTTTAATTATTCTTATATTTGTTTGGTTTAGCATTTTATAGCTGTTAAATTGGTGTTGTCAATCGCGGGTCGCAGAAAATAGTAGTTTATTCCACCCGGCAATAGTCTATAGCACCACTATATCTGTTGTTTGACAATATTTTGTACTAAATAGTGTATCATAGCCATTGCGGTCCTACCCAGCTGGAGGGATTAACCTCTCCAATTGTGCGCAGAGGATATCTGGTTCACACCAAAAAATAATGTATCATAGAATGATAGCAATTTATTTAATAACACTGTTTCGTGGACAATTTTATATTATGTATCGTTAGTGCAGAATTGTGCAGTTTCTTTGTGAAAGATTTTGGGTTTTTTTTTAAATAACTAATTTGAGTGTTTCTGATTGGTATATTTGATTATTTGTACTGATCATGGGAACCTAGGAAGGTCTTTCACAAGATTTATTGCTCCGCTGGCTTAAGTATTGCAATTGCTCAGTTTAATGTTCAATCTTTTAGTATCCATTGTTTTCAAGCATGTGATATATTCTTCATTTTATAGATTGTCATTGTTTGGTCAAAGAAACAGTGCTTGTATATAGAGTGAATAACTTCAGTTTCAAGCATAACACAGTTAAAGTTGGTATTTCCTTCTGAATGTTACTGGAATTCATTTCATTGGCTTAGTTTTAATTTTAAAGAGAGTCCTAAGTTTCTTATTTTCTGGAAATCTAGAGAGAAAACTGAAGATGGCAAGGAGCTGCATTTCGACCACGGTGCTCCGGTTTTCTCGGTTAGCAAGCCTGAGGTGGTTCGTCTAGTTCAAGAATGGGAGTCGAGGGGTCTCGTAGCTGAATGGAGAGAAAAGTTTGGTTCATTTGATATTCAAACCCTTAAATTTGACAACATAGAGCAGGTTCACAAGTATTCTTCATATGTTTGATTTTTTTTGTGCTGTACATAATATGGCATAGATTGATTACGTAGTACTTTGTGCTTTCAGTAATGTTGGTGGTTATTGGTGTCAATTATTCTGATTGAAAGTTAGTACTATAGTGTATTCTCCTTAGAGTTGTTGGCTCTCACCATCATGTTTACAAACATTGCATTAATTTGGATTGGATATATAATTTAATTTTTGTACAATTGTCATTCATATAGAAATCAAGTCTTTAACTTGTAGGAAACCTTATGATTTCACAATTTGAATCTATTACCTCCCATTTAGTCAAGGCTCCTCTAATTTTTCATCTCACTAATTCTATTGAAAAACGGTATTGATACATATATAATAATTGTGTTTTGTGTGCTAATGACAAGTGGAGTGTGAAAAAAGCAAAATACCCCTCCCCTGTCCAATAAAAAGTTCCTGGCTGGTGACCATAAATATCTTTTATGTAACACCGGCACTTTAGATTGAAAGCGTGTTCGGTGTCCGACACGACTCTTGTCAGCATTCCATTGTCTTAAATTATTATTGCTGTTTACGTATGTTAGTGCTTCATAGTATATCTCAGTTGCACCTTAAATATTAGAAAAACATAGATTTTTCGTCATACGTTTCTTCCATTTTCAACATCGGCTATGCATGTACAAGGCATGGCTTGTGACAAAGCCTAGTGCATTCAGGATCAAATTTATTAGAATAGTTTTTTCTCTGACTGGCATATTTTTTAGGAAGGACTAAGCAAGAGATTTGTGGGTGTTCCAGGCATGAATTCTATATGCAAAGCATTATGCAACGAGAGTGGTATCTACTTAATTATTTTTATTAATTACTTTTCTTGTTCAGAGTTGACCGTGAATCCAGTGAAAAGTATTATTATTTCTTATTATTAGGTGTGGAAAGCAAGTTTGGTGTGGGTATTGGAAGAGTTGAATGGTTGGATGATGAGAAATTGTGGTCATTGATAGGTGTGCATGGAAAAAATCTTGGTCAGTTTAAAGGACTTGTTGCATCAGATAAGAACATAGTTTCTACTAGGATTGCAGATGTCACAGGACGGTTGCCACCACTTGGTATGAATATGCTTTCTATCCTTGGATTTCTTAATCGCTGATTCTCTTAAAAGTTTTTTTTTTTTTGTTAG
Organism: Medicago ruthenica; assembly: GCA_018208015.1. Taxonomy (NCBI): domain Eukaryota; kingdom Viridiplantae; phylum Streptophyta; class Magnoliopsida; order Fabales; family Fabaceae; genus Medicago; species Medicago ruthenica. The sequence continues at coordinate 75,713,112 of CM031372.1, read as the reverse complement.
GAAATTAGTTGTATAGAAAGCCATCTAGCTTATATATATTAAATAATTTACTGAAGAAAACTGACAAAAGTAACAAAAGTGATTGGAGAAGGGTAGCTTGTATTAGCCAATTGCTATGCCAATAAGCTTGTTAGGTGCTACAATTATTACTTTGGTTGAAAAGCATTTTCCTTGAATTGCTGATTAGTTATTTTTGAAAGGGTATTGTCGGTGTTGTTAAATAGTGGCTATAGCAGCGATATAGCGTAGCGAAGTTGGAATAAATCACTATTGTTTTGTTATTCCTTATTTAGTACAAAATACTGTCAAATAGAAGCTGTGGCCTGTAGTGACGCTATATTATTGTTGTGTAGCAGAATTTTAACAAAACGCTATTTTCCGTGATTGACAATACTGAATGTTGTCTACTATAACATATTAACATGTTGCTAAGAAGAGGATACCAGCGAAGCCAAAAAGAGGCTTTGATGAATAGTGACTTCACAACCTGTTCAATGAAAATAACTTTATCATCTTTCCTTGATCTTATTGCTGCATCCTTTTGATATATTTTATCTGATTTTGGTTATGTCTTATTTATGTAATTGATTCAATGAAAATAAGTTAAATTTGTGTAGACAGATAGTAATCTAATTGATAGAACTGTAGAACAGAAGAAGCACAGTAAGTAGCATAGAGATGAATAGTCTATGGACCAAATAAATGACTATTTTATGGCATTCTCTGATCCATACCGACCACGGCTTGGTTGTTGTTGTATAGATTGAACTTAAATTTCAACTTGATGAACAGAAAGTATGAAATATATTTTGATGGTTTACACTCACCTATGGAATTTGTGAGGAAGCAGATTTAAAGTTGCTGCCTGAGTTGTCAGAAAAGTTGCACAATCTTCCTGTTAGGCCATGTTTCGCAGTTATGCTGGCATTTGCAGAGCCTTTGTCAACGGTATGATGATGCTATACAACTCCGTAACTTTGTTATATTTTATAGTTTGCTAATACGTGAGCTTTACATGGTTCATTTGATTTTGAAACCATTTCATCTCATGCTTGGTTTTGGTGTGATGATTCTTTATTTCTTTCTTAACTGTGAAGCTTGATGTCTTGTTCGTTCTTCCTTTTTTCATTCACGAAGTTATGAAACTTGATTTCCTGTACGAAACAACTGAAAAATAGCTTGGCAGGAATAAGTCTGTGGTAATTTTTGTTACTCGCAAATTCATAAAAAATATAGTGCGAATTGACTATTACAATGTAAAACATGGGGTGTTTGTCCTTGTATTGTCTGTTTAAGATTGTTAGTAAAAATAAGGCCTCCCATTGTGATTAATCCAAGAGGGCACGAGACAAAAGTTATGTAGCAGTTATGAAATGGGACAGCGGTTAGCAGTTATTGTATTTTATGTAGTTACAAATAAGAGTTTAGGACAGTGGAGGGATTTAGGGTTATTTGTCAATAGGTTGGTTGGGAGAGGCCAGACTCTCTAATTCCTAGAGGTTGTATTTCTCCCAGTTCCTGTAGCCAACTTTGCAGAAGTTATTCTTAGAGTGTTGTTGATTATAATATCAATTCTGTTATTTCTCCCAGTTTGCCTATCCCTTACCTGTATATTCTAGTTTTATCAAAGATATTCCATTTATAGCGTTGTTTGGATTGACTTATCTAAACTTATCTACTGATATAAGCCCTTGTGAGACTGTCCGGGAAAACTTATGAAAAAAAGCCATGACATGTCCATAAGTTGTTTTCAGCATATTTTCATAAGTTGTCCAGAATAGCTTATGAAAAAAAAATTGATTTGATTTTATCTTTTATTATAAAAATAGCTTATGTATAAGCACCTATGTTCTAAGCGCTTAATTATTTTGTTTATCCAAACAGAGCTATAATTAAGTTAAGGCTTTGTTGACTGTTTTTTAATCTTCCATATAGGAGTAGGACCATTTGTTGTGGTGTAAATCTAGGATCTTAATCTACAAAATTCAATTTTATGTTCAGATTCCAGTTAAAGGCTTCTCAATTAAAAATTCTAAAGTTCTAAGTTGGGCTTACTGTGATAGCAGGAAGCCAGGCCGTTCTACTGCAAGGTATTTGTTAAATGTCACATTACTCAGTCACACATATATATATTGTTAGTCAGTTTCCATTGCTTACGGTCTATGAGGTGTCAACTCAGTGGTAAGAGTTTGACATTGTCCCCTCAAGGGACGGAGTTCAAATCTTATGAGACAGTTGTAAAATATTAGTACCACCATTATTAATAATAATCTCCACTTTCCCAATATTTTTTTAAAAAAGGTTTCCATTGCTTACAAGGTTGCATCTTTATTTTACAGTGAAAGATGGGTTCTTCATTCAACAGCAGAATATGCAGAGAGTATAATTGCTCAAACGGGACTCAAGAAGCCCTCAGACGTTACATTGAATAAAGTGGCTGAAGAGCTTTTCCAAGAATTTCAAAGGACAGAGACTAACATATCACAACCTTTTTTCAAGAAAGCCCATAGATGGTAAGTCAATCTTGGTTGAATGCTGTTCACATGTCATGGACATATATAATATTCTAGCTAGCATTACATTTGATCGTTAGAACCTTGAGAGAACTATCTCAAGTTCTAGACTATAGCCTATGTAGTATCTAGCACGACACTTTACTGGACAGTGGATGTTGATTCATTCGTAATTATTTAAGTATACGCCTAAGTGCACCCGGTCCAAAACATGGACCTCTTTGTTGAACTTACTATAGCAAGTTAAGTAAGTTGAAAAGGTGAAGTGCTTTGTGTCCATGTCCACGGAGGTCAAAACCAAAATCTAGTATTCCAAGTGGCAGTGTTTGTTTCACTCATTGAGTCAAATAACGGGCAAGCCTCCGAAATGTTCCTACACTTGGTGTTCATGTCTATCAGAGCTGCTGAGACAAATGCTTTGCTCAAGATGTGTGCTTTTTATTAACTGATGGATCCATTTTCTAAAATTTAGCAATCATGGTTGAGCAGTCTGAAAGGATTTTGGAGTGAATTCAGTGTTGTCATTTCATGAAAAAGAGAAATAGCCATCTGTATTAAACATCCTGCGCATAACCCATAATCATAGTTCAGTTGAAACATTCGAAATCAAAATAGTACCAGAATTTACACTAAACCCTGAATAGAGCGAGCCAAACGCAGATGACTAAAGGAAGAAGGCAGTAGAATCAAGCCAACATCTATGCTTGAGCTGACTTTCTCACCAGAAAAAACAAACTCTCAAAGCATCACAGAACATTCAGTCTCATCACTGAAAGTAAATCCCAAAATCATGTCATTTTATGCTATTGAGCCTGGCTTACTAACCATCCTGAACAACAATTGTGCCGTCTTGCAGGTTACATTTAGTTAGTTGCTTACTTAACCTGTTTATCAGGTTAATAAAGAGGTCCATGTTTGGACCTGATGCACGCTAAGGCATTAGATAACAAGAAGGTTTGGATCCTTCATAAGCCAGAGAAAGCTCCGAGCTCCAGTTGAAACAAACAATACTACACAAATGCCCCTCACAAACCTCTCGTCAAAACCATATAGAGAACTCTACATTCGATTTCCCTAACCAACTAGTTATGACGAACTCTACTCAAACCACTCATCACGGTCTAAGATAAGCATATAATACTTATTGCCTTGTTAATGGAAGAATACTAACTTTTCAGATAGCTCTAGAAACTGAATTCGTATAGGATATGACTTGCACACAGAAAGGGTTATTATGTATCACATTATACTTTTGTAACTACTTTGTTCTGTTTTTTTTTTTTTACTTTAACATTTGAATCCGAAGAGAATAAAAAATAGTAATAATTAGTACTAGTAATACTATTATTTGATGCATGTTTACGTCATGTTTGGATAAACAACTTAATTAAGCGTTTATAGCACAATAATATACCAAATAAGTACTTATTGTCTTAGCTATTTCTTTAACAAAAGATAAAATAAAGTTAAATTGTTTCATATAATCTATAAGTTGTTTTCATTAGCTATCCTGGAGAATTATGAAAATAAGTTGAAAACAACTTGTGAATTCGTCATAAGTTGTTTCCATAAGTTGCCCCAAACTGTCTCGAAGTGTTTATGTCATTATCAGTAGTTAAGCTCAAATAAGTCAATCCAAACATGCTCTATAATGAGAAGTTGAGAACTATTTTGTAATCATGTTGGTTGATTTTGTAGGGGGAGTGCATTTCCAGCTGCTAGTATTGCCCAAGAGGAAAAATGTCTCTGGGACAGAAACAAGAGACTAGCCATATGTGGGGACTTCTGTGTTAGTCCCAATGTTGAAGGTGCCATAGATAGTGGATTGGCAGCAGCTTTAAGGCTTAAAGATATTAGTTCCAGTTGTTTATAGTTGAAGTATTGAAGCCTTTGAACATTATCATTTCTAATTTTCCAAACTTTAGTGTGAATTTAATCTGGTTTACTTTTTCCTGGGAAACTTGTTTAATATATTTCCAAGACATTGTTATATTACACAGTGTGTCTAGAAAACACCAAAATTACGGTGGACCAAAAGCTACGTATTAGAGCTTCTAAAAATTACTGTGGGAGAACTATAAACTGATGACGGTGGCGATTGCTCACCGCACAACCAAGGCTAGTCTACTATAGCATTGAATTTGTGATCGTGATATTGTTGAAAATGCAAGTCTTGAGTTAAGTGATGACAATGTATGTGTAAAGATGATTTGTACACTCGCTGTCTTAAGGTTTCAGATCAAATGCTCGGTGTTAATTTCATTATTATGCTGTCTAATATGATTTGTTTGGTTTGTCATGTAATGACTTATCTCATTTGGTACTAATTAGTTATGGTTGATTGGACTGTGACTTTTAAGAAAAGGAAAAACAGATAACACAAAACTTTGGCATACAAAACTCAGTATTCAATTATCCATTATATAAAGGCTTGTGGTTGTTTTTATTGATTTTTGGTGTCTAATATTGTAGAATATGTATGGTCTGAGTAAATTGTTAGTAAAATTGACTTGAACCAAATAGTTTAATTCAGTTCAATAAAAAATCTGGTTATATAATCCGATCGAGGCACTATATGTCTAGAAAAATGTGTTAACCATTCAAAGTGAGGCTAAAATTTGATGTCAAATATTTGTGTCAAATTTCTCATTTGTTTACATAAAAAAGAAGATATGTATGCATATATAAGCGCAACTAATAATTCACTAATTCCATCATTAACCCATCATATTAGTCCCCTGAATAGACAAATTTTTGTAATATTATTTAAGATCCAAAAAAGTTCTCTACGAATTTTATTAATTAATTCTTTTTGTATAATTATATCTGATATTTTTAATGGAAAGTTAAAGACCTTTGTACGAAAAAATAAAAGACCAAAAAAATTTCCCCTTTCACATATATATTTTTTTTCTGGTGGATAATAATTAAAAGAGGTAACATCCACGTCTGATCCCTCAAGATGAGTTTGAAGATTTTGTTTGTTTTCATCTGCCAAAAAAATTCACTGGTGAAAATTTAATCTCATCTCATTATTTTAAGATAATGTTTGGAATACCATATCCTCCATCTACCATAAATTACATGCCACGTGGCACAATCTTCTCTATATCATTATTATCACATAAATAAAAGACCTAGTTTGGTTGCCCATACCAACAATAAAAAAAGAATAGAATTTGAAATGGCATCTTCAGTGATGGCTTCTGTGAGTTTGAAACCAATTCCTTTCACTGTTGAGAAATCTTCAGTTAGAGGTCTTCCTTCCCTTTCAAAGCCCTTCAGAGTTGTTGCTAGTGGTGGCAAGAAGATTAAGACTGACACACCTTATGGTTAATTCATTACCACCTTTTTTTCTTAGTTCAATTACATATATATATATATTATTGTTGATTATGATTATTTTATAAACTACTATATAAAACTTTTTTTCACTTTCTAATTTTGTTAATATGATTTATGATTTCAGGAACTGGAGGTGGCATGGCCTTGCCCAATGGACTTGATGCTTCTGGCAGGAAACAAAAGGTTGCCAATTGTGTTTAAATTTTATTTTAATGCATATAGTTATTTATTTTGGTGGAACTTTATATAGCATATATAATAGTATAAAATATATTGTTAGCATAGGCTTGTGGTTCAGTTCAAGTACTTAACTTAATAAACTTTAGTTGAGGTTCAATTGTACAAGAGAATCTAAGTTCAGATATGATTGAAATGACCATTAGTCGGAGTTTAGTTATCTTCCGATCGAACTACGAATTATCAAGATTTATTTCCATGGGAACACCAGAGGGTTAAAACCAAAAAAATCAGTTAACTTAATATAGTAATTTATTGAACTTTTGGCTTTGGCCTCTTGGTCTACAATTTAATTCTTTATAACCCTCTCTTCTATCTGGTTTCTTATATGAAAAACTAAGTAGTTTCTAAAGTATAGGAAAATATATAACTATAGTCCTTAACATCTTAACCACATAGGCTAATTGAATGGATTTCACATGATTCAGAGATTAAGTAGAGAGTGATTCTTAAGGGGTTAACTTGAAGATTTATTGTTTAATTTAAACACTTATTTATAGGTAGTAAATGCAACTTATGAATATGCATACTTTTTTTTTTACACAAATTATTTTTATAGTGATATCCAAACATATATAGTTTCTCACAAGGTAAAGTAAAGTGGATTTTATATAGGATCTAATGAAATACATTAAAGGAAAAGAAAATATTAATTAACTTAACTTTCATGTTTATGATAACTAGAACATTGGTAACTATTATTTGAGCATCCCTTATATTTTTGGGCTTTATGGATTGTTGGTTTATATTTTTCATCTCATCTCATCTTCTAACTTCTGAATTTCAATCTTATTCAGGGAAAGGGTGTTTACCAGTTTGTGGACAAATACGGTGCTAATGTTGATGGATACAGGTAACTTTAATTTTTTTCTGAATTCTAGGTCCAGTTTTGTTTACATATTTAATAACATAGTTAGGTGAAATAATTATGTCATGAGAGGAACTAACCTCAATTATACAATCATGATATAGGTGGTCAAAATTATAACAAATTTAAATCAAACTATTATGATCATTAATGCATTATTATGTAATCAAGAGAAGACTAATGTCTCTCATATTTGGACTGATACTCTAGCTCATACATATAAAAAAAAATAATTGGAGTTCAATTTAATTAAGTAATCAGTTCAAGACTAATGTCTCTCATGTTATGGATATTGATTATTAATTATTTTCATTTAATTATATAGACTTTGACCTACTTATTCAAAAATCAAAATGTAATTTTCCTGTTTTATTACGCAGCCCTATCTACGATCCAAAGGACTGGTCTCCAACTGGTGATGTCTACACTGGAGGTAAGAAACTTCTTTTTTTGGGTAACTTTGATGTCTTAAAATTGACTCCAACATAAAATAGCATGAACTGTAGGGATTTATTGTCCTCTAAAGCAATGTTTTAAAAACTGGATCGAGCTGATAAGTTCAACTGGGAATCGACTACTTCACTGGTTCGGAACTGAGCAATTCGCTTTAAACGATAAAATAAGTAAACTGATGAACATACCTATTGTTGATGTTATAATGTGATCATGAATGTGTTAGAATATCAACTATTGGTTATTTCATTAATGATTCAATTTTTTATTTTTTATTTTATAAAGTGGATTGTTTACTTTAGAGGGAAATCAAAATCTTTGAGAGAAGTGTTTAGTTTTAGTTCAACCTAAAAACTATTTTCGCTCTTTACAAATTACAAAGTTTTGAGAGTCATGTTATCAACTATTTCAAGACTGCGTTGGCTATACAAAGATTTTCTTGGATCAAATTCAAATGTTAAAGAATAATTTTATTTCCTAGCAATAGTATGATAACAAGTTTTATAAACTGCAGGTACGACTGGCTTGGCTATCTGGGCAGTAACTCTAGCTGGTCTTCTAGCTGGTGGTGCACTCCTTGTCTACAACACAAGTGCTTTGTCACAATAGACTCTGCTAAGTTGATATTTGTGTTTCAATATTCCATGTAGCTCTAAAAATGAAGGATATACTCATCAATTACTTGTGGACATAGTTCCTTCTGTTCTATAAATATTGTGTGGATTTGAAGAAAAAACTTTGTTTATATAACCATGCATCTCTATTGGGTCACCAAAATGTTTATCAACATGTTAATCCATGAACAGAAAACATGCATTGTTTATTTTCCGTCATAGGCTTGGCATAATGTTCATTGATCAACTATTTATTCTATTTTGTGATATAGTAGATTATAAATGAGATTCTTAGTTATTTAATTTAGAAAAACTTCTTTCAGCAAATATAAGAATAATATGGATATCCATTAGAAAAATGATTATATATTTATATATAAAAATACACTAATTCATCAAACTTGATTTTGATCCAATTGCAAAATCTCTCTATTTTCCTTCTCCATATAAGTGATAATCTACTCCACTTCTTATAAGAACATGGAATGTAACTTTGTCAATAAGCCATTTTACAATCTATGTGAAAATCCTCTCAAAAAAGTTAAAAAAAATAAAATAAAATCTATGTGAAAATGTATTATTGAGATTGCAACATTTCAATCTACTCCACTTCACAAAAGAACTAAGGAATGTAGCTATTGGTTGCTGTCATGATGCATTATTGAGATTGCAAAATCTGATGATTAATCTTGAGGCATTGTAAAGAAGTTGCTTTTTTTATAGTAACGAAGTGCATGTATGTAGTACTATTACTTATGTCACAAAATCCTGGGCATGGATCAATCAATGAACAGAAGACAGAAAATTCTCTCTGATTCATTCAAAGAGAATCATTTCATCTAAGTAGTCACTCTTTGGCTTAAGAAAATATTTCTTGTAAACTGCACTGGCTATCTCTTGATAATACTAGTACTTTTACATCAGATTCAGATTACACCTAATGTAGGAAAAGAATGTGTTTTCATGCCGTAAGTGATCTCGGCCATTAATCTTAGATTAGCTCAAATTACACAATAACAAAATCAGTTTCAAATAAACTCCACCGTTAATTTGAGATCGGAGGTTGAAATTTAAAGCTACATGATGCAGTTACTGCAGGAAATTCAAATCGCTAGTACATCCTCAGCCTCGTCAGCAAAAGATTTATCAACAACTTTTCATGATATTTTTCTTGCAAAAACTAAGTTGTATTCCACTATGCATCTGCAAGCATGTAAGATGTTAAATTACCAGTGTTACACCATTCCTACCCATAAATATCTGTTTGCTTCTTTCCACTGCATAACAATATTTTATAAACAAAACGGTTCAACTAGTTGAATCTTGAACCGGCACAATCTATGATTCGTTTATTTAAGTTGTTCGATCTGTTTTGTCTCAATTCGAACGATATAATGCAGTTGAATCATGACTCAGAGGTAGCGCTGGTTCAATGTCTGACTTGGTTTTTAAAACACTGCTGCACAAGAGTTTTTTTATGAATGCTGCAAATAGTGACTAACTGCACGTTGCATACAATCCAAGTCCTATTTTTATCCAATAACCCATCTTTACAAAAGCTGAAAGTTATCATAGTTATATGCATTCAGGTGCCAACTTGTGGCAATGTTTCATAACGGTTAAATTGCAGAAATAATAAAGTATATATGCTTAAAGCAAACATTATAACAAAGATTGTAAAGTTTAACATTGACAAAAGCTACATTCCTTGTTCTTTCGAGAAGTGGAGTAGATTATCAATTACAATTACAAAATGGGTTACATGGAGAAGGAAATTATGTACTGTTATTATTTGCAATACATATATATCATAATATATTATGAATGAAAGAAAGCTTAATATGTGTAATAAAAGTTCATTCCAAATATTTTTTCTTCAAAACATTTTCAGTAAAGAGAAAAAATAAAGCAGAATTAGAGGTTCTCTCGTGCATATTTTATCAAAAGACAGTAAATCAACATATTAATTGATGAGTCGGACAAACAAAAATACGGTGAAGGATAAGATACACAAGTTAAAAAAAACCAGGCTCTTTTTTCCTAATAGAAATTAGTGTGGTGAAATTGGAACACAAAAAGTGACATCTCGGTGCCCAACACCGTATGCCATCAGGCGCTTCATGCAACAGACCCCTTTCTGTGCACGCATTGGGGAGTCTGATTGTGTGTTCCGATATCATTAATCTAAAAATTAATCAGGACACTTTAGTCCCTAATTGAACTCTAAATTTTTTTTTTTTTTATGTTGATGTGTAACATTTTAATTATCATATTCCGCCACAGCACGATTGAAAAAGTATGTCGTGCCACTATGTATTTGTGTCATGTCAGCAAATTGGGTGGCAACATTGTCTCACACAATCAAAGTAACTGGACAATTCAGGCTTTATACATGATAAAAATATCTAAACATGATCTTAAAAAAAAATATTAGTCTCTGTTGAAGGACTTTGTTCCCTTTTTAGAGTTATTGTTGCTGTTAGTCGCAATGTGAGTTGGAGTGAGTGCTTAAGTTCTTCTCGATTACTATTTCTACAATTGTGGGACAAAGTCCTTTTGTACATTGTAAACTCACAAGAATTCTAATAGATTTTCTTTGGGAGTTAGTATTATAAGGTAATATTTGTATATTGTGTTCATATTATGTTATCTTGTAAATTACACTCAAGTGAAATCTTATTTTGTATAACAGGAAATCAATGAACTAACTTTGGATGAATTGAAGGAAAAAAATCAATATCCTCTGGAAAGCAGAATTGAAACCAAGAAATATTCCCAAGAATCAAAACCTCAACAAAGCGTAGATGAAGCAACACGAAATTCAGATTGCAAAAGCTAACAAAGAATAAGAACACAGAACTACAATGAACACAATACCTTTGATTAATCAACTTCTGTGAAAATGCGACAAGAGAGGAGAGCTATCTGAGATCTAGAGAGATGAATGATCTCAGGAACAAATTGAGAGGATAAAGAACACAATCAAAGAGAGAGTTCGTAGAGAAATGCTCGAGCAAGTGAGAGAGAATCGTAGAGAGTCAGGCGAGTGAGTTTGTACACACGAGAGAGTCGCCGACAGTCTAATGTAATTTGAGGTAGACATGCTCAGATAGGATAAGTGTGACCACTTACTCACAATAACCTGAGTCAAATAGTCACCATAAATCATTACAAGAACAATTTCCATTTTTGAAGTGATGAAACCTCAAGGGGTCTCTAACAACACTAATCACTCCAACAACCTTAGACATATACTTAATGGCATTGCGACAATCACCACATATTCTCAAATTCTTAAAAACCCATATCGTCGACTGTCCATTTAAATTAAGTATCCCAAATGCAACAGCAAGCTTCTCACTATGGTTACAAAGGCTCTCAGCTTTTTCCTCTTGATCAATATCATGAAGAACATGATCAGTGTCAAGCTTATATCCAGCCACTTTTATTTTCTCAACCAACTCATCCAAAAAGTTATAGATTTTATCACTCTCAATATTACTTTTGTCTCCAGCAACAAAAGTGTGAACTCTATTTCCCACATGAAGCCAGCTACATCCTGGAATATTGAAGCTTCACTCCATAATTTGGCAGTGACAAGAATATTGAATAAGGCAACATAATTTCCAGAGTTGTTTGGATCAATCTCAAATAGTTTCTTAGCTGTAATTTTTACCAACTCCAAATTCTTATAAACCCTACAACCACAAAGAAGTGCTCCCCAAGCACCAGCAGTTGGTTCCATAGGCATTCTCTGCATAAACTCATATGCCTCATCGAGACGACCAGCACGGCTATAGATATCAACCACACATGAATAATGTATAGCATCGGGTTCAACAAGATGATCCCTACTCATTGAATCAAATATCTGAACTCCTTCCTCTACTAGCCTTGAATGGCTACAACCAGATAGAACACAAGTAAAAGTAACAGAATTGGGCTTGACCCTTGATAGTAGTATCTTCTCAAAGAGAAAAAGTGCTTCTTTTCCATTCCCGTGCATCGCATTCGCAGAGATCATTGTGTTCAATGAAACTACATTTTTTATAGGCATCATATTGAAGACATTCCTTGAAAGACTCAAATCACCGCATTTGGCATACATATCTACTAGAGCTGTTGTTTGTCAAGCTCCCACCTTCCAAATTCCTGAAGACATAGCAGTGTATCTCCTTGCCCATTCTCAAGCTTTCTGAAAGAGAACAAGCTGGTAAGATACTAGTAATTGTTATTTCATTGGGTATAAATCCAATCTTTTGCATCTTCCTAAACATCTCCATCGCCTCTTCTATTCGCCCGTTCTCCACGCATCCACTAATAACAGCAGTCCATGTAATTTCATTTGCTTTGACTCCATCTCGGCTCATCTGAGAAAACAAGGAAAGACCCTTCTCGTATTCTTTGTTTGTGAAGTATGCTGTTAAAACTCCAGTCCAGGACACAACATTTCGATGGGGAATCAAATCAAATAATGCTTGAGCCTTTGTTACACATAGACATTTTGCATAAAAGTTCACAAGGGCATTGCAAACAAACAAATCTTCTACCATACCATGTCTCAGTAAATCCATGAATTTCTTTACCTGATTGCAAATCCGAGCACGCACGCAAAATACTAAGCACAGTCACTGGATTCGGTTTTACCCCATTCCACCCCATTTCTCGAAAAACATTAAGACCTGCATAGGGAAATCCACAATTGACATAGCACGAGGACAACGAGTTCCAGGTAGCCACATCTCTATGAGGCATCAAATCAAATATCGATTGAGCTTCTTTTACACCTAGAAATTTTGCATACAAGCTCACAAGGGCACTACAAACAAATACATTTTCTACCATCCCATGTATCTGCAAATCCATGAATTTCTTTACCTGATTTCAAATTTTTCAATTTTGAGCTAGACATAGTCATCGGATCCGGTTTCACCCCATTCCATCCCATTTCGCGAAAAACATTAAGACCTTGTTGGGGAAATCCACAATTAACATAGCACGAGGACAATGAGGTCCAAGTAACCACATCCCTAACAACCATATCATCAAAAACACGTCTTGCACCCTCAACGGATTTACATTTACCATAGGCATGAATCAATGCAGTGCCAATGGAAACATCAGACAACACCCCACACTGAATTGCATCATCATGAACTTCCTTGACTCTCAAGGCATCACCAGAAGCAGCACAAGCCTTAGCAACAGCCATGAACACGGGTCTGTCGGGTTTGATCCGACGTGCACGCAATGAATTATAGATCTTAGTGACTTCATTTGGAAGACCATTCGTGGTTAATGATGAAATTAGAGTTGAGAAGTAGTGGAGTCTGGTTGAGTAATATTATCAAACAGTTGGCGGGCGCGCTTGAAATCTCGCACATTGAAGGCTTCCAAATGAGAAGGGACGTTGGTAGAGAGAGAGGAAGAAACCATTGCTTATTCAAGATGGAAGAGAAATATGTCGTGCCACTATGTAAGCAAATTGGGTGGCAACATTGTCTCACACAAGGTTAAGAAGATCAAATTGAGTAATAATAAAGAAATTGTTCAAAAAAATAGAGATCACCTTAAGTCGATATATAACCTTGGACTCAATTTGAACTAAATTGGATCTTTGATAAATTACTCAAGTCAAACTAAAAATATTTAAATCCACTTGTATGACCTGGTGGTATTGACTTGGAACCTTGCCTTGAGGTCTCAAGTTCGAACACCGACAATTATTTTACACGTATATTTAATTGAGTAATAAAGAAATATACACCATTGATATATACTAATATAATCCAATTAGTATTAGTGTGTCAAAGTTTAATAAAAGATATAGAGAATGTACCCAAAAAAAGATATAAAGGGATTTTTTTTTCTTCCTTAAATTATGGATTAAAATATTTTATCTAATGTATAATAATAATAATATTTTAGTGTGTTAAAATAGAGTAATACATACATAAGAGAATTAGTAAGGAAAAAAAAACAAGAGAAGAGTGTATTTTAATTTCTCTTTATAGAGGGAGTCTAATTTACTCAAAATCAAATAATACTTTGGTATTTGTGCAAAATAGAAAAATAATTTTTATTAGACAAAGTGACAAATACTACTTAAAATTCATACACAGTTCAAAGTTTTAACCTTTGTATAAAGGTGTTCGACCAAAGAATATCGACATTATCAAGCCATTTTAGCAAACACAGATAAATCTTTCACCAACAAAATAACACAATATACGATGAATCAAATAAAGATATTAAAGATAAAAAAAATAGGTTTAAAGATTGAGATCAAAAGTTTGTAGCTAAATACTCATATTTTTATCATCCGACTTCAGAGAATAAAATAAATGCTAAAAAAAATATTTGATCAGGAAAACACGTCGCACAATGAAAAAGAACTTTTTTGAAATTTTTATATATTGAACATTAAAAACTCAATTTACATATAAAAATAATTATTTCTACGGCAAAACCCCATGCAGAGTCATTCATATAAACATGAAAAAAAAAAAAATCATCATAATGACCACCGATTTTCAAATTTCCACAAATTCATGAAGATGTTTTACCAAACACGAATCGGATATTACAAAGAAAAATGGATCGCTTGGACATCAACTTGTGTCATATATCAAATAGGGAAAATAAACTTGGATAACCAAGCTGCAATACAAATATCTGTACAGCTACAGTTTTAGCTAAATTCAGCAGGTCTCCACAACCATATAAAAGAAGCATGTATGAAGACAGAGTTCTCCAGGATCCCAAATTCGAAATAAAGGTTTGGGTCATTGAATGACACCATTAATCCTAAAGAAAATGAATTTCATTTCCTAATGTATTAGTACCCAAAGATTACAAATTTCCACAATCCGCTTGCAGTGTTACATCCTTAAAACTACTTCTAGATGCAATTACTTCCGTACCTGCCATAATGTTAAGGAAAGCCTGTAATTAGCACTCAAAACTCTATAGTTTATAATCAGGTATATTTTTAATTAAGCATAAGTATAGTGTTTACCAGAACAAAATAAAAACTTTCAGTATGGAAGTATTATCCTCCTCTCATTTGCAGCTTTGATGAAACTGTAAAGGACAAAAATTTCATTATCTCCAGAACTAGCAAGCATAATGTAATTTAAAATGAAGCGTTGTAGCTGTCGGAAAAATAGATAAATTGAACACACTAGTATATGCTACCAAAAGCACTAAACATTAACATATTGTTGGATCGAGCCAAAGAAAATTAGAAAAATTACTTTTTCATTCATCTTCACCGCTGTCTGCTTCCTTAACATCAAGAGTGAAACCATACTCCTGATCACAACCCATGTAAGAATCGCACATGAAGTAGAGGACATAGGATTTTTTTCCAGCATCAGCAGGTGCAGCAAACTCCAGTTTGGCTTTCAACTTCCGCTGCAGCGACACCCTTTTAATTGCAAGCAGCATGTTGGTTTTGGTATCACCAACAACAAGCCACCACCCTTCTTCCTTGGCTTTCGGATACCTAGGAGCATCAACGGGTCCTACTTCTGTTTTACCTTCAAGATCCCGCTCAAGAGTGACCTGTAGTGTTATATCATCCCCAGCTCGCACATTGTCGTTGTCCAGGATCTCGTATGACAAATCAATATTGGGAAAACGGTTGCAAAACCGAGCAATATCCAAAAGCTGTGAATCTGTCATGTTCAACAATTCCCGTCTCTCATCATCTTCCATCTCTAATAAATCAAATACCGTTTCTACACTCCTCCCTGGGTTCTCCTGGCATTTCTTAGCTAAATCCTTTGTGAAGTGTGGAAGCTGTAGCAGCATAGAATCTCGCTCCCACATTCCTTGGGTTACCATTTGGCTTACTTCCATGGCAAGAAGAGCCATACTCAGCCAACCGTTGCTCGATATTACATCGACCATTGCCTGCAGAAGCCTGTTTGCAGAAAGCAGTACCTCCCTCTGGTCCAATGATAGATTCCCACCAACAGATTGCCTAGAGAAATGAGCCTGCAGCAAGGCATTAGCCTTCACATGAGGATCCGTGACTTTTGGGTTTTCAAAGGAAAACCTTTGATGGTTGATTAACCTACGAACCACCTCTTCTTCCCCAGGTCGTATTGGAAGGTGAGCATACTCTGATGCAGATGACAGAACCTCCAACAAACCCTTCATTTTTGTTTTTGAAGTCAATGATGATGAGAACCTTTCGATTGTTGTGTAACTGATGTAATAATATGAAGCAATCATTCCAAGGTTAAGAGGAGAAAGGTCCATATCATCCTCAATAGAAACACACTTGCTTGCTTCTAAGTCGCTCAATGTATTTTCCACCATCTCTGAGAGGTGGTCAGAAAGATGTCTGTGACTAACTCCTTGTAAATTGTAATAGTTGGGATTCTGTGTGAGCCTCCTGTACATGAATGTCCATGTAAGATAATCAACAGCATCTTGCTTGTTTTCAATAATCCCAGCAACAATTTCAGCATTCAAGTTGTCGTGCAAGAAGTGATGGAGATGGCTTTCAACCGGGAATGCTTCATACAGAAACTTCTTGTAGTACTCTTTGCGAGGTGCGTGGCATAAGATGACACATTTTCCAGAACTGTCTACTAAAGGACGGCTGGCATGACCCATCATTTGCAGCAAATCAGTAACAGGGTAATCTGTCTGAGCATTCTCTCGCCCATCATAATATTGTGTGCCCATCACAACTACCAAATGAGCCGACAATGTCACTCCCCAGCACATGGAACTGCTTAAAACGCAGACCTGAATCCATCCAGCCTCAAATAATTGTGCAACGATGTCATGATCGAGACTGTTCAAGCCCTCGTGCAAGTAGCCAACACCTTCACGTAAAGTGACCTTTAACATTTCATCACTAATCTTGTTAATAAAAGGTTCAAGCTCTTCTATGGACCGCAGCAAAAAAGGTTTCTCACCACTGTCTGCACCTGAGTATGTAATCAAATCCACAGCTGTCAGTCGAACATGCTTTCTAGTAGGTACAAAAACAATAGCAGGTTTCCTGTTCTTGGCATGTTGAGCAATAGAAGTGTAAGTTGGTTTGGTCATTGCCTGCATCCTAGCCTCAAAGTTGGCAATATCAACACCCTGAATATGTATTTCCAATGGCACTGGACGAACACCAGGGGGGAAATTGAAAAGCCCATGAGAGGTAGCTCCAATCCATTCTCCAAGATCCTTTGCATTTGCGAGTGAAGTTGACAAAGCTACAATGCGAATCTTATTTTCAAGCTGACTAGAAATATACCTCATCCTGGAAACAATAACCTCCAAAACAGGGCCTCCTTGGCCTCCAATTAAGTGAAGTTCATCAATGATGAAAAGACTAACTTGTTGAACATGTTTCCTCTGTTTCCAGCGGCGGGATAAAGCATCCCACTTCTCGGGAGTACTAATAATAACCTGACCTTTCTCAAGCAGTTTCAGATCAGTCGCGGTTTCTCCAGTTAACTCCACTACCTTCAACTTGAGACCACCCCCGAATTTTTTCTCCCAATCACGATACCTTTCCTTGGCTAGAGCTTCAACGGGTGCAATATAAACAACGCGCATGACACTATCCGGCAATTTTTGATGATTCCTCAAAATTGCAAATTCTGCACATATAGTCTTGCCACTCCCAGTTGGAGCGGCAACTAGGACATTGTCATCAGAATTATATAGCACTGTGAAGACTTGTGTCTGTACTGGGTTGAAATGCTTAAAATCCTGATAAAGAGCTTCATATGATGGATTTCGTAAGGCAGTGACCGGAAGTGGTTGCAGATCCAATAGTTCAGTAGGCGGAGGATACTTTTCTGGTAAAATTAGATGCCTGAAAGAAACAGGCAGAACAGTTTGGGATCCAAGCCATTTATCAGAAACAACACGGATGAAGTATTGAGGAGGAAGAGGCTCGTATATCGGCACTGTGAAATTCAAAGTGTGATCTTCCTCAATGTACTGTTTTTTCAGCAAAAAATACTCATGATGAAGGATATATTCACCATCATTATCCTCCACAATCACCCAGAACGGCTCAACATATCCATGCATTCTGTCATCCCATGCAAAATCTGGAGTTATTGTGAGCTCAACCCCCAAAACTGTGCGAGTAATTGGCTGCACATGTGCTGCAAGGTTCAGTTTTGGAAATTGATGGATAAATCTATGAAGGGTCCTCCCCATCTTAGGAGCACGTATAAGTTCACCTATCTCTTGTGATGATAGGTCGTAATACCTTTCCCAAGCCAAATCCTTCTTCTCCAATTTTGTTAATACATCACTTGGAATTCCATTGAACTGACGAAGAGGAGTTTGGACACTCCACATCCTCTTGGTCACCATCTTGCATAAGTTCAGAGCCTTCTCGGCCAATTGTGCCCAGCCACGTTTCAGGACAATCTCAAAAAGAGCCCGCAGAAGGCGTCCAGCACTCTGAAAGAGAGAAACAAAATACATGAATCAGCGAAAATAAATATAAGAGGAACACCACTTCGAATGAACTCTCAAAGGTAAGAAACAGAGTCATAAAAAAATAAAATACCATTTCCAATAACTTCTCAAAGGTAAGAAACAGAGTCATAAAACAAAAATATAATACTATTACAATAACTTCTTAGAGGAAATAAACAGAGCCATAAAGGAAATATAATGCCACTTCAAATAACTTCTCAAAGGTAAGAAACAAACCTGGGTTATAAAAACCATATCGGATGTCATTGAGAGCCCTTCAAGCTTTAATTGTGAAATGTATGCTTGCAGTAAAACATTGATTTTGGCACTTGGCTCTTCCAAACTTTCCTTGATGGGGATGGGAACACGATCCAAGAGCTTTGCTAGCTCCATCTTCTCATCCTGCCTTACTGTTACATACTTGAATTCTTCGCTCAATGAGAACAATCGACAAAGTTCTATGTCTCCCATTGTAGGCTTCAAATGTTCATTATACGTGGATATGGTTCCGTGGGTTATATAATAGTAACTTGCAATACGACCCAAGTCGGTGACCTGAAAATATCCACTCTTCCTATCATACTTCACCAAATTATTTCTATCTAAGATGGTTGCAGCCGTATGAATCTGCAAAATTAAAATAGATCAATGTTAGACAATAAATTGATAATACACAAGACAGTGTGAATAACCAATATATATCCAAAAAAGATATGCATCGAATATCAATTGACATTCATCTAATGAAATATTCAAAGGAGAATCAAAAAAGTTAAAGAGCCTGTGTCTTACTAGAGTCAACAAAGATTTGGTTCCCTTTTCATGCAATTCTATGTAAACTATACCAACAAGAACAGACACTAACAAAACAGAACCTAGTAATTATACTACTAATGATGACAAGAACAGACACTACAGAAAAGGAACCTAGTCTTTTCATCATTGATGAGCTCCAAATAATTGGAGGTCAAGGAGGTCCTATTTTAGAGGTTATTGTGTCCAGTAATTATACCAATACAAGAACAGACTGCAAAAAAACGAACCTAGTAAATAAACCAAAAAAAGTGGAAAATTCTCAAAGAGAACAAAAATGTTTCCCATCCAAACAAGATCAGTGCAAAAAACAAAAACTACAACTCTGAACAAAACTAATTTTTAAAACAAATAAGTTAAAATAATCATAAGAATGGAAAACGAGAAGGTTGAGGGGCTCATATCAAGTGTAAATTTTGATAGATCTATCACAGTGGGAAAAAAACCCCAATCCAATTTGAAGGGACTGTAAGAGAAAGAGAAAGAGGAAAAGAAGAAGACAGAAACTGAGATACCAAACCAAAACCCTTTTGTTGAAAAGGGTACAGAGGCGGCACCTTCAACTTCTGACTTTAGTATTATTATTATTATTATTATTTTGAGGATATTGATAGAAATTAGGGTTGTGATTTTTCCGGTGAAAAGGGTATTTCCCACTAAGGCCTCTCTCATTGTAATCATCGCCCCTTTCTTTACACCTTCAGCCAAACAACTGAATGCAAGGAACAAAGATGTGCATCGAATATCATATGACATTCATCTAATAAGATATTCAAAGGAGAAAAATCAAACATCAAAAAAAGATAAAGAGCCGTGTCTACTAGAGTCCACAAAGATTTGGTACCCTTTCCAAGCAATTCTATAAACTATACCAATACAAGAACAGACACTACCAAAACGGAACCTAGTAATTATACTACAAATGATGACAAGAACAGACTACATAAAAGGAACCTAGTCTTTTCATCATTGACAGGAACCTAGTCTTTTCATCATTGACAGGAACCTGGTCTTTTCATCATTGACAAGCTCCACGTAATTGGAGGTCAAGGAGGTCCTATTTTAGAGGTTATTGTGTCCAGTAATTATACCAATGACAAGAACAGACCCTACAAAAAAGGAACCTAGTAAATAAACCAAAAAAAGTGGGTAATTCTCAAAGACATGAAGATCTGGTTCCCTTCTCAAGCAATGCAACTATACACAAATCAAACCAATGGTAACAACAATCACCAACAGAAAGGAACGGCAACCAAGGAAAAATAACATAATGATACAGGAATTGGTTTAGTTCAGAGAAGTTTTGCTTGTGCAAAAAATAAAAAGGTTCAGAGGAGAAAAATCAAACTTCAATAGAAGTTAAAGAGTGTTCTATTAATACCATGGTAGTCAATCTCGGATAGGGGTGCGTAGCGGCCGACCCCAAAAATGGGATAGCGGGATAGCGTATAGCGGTATGACAAACTAGCGATCACCGATATTTGATTATTTTTTGGACAAATTACATGAATGATACTATAAGTATAAAGTATAAACAAACTTATATATTTCTCAACAAAAAAAACTTATATTTAATTTTAAATTAAATATAACACTCAAATCTCACGAGACATTCATAAATCAAACCACCAAAAAACAAAAGACAGGGAACAAATAAAAAAAATCATAAAACAAGAGAAATCATAAGATAGAAGAATGTGTTTCGCAGCACAGGTGAGAAGAGAGAAAAAGTTAAAAAATGTTAGGGTTTACGAAATCCTCAAAATGCCCTAAAAAAGGTTTTAAAAATAGGGTCAATTTGGAAATTTCCTACGAAAATCAAATAGCGGCCGCTATCCGCTCCACACTCCTATGCCGCTATAGCAGCTGACGCGGCCGCTATTTGATTCCGCACCGCTACGACGATGTTCGTCACCGCTATTGACTACTATGATTAATACTCAAAAGAGATAAAAATAACATCAAAAAAACATTTAAAATCCTATGTTATACTAGAGTTAGGGATGATTTGAATCCCTTTTCATGCAATTCTACGTAAAATATACCAAAAAGGAACCTAGTAAATAAACAAACCATAATTAAAGCGGGTAATTCTCAAAGCCAAAACTAAAACGGATTATTCTCAAAGCCGTGAAGATCTGGCTCCCTTCTCGTGCAACTTTACACAAATTAAACTGATAACAACAATCACTAACAGAAAGGAACCTAGGAAAAAACAAAATAAAGACACAGGAATTGGTTTAGTTCAGACTTCAGAGGAGAAGATCAAAAAAAGTTAAAAGCCTGTCTCTTAAATATTCAAAGGACAAAAAGCAAACTTCAAAAAAAGTTAAAGAGCCTATGCCTTACCAAAGTCCAAGAAGACTTGGTTCCCTTTTCATGCAATTCTACGTAAATCATATGAAGGACAAGAACAGACACTACCAAACAGGAACCCCTAGTAAATAAACCAAAACTAAAGCAGGTAATTCTCAAAGCAATGAGGAATTGGTTCCCTTCACATGCAACTCTACATAAATCAAAGTAAGGACAACAACAATCACTGGCAGAAAGGAACCTAGTAAAAAAACCAAATAATGACACAGGAATCAGGTAATAAAAACTGAACGATAAATTAAAGCACTGAGATGCTTGCTTACCAAATCAGCCCTCCTTTCCTCCAATGTTATATCTCTGGATAGGACATCTGGTGCTAACCCGTAAAGAGAAGGATTCCTCAACATACGAACATACAAGTATGTGTATCCAATCCAATGACAGGCTTCCTTTGCATTTTGAACTGTACCGAGAACAATCTCTGCATTCAGCTGATCAGCCAGCTTGGAAATAAACTGGCTCTCAATAGGAAGTTGCTGGTTCATTAGAGAGAGGTAATATTGCAACTCACTGTGGCCAGTAAGAATAATTCCCTCACCATAAGAGTCATATTGAGGCCTTCCGGCACGACCCAACATCTGCATAACGTCAAGTGGACTCAGTTCAGTCCAGGCCCCCTTTTCAGGATTGTAAATCTGTGTCCCTTTAATTATAACAGTGTGAGCTGGAAGATTCACACCCCATGCAAGGGTAGCAGTGGATACCAAAACTTGGGCATGTCCATCAGCAAACAGATCCTCAACAAGTTGGCGATCTGTCCTTGTCATACCAGCATGATGAATAGCAAAACCGTACGGCAGAAGATCTTTAAGGTCACTACTCTTCACAAGATCAGTATGAGTATGAAGAATCTCACGGCTTGCACTATCTTCTTTAAGGAACCTACCAAGAGTATCATTTGCGAGTGCAGCATCTCTGATGGCTCTAGCAGTTTTAGCAGTCTCTTTCCTTGAATGTACAAAGATAAGAACCTGATGCTTACCAGCTACACCCAGAACCTTTTCGTAACAGATATCGTTCATCAACTGGAACCTCTGAAGCGGCTTCTTCACTGTGATTCCAATATACTGCTGAGAAAGAGGCACAGGTCTATAACTGTTATCAAAATAAAATAAACCCTTGTTCAGATCAACACGCAAGAACAGTGCCACATCTTCATAATTAGGGAGAGTAGCCGACAATCCCACCAAACGAATATAATCCTTAGATGTTTCAATCTGCCTAACTGTTCTAGCAACAATACTTTCAAGAACAGGCCCTCTGTTATCATGGAGGAGATGAATTTCATCAATGATGACAAGCTTCACAAGCTGCGTATAAGTTCGATCTCCCGACTTTCGAGTGATAATATCCCACTTCTCAGGAGTTGTCACAATAATTTGAGTCTCTTCAATCTGCTGCCTTGTTAGTGACTGGTCTCCACTAAGCTCCCTAACTGTAACATTATAGTCCTGCAACCGATTAGACAAATTCCCAACAACCTTCCGCCACAAGAGCTTTCATTGGTGCAACATATACAATTTTATATGCACTGTGGTCAATAGAACCATCATCGGGATTCCTATGCCGCGCAATCTGTTGAAGGATAGTAAGAACAGCAACATTGGTTTTTCCAGCACCGGTAGGGGCACAAAGCAACAAATTATCAGGTTTAAAGAGAGCAGTTTCATAAACTTTGCTCTGAACTCTATTCAACTGTGTCCATTCCTTTGAAAGCCGGTTGAGCCCAATCAGGCATGGCAGAAATCTTCAAAAGCTTCTCATTAGGATCAAGGGGTTTAGCCTTCAATGCTGGAACATGAATCTCTTCATAACCTTTACTGAGATGCCTATAAGACCCATCAGGAAGGTCACATTTTTTCTTTGCCATAAACAACCCACCTTGTTCAAAAGTGAGGTTATCTAAATCAAGCATCTGACGCTGACCCTTCAACCAGCCACTCTCCCCGTCTCTATCACCAACACCTCTCCTGCTCCTATCTCTATCCCTATCTCTCTCCTTATCCCCATCTCCAACAGTATCATCTTTCAACCTTCTAGCCTCTTCTCTTATACTCTTCTCCAAGTTCTTCTGTCTCTCCTTAGCAGACGCCCTAGTAGCATGCAACTGCTCCAAAATCGGCTGCAACAAATCAGACTCCTTCATCTCTTCCTCAATTGTCTCCCTCTCTTCCTGGTCTTGTGCCCTCGCCAAACGAGTACACCACAAAATTTTCAGCCTATTTCGCAACAAAAACTTTAATAAGACTAAACTTATCATACTCCAGATGAAACAGCAACTTATTCTCCACCTCCCTATCATCCGGATCGGCCAAAATCTTCAACACTTCCCCAGCAAGCTTCTGACATTGATCCGGATCAATCTGCTGCTCATAAGCATGCGAAATCTTCCTCTGCAACCAATAAGCATCAATATCTTGCACATTCAAATTCATCCCTTCATTCGCATCCTCCATATCCTCATCATCAATCCCACCACCCATCTGCATACCACCAGACCCATTCCCTTCAACAACATCATCCTCATCCTCTTCATCCTCCTGCACCACATCAAGATCACTCTCCTCATCCTCATCATCCTCATTCTCCTCAAACTCAACCGCCACACCAACATCATCATCCAACCCACCATCCACCTCGCCACCACCACCACCAACCTCCCCAACCTCCTGAAAATCAGTTATCAACTTCCCAATACTGACAAGCTGATCAAAAACCTGATTCGGTATTGTGTTCAACAACTTCTCAATATCCTTCTTCTTATCAACATTCTTCAAACTATCATTCTTCAAAACCGCAAGAATCTCATCCGCTGCACCACTCACTATACTCAACGGCTGACCACCAAGCTGCTGTTGAATCACACTCAACATCGCTTCATAAGCCGCTCGTGTTTCCTTCGTCTTCGGCTGATAAACACCGTCATCAGTAGCAGTAAGCACACTCTCCTCCATCATCCTCCTTCTCTTACTCCGCCTCTGACCCGACCCGGTATCCATTGGATCCCGATCCTTTTCTCGATCTTTTTTCTTTTTCTTCGCGGCGTTGAGTTTCTCGGTTAACTCCGGTGGGCGGTCATGGGAAACACGGTCACCGAAATTTTTAGGATCGATTCTTCCCCAGAGAGATTCGGGTTCGCCGGTGGGTTCGTGAGTGTCGCGGGGACGTGAATCGGTAGTGAGAACGAGACTGGAGTTTGCACGGTATTCGTATTGCTTGAAACGTGCGTGGGCTTCAGCGCCACCACCGAGATGCGCCATTGATGGAAACCCTAATTTGCAGAAAGAGAGAGAATTAGGTTAAGAAACGAAACCCTAATATGAATATGACGATGAAATAAAAAAAAAAAAAAAAAAAGTGGTTTGTTTGATATCTCGTGAGGGAAAAGAAGAAGAAAAACAAATTTGGAGAGGGTTTTGGGTTTTTGGGACGGTGAAGATGAATGAAGGGAGTGATAATGTGAAGGACTAATAAGGCGGTGTGTGGAGTGTGTTACACTAGGTCTAAAGTCTAAACCGACTCAACAATGCTTAAAACTTTTATAAACAAAAAATTCAAATAAATTATTTACTATATTATTTTTTAATAAAACTTAATTATAATCATTTTTATGTAAAATAAATTTAGGAAATTTGTAACAAAAAAAAAGGTTAGGAATTTTTTTTGAAGGAACTTTATTTAAAAAGGGAAAAGAAATAGGAGGACATAAACTTAATTGATGGAAGACTGAACTATTTATTTTTGGGTCTTGCTAACGAGTACATTAAGGGCACTCGTTAAGGATTTCTAATTAAGAAACTAATCATTTAATAAGTCTAATACTTCAATTTCAAATGCATTAAATGTACAAGTTTTTATAAAAATTTACTATCTAAAGTACAAAATCAGTTCTTTGTTGTGCTCCCCTAGTTTATGTGTTTTTTTCCGTATAAAAACTTCCTCATGTAACTTTGTACTTATTTTTTGTGAAATTTTAGATACTTAGCTGAACTTTTTCTAATTGAACATAGCTTTCCGGCATATACCTTATTGGTTCCGTTAACTTTGTTTTTGAATGTGAGTTTTAGCGTCTTTCAAAGAATACACGAGTAAAGAATGAAGGTCTATATACAAGACCGTCTTTATTTGGACTGTGTATTTATTATCAAGTAACATAAGCTTTTGTATACTTCTTGTGTGTATATCTATATCTTTAGTAGGAAACCCCTTGAAATCTCTTTGAAGCAGGCATCCATTTAAAAATATAAAAGTTGGGCATTATACAAAGTGAACACATCCTTATGACATAGATTTGCTATCCTTTCCTTTGATAACAAACGTTGATAAATGAAAGCACTATAAGTAGGACAATAGGACAGCTTAAAAAATAAAATCATCGTGACAAGCATTCATAACTTGAGAACTTTCAGTTATGAGGCTAATTGAAATTAAATCATCAGTGATTCACAAAAAAAAATATACATTTGAAGTTGGATTCCTTGAGGAAGGTGATGTTATGATGAGATTTTTTGAGATGTTTCTGCTGAGCCTAATCTGTTTGTCAGGCAAACATTGAAGTTGCTCATCTCATGAAGCACGGACATCAGACATTGACACTGACACTGACACATCGACACTTCTAATAATTTAAGAAAATCACATAATTCAGTGTAATTATAAGTGTCGGTGTCGTGTCGGTGTCAGACACGACACGTGTTCGACACTGGGACACGTTTAATCCAAGAAGTGTCTGTGCTTGATAGGAGGCCCTTCTAGGCCAATATCTTTCATTAGTTCTCTACACACAAACTCAAAATATCAATAATGCTACTTATATGTGCGTCGACATCCTTTTCTCCAAGTTTTAATTAATATATGTGTGTGTCGACAACCTTTTCTCCAAGTTTTAATTAATAAAGATTCCTACTCACACTCGCATAATATTAATGACTGCATCACAACCTTTGGACTTTTGTTTTGTTTATACTCCCTCCGTTTCAAAATACATGTCCATTTTGGAGAAATTTTTTGTTTCAAAATACATGTCCATTTGATAGTTTAATGATACATTTTGTCTATTTTACCCTTGCCTACCAATTAATTGGATTCTAGATTTTCTCCACAATAATTATTTTCTACTAATAAATGTTGACCCAATTTTAAGTGGATTTACTCATGCACTCTCCCAAGAACTTGTTTTATTAATTTTGATATTGGTATTGGGAGTAATTATGAGATGAGATAAATAAATGTAAAATGGAGAAAATCAAAGACAAGGGTATAATAGGAACTTTTGTGTCAAACTAGCTTGTCCTTGGTTACTGCAATTTCTTTAAAATGGACATGTATTTTGAAACGGAGGGAGTATTACAGAACTTCGGAAAATTTGGTATGGTATAATCATTGAATTTATTGTGAACCATATAGAATTATTTGAGAAAACCATGTAATTTTTGACATGGTAACTTATTGTCCTAATACAGGCATGTATTGTTGGCAAGTAGATACCTCCAAGACAAGTATATAAATTACTTCAGAAATTTTAGCAATCAAGATTTTGTGAATATGCTTTTGAATTTTATCACTAAAGTTGTTTCTTAATAGTTGAATTATAACAAGGATACAAATCTCAAATCACTATCTTAGATTCCAAGGCCTTTTGAATTTGGAGATTTGGGAGGGTGGTTTACAATATTTATTTTTCTAATCACCAAAAGGCCCTTTGCTTTTCATTCATGTGGAAAATATTCTTGTGATAAGTAATTTGAAGTAATCAACTCATTTGCACCACATCGGTGTTTATTTATTTTATATATATATATATATATATATATATATATATATATTTGAAACAACATATTATTGAAAGCTACACCGCAGAGGAAGAGTGGGTAAGCAAAAACAAAGAAATAAAAAATAGGCACCGTAAATATGCGGCAGATCAACCCCAACAAAAATATACTCTTAGGGTACTTTATATTCCATTATTAATGCTGCTTTTTATGTTGTACATACTCCAACCGTCTCATAATAATAGTCGTTTTAGAGTTGTGTGCGGTTCTTAAGGAAATGATTAGTTGTGTTGATTTCAATGGTAAAATTAGTATAATTTACTAAAACGCCTTATTAATTGTAGTATAATTAGTTATGTGGAGTGAAATTCAATAAATAAGGGTATATTAGTGGAAAAAATAATAAATGTTGCATTAATATTCTAAAACGACAATTATTTCGAGTCATAGAAAAAAATCTAAAATGACAATTAAAATAAGACGGAGGGATTATATATTTTATAAAAAATATGAGTTCCAATTGATATTAATAATTGATTGAAATTATTTATGTTAGAGCGGTTGCTCGATCTTGAGGTCAAACTTCGAGTAAATGATCAATCCCCGAAATTGTAGAAACTTTCATTACACTCTAAAATTGACAAAATATCAACAAAAAAAACCTGAAATTGTAGAATGTCTAGCAAGTTAACCCCTCCATTGGATTACTTTGTCTAACACGTTGTCGTGGTCGTTAACTGTCTTCGTGGCACTGTCATGTGGTCAAAAAGGTTGCGCCACATCTAGTGATTTTAGGGGGTAATTTCACGGTGATTGATCATTTACTCTAGAACTTCTTATTGAAGTGTTATTGGTGATTGTCATATAGCTTTCATACCGGCTTTCACCTGCAACCCTGGTAGATGTTCGATAACTCTAAATTATGAGGTATTTACCATGGCAAATCCTTAGCTAGACAACGTGGATTTCAACAAATGTAAATACTGATTCTCTCTATCAGCCATTAGGATGATAGAGTCTGTTGGTTGTTACAATGCTTTTTCTAATCTCTTATCTCAGATTAAGGCGTTATGTCCTTCATAATTGGTGTTTCGTTGGCATCATGTCTATCAAGATAAAAAGGTGGTAGATGCTCTTGCAAATTTGGTAATAATAAAAGGAACTTGTTTGATACACTCACAAATTGAAGTTTACCGATAAGTTTGTTTTCTAGATCAATAGATCATTTTAAATGAAATAAAGTGTTTTTTTTAAGGAAAATGAAATAGTGTTATTTGTTAAATTTTATAATTTACTTTGAGTCTAAGTCTCCTTTTATTTAAAAAATAATAATTAGCAATCGTGGAAGCACATAAAAAAAATGCTTTACACTCTAAGACGAAGTGAATATTTGTAAATTAAATCCAGCTTAACAATTTTTATTTTTTATTTTTTTACCAAAGCAAACTTAATTGATATCATTAATTAAATATTGTTCAATACATGTAGGATAGAACTCAAAAATACGGTGAGTAGCCCAAGAACAGGTCAACCTAGCTAAAGTATGAGCGACCATGTTTGTAACACTCATACTAAATTTGTCTAGAATATTTAGCATGTGTATTAATCTGATACTAGATACATTAAAATTTTCAATAATAATAATACAATACAACTGAATGAATACGAACATGCTCGTATATACAACCGATCAAGTACCATAAAAATACACTTATATAATTGTCTGACAACCTTCTGAACTGGTACAAGACGAGCATCTGCACTGCATTCAGCGTCTCCCTGAAGAACTTCACCACGAACCTCTTGCTTACCTGTAAACCTGTACCAGAAGGATTGGGATGAGACATAATGTCTCAGTGAGCTCCACCCAACCTACTGTTGGCAACCTCGGGGAAACCTAGGGGCGTCATGCACTAACTCTTGGCAATCTTAGGGATACTTATGATCGCCAGTCATTCTCTACATATTTCGCGATCAAGGGAAAAACTAGGATCGCTATATGTCTTTATCTTATGCTAATCATATGCATAATCTCATACTTAGTGATCTGGGGACACCCTATGATCACTTTCTGTTATCTGATGACTACTTTGTCATAATCTCTTAGTATAATAAATATAAATATTCATCTTATAACATAAAGTTAGAAGTTAGCGTGTAACACACAATAATTATCTTGGTTCATTTTACGGAGTGCATCCGGGTGGAGTAACCCCGAAGTACATTGAAGCGGCGGGAAAAATGTGCAAGCGGAAAGCGCTTGCTCAAGACAGTAAAGTCGCCACCAAAGTTTTATTTTTAAAGGGAAAACGTTGATAAAACCCTTTGAGAACGAGAACAAGGTCATCACGACCAAATTTCGGGTTCGGGAATCGATTATGCGAGGGGAAGGTATTAGCACCCCTCACATCCGTTGTACTCAACGGGAACCTCCTAGTTAGTTAAGGCTAAAGTGTTTTTTAAAGTTTTGCTTGCTATGCTTAAATATATAAAGGGAATAAAGAAAAGGGGAAAAAAGATATTTTTTATTAATGTGCTTGACAAGATGTGAATCTTGCTCCTACGTATCTCCCGGTGCGATGGAGAAATCAAAGCTACGTAGTTCTTTGTAGCAAATGTTTGTGTGTTGATTGATTTTAATTAAGAAAAATGATTTGATCGCGCTTGGGCGAAAAAGTTTGCTTTAAAAATGAAAAAGTTTGCTTTAAAAATGCAAAAAAAGATGGTCAACCTAGCTAAAGTATGAGTGACCATGTTTGTAACACCAATACTAAATTT
The DNA here is from genome assembly GCA_018208015.1 of Medicago ruthenica. Lineage (NCBI taxonomy): Eukaryota > Viridiplantae > Streptophyta > Magnoliopsida > Fabales > Fabaceae > Medicago > Medicago ruthenica. Next base: position 75,682,889 of record CM031372.1, on the reverse strand, counting down.
GTCTAGAATATTTAGCATGTGTATTAATCTGATACTGGATACATTAAAATTTTCAATAATAATAATACAATACAACTGAATGAATACGAACATGCTCGTTGTAGTACCCTAATTTTGTCCAAGTTTTTTTTCATTGTTCTTTTTTTAAAAAAATAAGTAATAATAAAAAAGGAAGATTTTTTATTATTATTTATTTTTCTTTTTATTATTATCTTTTTTATTATCATCATTATCATTATTATTTTTATTATCATCACTTTTACTATTATTATTATCTCTTTCATTATTACTATTAGTATTATTATCTTTTTTATTATTATTATTTTTATTATCATCATTATTACTATTATTATTATTATCTTTTTATTATTACTATTATTATTATTATCATCATTATTACTATTATCATTATTATGTTGTTTTTTATCAAAATAAAAGCAAAGCAAGCACAAGAAGCCAGCAAGTTGCGCCCATCTCCTTGTTCCAGCATCCACCTTGCCTTTGCTTTATCAAAACCAGTCAAGGATTGCTGAAACTGCTGCCCCTGTTCTTGCAAGTGGCTACCCTTGTTCTTGCAGATGCTGCCCTGTCCAGCACATCATTTCCTTCCCTTTTTCTTACATTTTTCTTTGTCAAAGAAGGCTGCAAGCTGCTCTCTGTTTTCCAGCACACCTTCTTCTTTGTTTCTCCCAATCTCTGCACAGGACAGCATCCCCCTTTTCCTGTTTTTCTTCCCCAAATCTGCAAGAATAATCCCAAAAGCACCACAAGTTGCAAACAGTACTCTGTTTTCCCATTTTTCCAGCAATTCCTGTCAAACTCAGCCCCAACTGGTTCTGCAATTAACCAAAGTCTTCACCATGATCACAAGGCAAGGTCACTTCCTTCCTTTTGCATTAAATGCTAACCAAAGTCTTGGTTTTAGCACACAAAGCAGCCCAGCTGTCAAGGGATTGTCATGATTACAAATGATCACAATTTTGCCTATAAAAGGAACATGAAAATCTGAGTTTGAGGACAGTTAGTTTTTACACAATCCAGACAGTTTTAAAAAACAGTTTTAGGAGGATCATTAGAGGAATTTTTAGAGCAAAAAAAGAACCAAAAGGAATAGTCAGAATTCACAACAACCTTTGAAAGCCAGAAGCTCTGTTTTATGTTTCTTTCTTTACAAACTATCACAAACAAATCAAACAATCAAAACAGCCACTAAACCACCAGGAACATCATACCAAGGGTGAAGAATAACAGCAAAAAACATCATTGTAGCTGTTCTTGTTTTTCATCACTTCCATCTTCAAGAAACCACCATCATCCAAAGCCATTTTCATTTTTCTTACATCCAAAGCTTGGGCTAGGAGTTTGTAAGTATTCTGAACATTTTCACTTCTTATTTGCATTTCTGTTTGCATTTTGTGTTGCTGTTCTTGCTGTCCTGCATATTTCTTCTGCATTTATAGTGGTTTTTAGCTCATTTTTGCACTAAAAACATCTTTCAAAAACTCCAAAAAATCACAAGTTTGCAAAACATCAAAACAGAAGTGTTTTACTTCTTTTTCTTACTGAATTCGAATGTTTTTTACCCCCTTGAGGTTCTGAAATCAGAAATCAGAAGCAGTCTGAACAGTAGTTCAGAAGCAGCTTCTGAACAGTACTTCAGAAGCAGTTTCTGAACAGTAGTTCAAAAGCAGCTTCTGAGCAGTACTTCAGAAGCAGCTTCTGAACAGTGCTTCTGAAGTTCAGAGTCTGAAGGCAACTTCTGAAGTTCAGAGTCTGAAGGCAGCTTCTGAAGTTCAGAGTCTGAAGGCAGCTTCTGAAATTCAGAGTCTGAAGTTCAGAGTCTGAAGGCAGCTTCTGAAGGCAGCTTCTGAAGGGTGCTTCTGAAGCAGCTTCTGAAGGCAGCTTCTGAAGCAGCTTTTGAAGGCAGCTTCTGAAGCAGCTTCTGAAGGCAGCTTCTGAAGCAGCATCTGAACAGTGTTTCAGAAGCAGCTTCTGAACAGTGCTTCTGAAGCTATGCTTTTTGCATTCTGAAAACAGTTCTTGCTTCTGAAGGTTCAAAATCTGGGTTGAAACTCAATTTTTTTTTGTTTTGAAACTCATTTTTATTCAACAAGTGTTATTGCTTTCAATTTTTGTTTTATATATCTATTTTCAACAAATTGTCATTCTATTTTCAACATACTAAAACATAAAAAACAATTTTATTTTGTGTGAGTGAAAAAGGAAAACTTGGGTAGACACCCGACGCTTCCCCGGATATTCGGAAACGAGGTAAACACTTCGCTTTTGGTTGAATAGCCGTCCTCCGTTTAAAATCAATCCCAACCCACCAAACTTTATTTTATTCACGCCCATGCGCGTTTTCAAACGTATACCATCGCCCAAGTGCGAATCCGTCCTTTTTAATCAAACTTTTCCACGCCCATGCGCGTTTTCAAACGGATACCATCGCCCAAGTGCGAGTCCGTCTTTTTAAAGCAAACTTTTTCGCCCAAGCGCGATCAATTTATTTTTCATAATTAAAATCAATAAATACACAAATATTTTCTAACAAAGAACTACGTAGCTTTGAATTCTCCATCGCACCGGGAGATACGTAGGAGCAAGATCAAACTCTTGTCAAACACCCTAATAAAAACTCTCCTTTGGTCTTTAAATCTTATCTTTTTTCTCTTTTCTTTTCTTATTTTATTTATTTTCTTTACAAACATTTGGCATGAAACTAACACAATTAAACACTAAACTAACTAACGGTTCCCGTTGAGTACAACGGATGTGAGGGGTGCTAATACCTTCCCCTCGCATAATCGATTCCCGAACCTGAGATTTGGTCGCATTGACTTTGTTCTCATTCTCAAAGGGGTTTATCGACGTTCCCCTTTTCAAAAAACAAAACTTCGGTGGCGACTTTACTGTTTTGAGCGAGCGCTTTCCGTCTGCACATTTTTCCCGCCGCTTCAGCTGGCGACTTCACTGGGGATAACGTTAGAGAATCAACCCTAGTTAGTTGGTTTAACTTTCAGTGTTAGTTTGTTTGCCTTAAATGTTTGTTTATTTGTGGTCTTTATTTGCTTTATTTCATTTCCGTTTTATTTTTCGCCTTTTATGTTATTTGTGCTTTTACATTGAGGTTGTGATGTTCAAACACCTTTGAGTGGAGCTCTACACCCGAGTTTGAAAAACACATAGGCTTAGGATGGTGGTTGCGTAGTATTGGCTTTCGAGATAGACATCTCGTTTAGTCAATATGAAGACCCCGCTTAGAGATGGTCCTCTTCGTGAAAGATTGTCATATAATGGTTAACCCGTTATCATGGCGAAATTCCGAATTTGACCCCTAGCTCTAAGAACCTTCTTCTTAGCACCTTTTCAAATTTTGGTGTTTTTAATGACTTTCGAGGTAGATATCTCGTTTTGGTTAGTACAAACCCCACCTAGAGGAGACACACTCGTGAAAGGTTGTCATATAATGGTTAACCCGTTATTATGACAAAATTCCGAGATACCTCCATGACTCTAGGTACTCTTAACTCAAAAATCTTAGAACTACCCTTGGTGAGAACCTTGATATAGAAAGCACATAGAACTAAGCCCTCGTAGGGAGCCTTCCTTTTAAGTTTTATTTCCCAATTATCCATACCCACATAAAGCATACATGCATTGCATCCACATGCATAAAATCATTTTTTTTAAGATACAAGTTTGTTTTAGGGAATTGCAAAGGCTAAAGGTGTGTTGCAAATGTCTAACAAGTTAAACATGGGCTCCGAGAAAAGAAGAACTTTGTCGTTAAAAGTCGAACTCCCGGATTTAAAAAGTCTTAGAGACTTGAGTGCCGAGTTAACCGCAATTCCAAAGAGTGCTTTTGTCTTCAAGTATGGTGATATCCTTGACCTCTTGTTCACTAATGTTCGGGCAGACGCTATCACAGCATTAGCACAGTTCTATGACCCCCGATGAGAAGTTTCCTATTCCAAGACTTCCAATTAGCACCCACACTTGAAGAATTCGAAAGGATTATGGGCATTCCTCCAAAAGGCAAGGGTCCGTATGTGGAAATTGGCCATTCTCCCAAAGTTGAAAAATTGGCGGAAGCTCTAAACATTGAAGTGTCCGGGTTTGCTAGCAATGTGAAGACTAGAGGAAAAGCTCTCGGTTTTCTCCGAAGTTATCTAGAGAAAAAGGCTCGTGAGTTTGCTGCGTCCCGAGATATGAAGTCATTTAACAACGTGCTAGCCCTCCTTATTTATGGCTTGGTACTTTTTCCATCCACCGAAAACTTTGTTGATTTTGCCGCAATCAGCCTCTTTTGGGCTGTGCTTACAAAGGACAAAGATCCAGTACCTGCACTCTTGGCCAATGTGTACTATACTCTCCACATGCGTCACGAGAAGCTAGGTGGTAATATTGTCTGTTGCTTTCCTTTACTCTATCATTGGTTCACATCTCACATGTGCATGGACCAATCACGGATGAACAAGATGGATAAGAGTGAATGGTCTCAGTTTTTGGCATCCCTTACCGAAAACATGATCCGTTGGTATCCAAGGAAGCTCGACATCAAAGAAACCATCATCAGTTGTGGGGAGTTCCCAAATGTGACACTCATAGGATCCAAATCAGGCATAAACTACAATTCAATTTTGTCTCTAAGACAATTGGGACGTCCTATGTGGGAGAAACCCGAGGAGAAATCCTTGGAATGTCTAGTGTTACATGACTTGGGTGCCAATGACCCTGTGATGTTACAAAAAATTATTCGAGCTTGGGGAAATGTTAACAAGAAGGAAAGTGATGGGAAACGCAAGATTGGCACTACCAAAGAGACTTACCGACAATGGGTCAAAGAAAGAGTCCAAATGGTGAAACTACCATTCATTTGTCAAAACCCTTATTCCACCTAGGTCCCCCGAACCTATTCCTATCTCAATAGAGGAAGAGGATGAGCTCAAAGCAATCATCGCACAGCTCAACAAAGGGAAAGAGGAATTGCAAGCTACTCTACTAAAAACTATTCAAGAAAATTGTGAGCTAAAAAGGGAAGGAATTCAAAAAGACAAGATCATTGAGAGCAGCAACAAAAGGCTAAAGCTTGAAGAGGATGACAAGCGCAAGGTGCAAGGTTGCTTGGGAGGAGCAAATTCTCAGCTCAAACATAAGAACCAAGAGCGGGATGAACTCTTAGGTAGAACCCACGAGTTAAAAAAGCTATGGAAAAGATCTCAAGTTGGGAGGGGGAAGCTAAAAGAAGAGCTTGAGAATGCAAAACAACAGCTCAATAGCATGGCGAACGAGTACGAAGGGTATGTGTTGAATGAGAGGCTGCAAAAGGAAGCATTGGAAAGAGCACTTGTGAGGAGCCAAGTGGAATTAAAAAGGGAACAAGAGTATTTTGAAGAATTCCAGAGGTTCAGTGACCATCAAGGAGAAGTTTGTGAAGACCTCAAAAGAAAAAGTGAGGGGTGGGAACATCGCTTTATGAACTTGGTTGATTCGGTTGAAAACGGAACTCTTTTCCGAGTACTCCAGGACGAGGGTGTGCATTGGAAGAATATGTTTTCAAGACTAGCCAAGTTGGCCAATGATTTGATTGAAACCATCCCTACAAAGTTGGAAGCAGCTAACGCGGCAATGCATCCATTGAACACTCCTTCCGAAGTCATTATTTTTGTTGAATTCTGTAAGACTATGATAAGAGACTTTAGGGAGGAGATTGAGGCAATCTAAAATTTGTAACTCGCCTGTTTGTACGACTCCTTGATCATTAATGAAATCCTTATTTCTTTTTGGTTATCTATGTATCTCTTTATCTCATTGCCTTTACAATTGGAAGATATTTGCAAGAGCACCAAAAGCCTTGCAGTTCCCTAAAATTAATCATAACAATAAAGAAAAAAAAACTTTTTATGCATTTGCATTAACATCATCCATAACATGCATACATTCGTTTTCATACCCAAAACTCATTCCCCTTCTTATTACCAGGATTTCTTACAATCCAAAACTGATTCATCGGCATTCACATTTCACTCGAAGCAACGCACGGAGGATTATGGAAGAGGTTTGAAATTCTGGCCAGGCAATACTTAAGAGATAAACGCAGGTTCTGAACCACCAGGTTCTGAACAGAACTTAGCATGATATAAAAACAGATAAACAGCAGAAAAGTAAAGTGCAGGAAAGCTAAAAACACACAAGGTTTGTTAACCCAGTTCGGAGTAAACACCTTCTACTATGGGGGATACCAATCCAGGAAGGAAATCCACTATATGATTTAACCCAAAGACTCAAGACACTGACTTCCAGTTCCCAGCCTTAGCAATTAAACTCCTCCTAGTCAGACTTCTACCCAACTCTGAGTATAGAATCCTCTAACTTCCTATTCAAGCAACTAAACCCAGCTACTTGAACAACCCTTACCAATCCCCTGTTTTTGAACACAATTTCAATGACAACACTTCATTCGTACCTAAAGGCTTAGAATGAATTACAACTTAATGAAAACTCTAAACCAACTCAAAACATATGAGTGGTGCACAAAACAAAGCTAACAGCTTAAAAAACAAACACAGACTCAATTTCTGATTTCTAAACTCTAAAACTCGTAAGTCTTGAATAGCAGCAGCCCTCCTCCTTATATAGCCTTCAGTCTTGCAGCAAAACTAATCTTCTGATTTTATTTGTTACTGAAACAAGATTGGTCCAATAATGTAACAAATAAAACTGTACTGAATCTTTTAAAGATTATAACAGGAAAATATGAATTTCATATCTTTGAACCAAATCTTCAATAAAATCTTCTCCAAATAATTCAGCATTCTAGAAGCAATTATACAAAGATAATTCCTTGTTAAATCTCCCAAGATACGCGCAAAAACTAATCTGAAAACCCAGCTTCTGATGTGGTCAACAAAAGTCAACGCTGGCTTCAGAACCTGAAATCAGCTTCTGAACTGCTACAGTGCATTCAGCTTCTGATGACATTTTCTGCTTCTGAATGGCTTCAAAACACAAACCTTGCAACTGAAGAAATGTTCTACATATGGAGATGCTTCTATTCAATATCTTGGTTTTGCCAAAACATGCAGCCAACAGCAAAAGACTCAACAGTTCTGAACTCTGAACATAATGCTTGGTATCAGAGCAAAACTAGTCACCTTCTGAAAACATAAGATTTTCACACATTCTGAACAACTCTTATCTGAACTTAAACATGAGATTTTCTCCCCTTTTTTAGCCACAAAATTATGACAAACTTCAGACTTCAAATAAGGATTAAAATCAAAACAACTAATACAGATCCTTGAAAACATATCAGACTCAGACTCAGGTTCAGGACCACACTCAGCATAAGCACAACTGGCAGGTACTCTATCTTCCTCACATCCAGTTTGCAGTAATTGCTATAACTCTTCATGTAAACACACACCTAACTTGCTTCTCAGATTCTCAAACTGTTTAACATCCAAGGCCTTTGTGAAAATGTCAGCAACTTGTCCTTCAGTAGCTACATGTTTCAGCTGAATAATCTTGTCCTCCACAAGGTTTCTGATAAAATGGTGTCTGATGTCTATGTGTTTAGTTCTGCTGTGCTGTATTGGGTTCTTAGAGATGTTGATAGCACTCAGATTGTCACAAAACAATGTCATAACACCTTGTTGAATATTATATTCTTCAAGCATTTGTTTCATCCACACCAGTTGTGAGCAACTACTCCCAGCAGCAATATACTCAGCTTCAGCAGTTGACAATGAAACACAATTTTGTTTCTTGCTGAACCATGAAATCAAATTATTTCCTAGAAAGAAACAACCTCCTGAAGTGCTCTTCCTGTCATCAGCACTTCCAGCCCAGTCAGCATCACAAAAACCCATCAGTTCAGAACTTGAACTGTGTGAATACATGATTCCATAGTCACTTGTGCTATTCACATACTTCAGGATCCTTTTAACTTGTGTCAGATGACTCATCTTAGGATCAGCTTAGTATCTTGCACAAACTCCAACAGCAAATGTGATATCAGGTCTGCTTGCAGTCAAGTACAAAAGGCTCCCAATCATGCTTCTGTATTGGCTTTGATCAACTGATACTCCATGTTCATCTTTGGTTAGCTTCAGATGAGTAGCAGCTGGTGTTCTCTTATGAGCAGTAGATTCCATTCCAAATTTCCTCACTATGTTCTTGGCATACTTACTCTGAGAAATGAAGATTGTATCTTCCATTTGCTTGACTTGCAGACCAAGAAAATAAGTTAGCTCACCAACCAGACTCATTTCAAATTCTGACTGCATTTGCTGAACAAACAATTTGACCATCTTCTGAGACATTCCACCAAATACTATGTCATCAACATAGATCTGAGCAATCATCAGACTTCCATGTTCATTCTTCACAAATAATGTCTTATCAGAACCTCCTTTTCTGTAACCTTGAGCAACAAGAAACTGAGTCAGCCTTTCATACCATGCTCTTGGTGCTTGTTTCAGTCCATACAAGGCTTTCTTCAATTTGTACACTTGATCTGGAAACTGATGATCCACAAAACCCTTAGGCTGTTCAACATACACTTCTTCTTTCAGATATCCATTCAAAAATGCACTCTTCACATCCATCTGAAACAATTTGAACTTGAGAATGCAGGAAACACCCAACAGTAGTCTTATGGACTCTAGTCTGGCCACAGGTGCAAAGGTTTCATCAAAATCCAATCCCTCTACTTGAGTATACCCCTGAGCAACCAACCTTGCCTTGTTTCTGACTACAGTACCACTTTCATCTGTTTTATTCTTGAATATCCACTTAGTGCCAATCACATTCAACCCTTCAGGTCTTGGAACCAGATCCCACACTTCACTCCTTTTGAATTGATTCAACTCATCTTGCATTGCTTCAATCCAAAATTCATCAGTTAGGGCTTCTTTCACATTTTTAGGTTCAACCTTTGACACAAAACAAGAATCAGTAGCAGTTGGGTCTGATCTTCTTGTTCTGACCCCTTGATCCAAACTCCCAATGATAAGCTCCTTAGGATGATCCTTCTGAACTCTAATTGATGGCCCTTTATTGGTAGGATCATGATCTTGATGCACTTCTGCTTCTTCAGACTCTGGATGCTTTTCTGCTTCTGAAGTTTGTTCTTCTGAGGCTTCAGACTCTGGAACTACTTCAGACTCATCTCTTTCTTTCTCAGCAGTCAGGTCATCAATCACAACATTAATGGACTCCATCACAACCTTGGTTCTTGAATTAAACACCCTATAAGCTCTGTTGTTTACTGAATAACCCAGAAATATGCCCTCATCAGACTTAGGATCCAGTTTTCTTCTATTTTCTCTATCAGCCAAAATATAGCATTTGCTCCCAAAAACATGGAAATATTTGACTGTAGGCTTCCTTCCTTTCCACAGTTCATACAAAGTAGATGCTGTTCCCTTTTTCAAAGTGACTCTATTGTGTATGTAACATGTTGTGTTCATTGCTTCAGCCCAGAACATATATGGAAGTGTCTTAGCATGCAGCATGACTCTTGCACATTCTGCTAATGTCCTATTCTTCCTCTCAACTACACCATTTTTCTGAGGTGTGATAGGTGCAGAAAACTCATGTTTATACCTTCAGAAGCACAGAATTCTAAAAAACTCTTGTTTTCAAATTCCTTGCCATGATCACTTCTGATTCTGACTATGCCACAGTCTTTTTCTCTTTGTAATTGAATACACAGGTCTTTAAATACTTCAAAAGTGTCAGACTTTTCTCTAACAAAATTGATCCATGTGAATCTTGAGTAATCATCAACCATTACAAATGCATACCTCTTCCCTCCAATACTTTCTACTTGCATAGGCCTCATTAAATCCATATGAACAAGTTCTAGTACTTTAGTAGTTACCTGGTGAACTAATCTGGGATGAGACTTTCTTGTTTGTTTCCCAATTTGACAATCACCACAAACATTGTCCTCATTGATCTTCAGATTAGGTACACCTCTGATAGCTTCAGTACTTAGGATTTTTTTCATGCCTTTCAGATGCAGATGTCCCAGTTTCTGGTGCCAGAGCTTGACTTCCTCTTTTGAGCTCATAAGACAAGAAGTCAGACTTCTTTCTTCTTCAGAAACCCACAAATAACAGTTGTCTTTGGATCTGCAGCCCCTCATCTGAACTTTGCATTCCTGGTCAGTTACAATACACTCTTGCTTATTGAAATTAACCTTCAAATCTTGATCATAAAGTTGGCTAATACTGATCAGATTAGAGGTTAATCCTTCCACCAGTAGCACATCATTAAGTCTGGGCAACCCTTCACTGATCAAATCACCAATACCCAGAATCTGACCTTTTACACCATCTCCAAATGTCACATAGCTTCTGGAGTATGATCTGATATTGCTCAGCAGCTTCTTCACACCAGTCATGTGCCTTGAACACCCACTATCAAAATACCAGTCTTCTTTTGAGGTGGCTCTCAAAGAAGTATGAGCTATAAGGCCTACATTCTGAACTTTGGGCTTCCACACCTTCTGAACATTGTGTCTGATAGCAGCTGGTTCCACTCTTCTATACTGAAAATGTTCAGGATAGCCATAAAGTTTGAAGCAGAATGGTTTGATATGCCCTTTCTTTCCACAATGATGACAGATCCATGGATGATTTCTCCTCCTTCTGTTTCTGAAAAATTTCTGGGGTTGCTTCTGAGGTAGCATCTGAACATGCTCCTGACCTTGCATCTGAGGTCTCTTTTGAGCTTTCTTTTGAAGTCTCATCTGAATATGCTTCTGACCTTGCATCTGGGCTTGTTTCTGAGGTCTCCTCTTTGATGTTCCAACCATAGAATTATGTGTTTGAGTAGCAGGAACAAACTGACTAACAAGATTTTTGTCTTTGAGCTTCAGACTCTGATCAACATAACCTAACCCAGTTTTTCCTTGCTTCTGGACATCTAGAATCTCCTCCAACTTATCAGTAGTAGAGTTCATCATCCTAACTTGCTTTTTCATCTGATCAAGTTGGGATTTAAGCTGGTTTACTTCATCTTTTAATTCTGAATTCTGCACTAGAAGTTCTCCTTTCTCAGCCTCCAGTTGAAAAATAGTCTCCTTCTGATCCAGAACTTGTTTGCAAACCTCAGCACTTCTGGTATACAGCTTCTTGTAATTGTCAGCTAGTTCATCATATGAGGTTTTAGCAGCTTCAGACACAGATGAAGCTTCAGACTCTGAGTCAGACTCTGAAAAAGTCTCAGACTCTAGAACAGCTTCCTTCTTCAAGATAGCTCCTGACCTTACAACCAGACCAGTATCACACATGCCATATTCACTTCCAGCATCTTCTTCAGAATCATCATCAGACCATGCAACTGCTAGGCTTTTCTTCTGCTTCTTAAGAAAAGTAGGACATTCAGACTTGATATGTCCATACCTCTCACACTCATAGCATTGCACTCCTTTAGCTTGATTACTTTTCTCCTCAGACTTGGTCTTTTTCACATCAGTTTGTTGCTTCTTGTTGTTGAATCTGAAGTTCTGACCTTTGGCTTTGGCTTTTCTGTCAACATTCTTCAGTATCTTGTTGAATTGTTTTCCCAGCAACACTAGAGCTTCTGATAAGTCATCCTCATCAGACTCTTGTTGATCATCAGCTTCAGAATTTACACTAAAGGCTACACCTTTTCCTTTCTTCTCAGTCTGTTTACAAAAGGCAGTTTCAAAATTGAGCAATGACCCAATCAGCTCCTCAAGCTTCATAGTGGTAATATCATGAGCCTCTTCAATTGCTGTCACCTTCATATCAAATCTTCTGGGCAGGGACCTGAGGATTTTTCTCACTAACTTCTCATCTGACATCTTCTCCCCAAGAGAATCAAAGGAATTGGCCATGTCCAGCACATTCATGTAGAAGTCCTGAATAGATTCATCTTCCATCATCTTCAGGTTCTCAAATTTTGTTGTGAGAAGTTGAAGTCTGGATAGCTTAACCTTAGAGGTTCCTTCATGAGTGGTTTTCAGAATTTCCCAAGCATCCCTGGCCACAGTACATTGTTTGATGAGTCTGAACATGTTCTGATCCACACCATTAAAGATTGCATTCAAAGCTTTTGAATTTCCCAGTGACAGATCATCTTCAGCTTTGGTCCATTCTTCTTCAGGCTTCAGAACCTCAGTCTTGTTCCCATCTTTGTCCAAAACTACTGGATGATCCCAGCCCTTAATCACAGCTTTCCAAGTTCTGCTGTCAATAGACTTTAGAAAAGCACACATCCTAGACTTCCAATACTCATAGTTTGTGCCATCTAGTAGGGGTGATCTATTGACATTGCCTCCTTCTCTATCCATGCTTGCCAGATATTAAAGCCTCTGGATCTCACCCAAAACACAGGCAGGGTGCCTGCTCTGATGCCAATTGAAATTCTGGCAAGACAATAAGACAGAGTAACCAGGTTCTGAACCAAACAGGTTCTGAACAATACGCAGGGCACAATAGATTGCAAAACAGAGCACAAGTAAACACAGTACAAGAGCAACAAAATAAAGTGCAGGAAAGTAAAAGGCACAGAGGTTTGTTAACCCAGTTCGGAGTAAACACCTCCTACTCTGGGGGATACCAATCCAGGAAGGAAATCCACTATAGGATTTAACCCTTAAGACTCAAGACACTGACTCCCAGTTCCCAGCCTAAGCAATTAAACTCCTCCTAGTCAGACTTCTACCCAACTCTGAGTAATAGAATCCACTATCTTCCTATTCAAGCAACTGCAACCCAGTCACTTAAACACCCCTTGAAAACTACCCTGTTTTGAACACAATTTCAATGACAGACCTTCATTCGTACCTACAGGCTTTGAATGAAGTTACAACTCAATAACAATCCTAAACCAACTCAAACTGAGTGGTGCACAATAAAAACTCTAAGTTTAAAAACAAAGACTCTATTCTCTGAATAATACTCTGTTCTACATAAGTCTTGAATAGCAGCAAAGCTCCTCCTTTTATAATCTTCAGCAAGTCTCTTAATTATGCTCCAAATCTTCTGAATTAGATTTGTTTCTGAATTATGAGTAATCCAATAAGGAAACAAATAAACCAGGAAAATATCTTCATAAGATTTTAACAGAAAAATACAAGCATTCATAAATCCAAGCCAAATCTTCATGAAATCTTCTCCAAAACAACCAACATTCTAGAAGTAACATGCTAGGATATTTCCTTGTTAAATCTCGCCAAGATTCGCCCAAGAATAACTTGAAAATAACCAGCTTCTGATGAAGTCAACAAAAGTCAACGTGGGCATCATAACCTGAATCAGCTTCTGATGGTGATTACAGCTTCTGAATGGCTTCAAATGAGAAAACTTGTAACTGAAGAAATGTTTTAATCATGGAGATGCTACTATACAACACTTTGGTTTTGCCAAAATATGCAGCCAACACCAAAAGACTCAACACTTAACACCAATAGCCTTGCCAATACCCCACACGTCATCCACTGCCACCTTCTCATTACCATGCATAACCACCCAGTTGTGCCAATCGTTATTCACAGAAGCTCAAGAAGAAGCACCATCTGAAGCATTTTGAGAAACCACAACACTCAATTGTTTGTCAACATTTCTTCCACCGCGCTTACAAACTTCCTTTTTAAATTTTTTTAACACATCATTGCGGTCCTTGCTTGGTAATCGCGCCACTTTTTTAAGGCTCAAAATAGAATGTCGCAGGAAGCCACCTGCTTTTGTTTTCTTATGAAGATAAGCATTATCCTTGCTTTTACTTGCCATTGTCTGCGCCTTTTTCTTGAGTTTCTTCTTTGTAGAAAAAATTAACCCTGCATCGCCATGGTTATGATCATTCAACCATTCCATACTCCACAGTCCAGATAAAACACAACGATCAGCATCTGGAGGACAAGAAAGTTTACGTTTTCTCATTGTCTGTTTAGCCGTAAAAATCATAGAATTTTTAGAGACAGTAACCATTTCTGGTTTAACACATAAAATTTTCGGAACGTCTGAATCAAGAACATAAATAGGCGGATTAGTAAAAACAGGATCAATAACTAGAGCCTCTTGCACAGATGACAGACCCACACACGGACTAGACGACACCGCATATGAGCCCGAACCACATCTTCCTAACCCCCCTTGCTGATCCGCAACAAGACCAGCAACATCGGCTTGACCCATTCACTTAGAAGCATTGTAATTATTCTCCAAATTTTGCATGGTAAGCCTTTCTTCTTCCGCCATCTCCTCCACCAAATCTTCGACCAACACATCAGCATTATTATTGAATTTTGGGTCCCCTTGAACCTCCAACTGATCAGACTGAGAAACCTTAGAATCAGTTTCATCTTTGAACAACCAAGCATCCTCGTCAAGATTAAAAACCTACTCCTCCATAATTTTCACTTCCACCATCACACCATCAATTAGTAAATTATCAACAACATTAACGACCTCTAAAGAAGAAGTAGCTATCAGAACACGAGCATAATCAAACCGTTCTTTTTCAATGGTGCAATCATCCATCCTCAAATAACGACCACCGTCCATAGTGCAAAGCTAGAAAAAATTCTCATTCCATGCATGTAAGGGTACACCGTAAATTCGCAACCATGCACCCCTCTGAAAATACACCGTCTGCTTGTCCCAACTCACAAAACTAGAGAAAAAATGGTTAAAAAATTCCTTTGCCGCGTCAAGTATTGTCATAACATCAATCTCGGAATTACTATAAACGAACACTTTGTCAGCACCCAAAGGAATAATAACTAACTCTTTGAATCCTGCATCCTCTATTCTATTTTGTACCACCGGAATAGCTTCCCTATTAATATTACTAGCTGCAACACCCTTCCGAGCCCACTTTAAATCATCCACGTGCGACCTATACATACGCACCAGCTTCTGTGACTGCACCTGCTTCCCATTGGTACCCAAACTCTTAGCACCCTACTGAACAAAGGGTGCACCACGGACCTCAACCTCCTCCCTCACCGAAAAATCGGAAACCTCTTTCCTCTTAACCCCTTTTAAACGCACCACCAGCTCACCAACCCCCACTCCCTCCCCTAAGTCGCCCCTCCCTCACCAAGGTTGACTTCTGACCTCCTCCACCACCTACCGGCTTCCCCAAGCTCACACTTTTTTCTCCCTTTCCCTCCTGAACCTCCTTATGCAACCCCTTCCCCAAACTCATGTTTTTTCTCCCTCACCAACCAGATTCTCTCTATGCAACCCTTTCCTTGTAGTTTTTTCTCCCTCATTCTCAACAACAACCCTACCCCCCCACCCCCCCCTCACTACCATATGCACCATATGCCCCCTCTTCCCCACAATCAGAGCATCCCTATCAAATCGGGCAACCTTAGCTCACACCCGTAATTGGCCAAAATAGATATCATTCAACGCATGCAGCAGTTTATCAACACCAGCACGCGAGCGATCCCTCCCCAGACCTGGACGTGATCATTGATCACAAGAACCTTCATCCCTACCGTAATCATGTTGTAGCCTCCCCCCTTCCGATTGCCGACCGTGATGAGACCTATCCCGCAAAGAAAACCTAACCCTAGATTGCCCAGCAATAGAAACCGATCTTCCTGCATTCCTCCGGCTAACCCGTTGTATGTCCTGTCCATGATCCTCATATCGCCGCACTTTCCAACGTCGCTGACTCACGTCAATCCAATCTCCCATATCCCTCCCCCGTTTGTTGCACCTTGCTTGGACCCCTTCCCCCTTGAGTTTCTCTCCTCTAGCGAAAAAAGAAGATCGGCGTGGTTGCTGTAACACCCTAACCCTTAACCGCCGATTATTAACTTTAATAAAACAAAACGTTAAGGCCATAGGAAGTTACAACATTAAGAAAACAATTTTTCAAAAACATCAACAGAAATCAAAACATATTTGATTCGCAAACACAGCAGCGGAAGAATAACCAACAAATGCTTATAACCAAGCATGTATATAATATACAAAAATATATACATAAGATTTTCAAAAGAGGCAATTCTACACAGAGACCATTGCCAAATCTATACATAAACGTTCAGATACCCCAAAATAGTGTTACAAATATCAGAGCACTAGACTCTAACTAGGATACAACACCTAGTACCAAAAATGTAAGGATAGCTAAGCTATGCCCTTACCACTACAAAAGCTCCTAGACAGCAAAGGACTATTCCTCAACGATAGCCTCGCCAACCTGATAATCTGGATCCCCAAAGATCCAGCAAATAACACATAGCAGAGAGTGTTAGTATCACAACAATAAATATGTATAAATAACACATAATTATACATAACCAGAACACAACACACATCAATAACACTTATCACTTAAGCAACCATTATGCACACATAATGCACAAAACTCATCAATAACACTTATCACTTAGCAACCATTATGCACACATAATGTCACAAAAGATGCATGCCTCAAAATGCATTCACTAATGCATGTGGTACCAAATCATCTTGGATAAACTTATATCCTTATCAAGCACTCTTGATAATATCAAGCACTCTTGATAACCAAGCACTCTTGGGTTTCTTATCCGCACACGGATATCATACAATCATGAAATGCATGATGATTCAACAAACACAAACACTAGATTATCAGCACTCTGATAAACACAACTAATTATCAGCACTCTGATAATTATCACAACAACAACAACAACAAAACACTAAATTATCAGCACTCTGATAATTATCATAACATCAACAACAAACACAAACACTAGGCACTCATGGCCACATCATAATATACAACATGCATACACTCAACCTTGATTAACAATCTCACAATTAAGGGTTTTAAAAGGGAAACCCACACACTTTGCTAATCCCACACACATGCTAGAGTTTTTACTCCAAAACTTTCTTGAAAACAAAATACTCTTTAGAAAACATTAGGGATGGATTAAAATGGTGGGCAAGGTTTCCAAAAATGTATTATTAAAATACAGTATAAAAAAGGTATCTCCGCGCGCACCAGGACCTCCAGAACGACTCAACGAAGTTGGCCTGTCCAGGGTTGGTCGCTACAAGCGAGCTCTTGGTCGCTACAAGCGAGCATAGGCAGGGAATCATCCTGCTTGGTCGCTACAAGCGCCAGTGTGGTCGCTACAAGCGATGTTCCGTCGCTACAAGCGACCGTATCAGTACAGTCATGTAAAAATGTGATTTTTCCACCATTTTAGCCCATTTATGGTTACCCAAGTTCCAGAACTTGTTAAAAACAACTTTCCATCATAAAACATCATTTATAAACCATCACAAGCAAAGATTGCATCAAGCATAGAAATTAGGGTTCAAGACAATAACTTTTCATAAACTTTTCTTATGAACCCACAACACAATAACTCCAACAAATCATGCTAACAGCATCAATTAGCATTCAAGCAAGCAAAACATAATCATTAACAACTTTAAACCATAAAAACTTTCTAACAAAACCTAGACAAAGTGAGGAGAAGTTTGGGATGGAGAAATAGACATTCTCCCCTTCTCAATCACTTGTAATCAAGCAATACTAACTCTCTTACCTTCTCAAACCTAGCAAATCTCAAGCTTTCCTCTTGCTTTTCTTGCCCTAGCTCTCCTCTTGTTCTTCTCCTCTTCTTCTTTCACGTTTTCTTCACAAAGAAAATGAGGAATGGCACTATTCATTCTCCCAAAATATCATATATTCCTAGCAATAGATCCTAGCCATCCATCTTTACTAACCATCATGGACCAATCCTAGCCATACAATTTAATCCAAGCTTACTACATTCATATGCACTTGATCATTACTACTCAAAAGCCCAATACTATTCACTCTCTTGGCCCAATTCGCCCAAAACTCTAAAAACTCGATTACGAACTTACCCTCGCGCTAAATAATTATATCTCGATTACGAGAAAATATTTATAAATACACATCCATAAAATAAAATATATAAAAATATAATATACGAAAATAGGGTCGTTACAACTCTACCCCCCTAAAAGAATTTTCGCCCTCGAAAATACCTGAAAACAACTCTGGATAGGAATCCCGCATCTTACTCTCGAGCTCCCACGTCGCATATTCACCGGCTGGGCCTCCCCAAACGACTTTCACCGATGAAATCTCTTTATTCCTGAGCCTCTTCATCTCTTGTCCTTCGATCCTTAAGGGTACCGTTTCAACCGTTAAATTCTCTCTCACTTGTATCTCGTCCGACTCAATCACATGTGACGGATCCGATACGTATTTCCTTAATTGAGACACGTGAAAAACATCATGAAGATTCGACAACGACGGCGGTAACGCAATCCTATACGCCACCTTCCCAATCCTCTTCAAAATCTGATATGGACCAATGAATCTCGATGCTAACTTCTTCGATTTCAAAGCCCGTCCAATACCCGTAGTCGATGTAACTCTTAGAAATACATGATCCCCTTCTTGAAATTCTATATCTTTTCTTCTCTTGTCGGCATAGCTCTTCTGGCGACTCTGCGACGCTCTCATCTTCTCTTGGATCATCTTGATCTTCTCGGTCGTTTGCTGCACAATCTCAGGTCCAAGCACCACACTTTCTCCCGATTCAAACCAACATAAGGGTGTTCTACATCTTCTCCCATACAACGCTTCAAAAGGTGCCATACCAATGCTCGAATGAAAACTGTTGTTATACGTAAACTCAATCAATGGTAAGCAAGCTTCCCAACTCACTCCTTGTTCCAAAATGCACGATCTTAATAAATCCTCCAATGATTGAATTGTCCTCTCCGACTGACCATCCGTCTGCGGGTGATAAGCAGAACTCATCCGCAACTTAGTCCCCAACGCCTCTTGCAAACTCTCCCAAAACCTTGAAGTAAAACGGGGATCTCGATCTGATACAATACTCGACGGTATTCCATGCAATCTCACGATTTGCTCAACATAAATCTCAGCCAACTTCGGTACTAGCATACCGGTCTTGATAGCTATGAAATGAGCAGACTTTGTCAACCTGTCGACAACTACCCAAATCATATTGTTACCTTTCGACGTCTTCGGCAAACCGCTTACAAAATCCATCGCAATACTATCCCATTTCCACTCGGGAATAAACATAGGTTGCAGTAGCCCCGACGGCTTCTGATGCTCCACCTTGGACTTCTGACAAGTCAAGCACGCGAAAACAAACTCGGCGATCTCTTTCTTCATCCCTTGCCACCAAAACATTTTCCTCAGCTCTTGATACATTTTAGTAACACCAGGATGAATACTTAAGTTGCTTCTGTGACCTTCCTCCAAAATCATCCGCTTCAGCTCAGGCACATCAGGTACACATAACCTTCCTTGACACCTCATCACGCCTTTCTCATCGATCTCAACGTTTACCTTTTTCCCTTGCTCGATGAGCGTCTTAAGCTTCATCAATCTCACATCAGACTTTTGCTTTTCCACAACCTCTTCAAGAAAATCATTTGTCAACTTCAACATTCCTAGCTTCACACTATAAGACGTCCGTTCACAAACCAAACTGAAGTCTCTAAACTCTTCAATCAATCTCAGTTCCTTCGCCATCAGAGACGACATATGCAAAGACTTCCTACTCAACGCATCGGCTACCACATTAGCCTTACCCGGGTGATAATTCAACTCGAAATCATAGTCCTTAAGAAACTCTAACCATCTTCTTTGCCTCATATTGAGCTCCTTCTGATCAAACAAGTATTTCAGACTCTTGTGATCGCTGAAAACCTCGAATCTTGACCCATACAAGTAGTGCCTCCAAATCTTGAGAACAAACACGACAGCAGTTAGCTCCAAAACATGCGTAGGATAGTTCCTCTCATGAATCTTCAGCTGTCTTGATGCATAAGCAACAACTTGTCCCCTCTGCATCAACACACCACCTAGACCCATCTTCGACGCATCACAATAAACCACAAACGGTTCCTTCGGATTTGGCAGAATTAGCACAGGTGCAGATGTCAACCTTCTCTTCAGCTCTTGGAAACTCTGCTCACACTTATCATCCCAAATAAAAGCTTGACCCTTCCTAGTCAACTGCGTCAACGGCAACGCCAACTTTGAAAATCCTTCGATGAACCTCCGATAGTAACCGGCCAAACCAAGAAAACTTCGGATCTCAGTAACAGACTCCGGCATTCCCCAATCTTGCACGGCCTCTACCTTAGCAGGATCCACTGCTATACCACCACTCGAAATGACGTGACCCAAAAAGCTAACTTCATGCAACCAAAATTCACACTTAGAAAATTTTGCATAAAGCTTCTTCTCGCGCAACACCTCCAACACAATCCTCAAATGCTCGGCATGTTCCTCTTCCGTCTTCGAGTATACCAAAATATCGTCTATGAAGACCACCACGAATCGATCCAAAAAGGAATGAAATATACGATTCATATATTCCATAAACACTCCAGGTGCATTCGTAACTCCAAAAGGCATAACAGCATACTCGTAGTGACCATACCTTGTCCTGAAAGCAGTCTTCGGTATATCCTCCGCCTTAACTCTTATCTGGTGATATCCCGATCTCAAATCAATCTTGCTGAACACACAGGCTCCCACTAACTGATCCATCAAATCATCTATCCTCGGAAGTGGATACTTGTTCTTGATAGTTGCTTTATTCAGCTGACGATAATCAATGCACAGACGCATACTACCATCTTTCTTCTTTACCAACAGAACCGGCGCACCCCATGGCGATACACTCGGTCTTACAAACTTTTTCTCTAACAATTCCTCCAATTGTTCTTTCAACTTTTCTAGCTCAGCAGCTGACATACGATACGGCGCCATTGATATTGGACTAGTGCCAGGTACGATGTCAATTGCGAATTCAACCTCTCTCTCGGGTGGTAAATCCAAAATGTCATCCGGAAAAACATCTGGGAAATCACGCACCACCGGCAACGCATCAACCTCCATCTTCTCTTCCACCCTCAACGAAGCAAACATAGCAAACACATCTTCTTGAGCCTTCACTGATCTTACCACTTCTCGACAACACATGAGCTTCGAACACAACTCTGGCTCCGGTCTTGGAAATGTAACCGTTCTCTCACCGCAGTTGATATGAACTCGATTAAATTCTAACCAGTTCATTCCAAAGATAACGTCTATTCCGCTCAACGGAATGCAGACTAAATCCATACCAAAGAGTCGATCATACATAATGACTGAACAATCAACACAAACTAGAGTAGTCGATACAGAACCACTCGCAGGCGTTTCAATAACCATGCGTCCCATCATATTTTCTACTTTAAGACCCAACCTCTTAACACAATCCATAGAAATAAACGAATGGGTAGCACCCGTATCAATAATAGCAGACAAAGGAGTATTATTGATAAAGCATGTACCTCTGATCAAGTTGTCCGCCTTCGCATCACCACCATCTAAAGCAAACACTTTTCCTCCAGTCGCTCTAGGCTTCTTACACACGTTGCTCTTATGACCCGCTTCCTTGCAGTTGAAGCACACAATACCCTTCTTGCACTGATCAGCTTTGTGGTTAGGATCACCACACTTGAAACATTTCCCATCATACTTCGGGCATTCAAAGAAACGATGCCTCGGTTGTCCACACTTAAAACAATTCCTATTACCTCCAAACTTGCCACCACTACTCCCACCTTCATCTGGTTTCTTTCCACCTCTGCTATAAGGTTTACCTCTAGCCATGTCCTTTCCCCTCTTCTCATTCGCGGCTTTGTAGTAATTAGCTTTAGCTTTACCATCCTTGTCACATATTCGGCTCTTATTCACCAACATCGGAAAATTCCGGATCTCACTAAACCCAATCAACTGCTTGATATCTGGCCTCAGCCCATTTTCAAACTTTACACACTTGTCTTCCTCAGCTTCCACCGTGTTGTAATGAGGAGCAAAACGACACAAATCTTCAAACTTGGCCGCATATTCAGAAACAGATAAACTTCCTTGCTTGAGCTCCATGAACTCAATCACTTTACGGTTCCTCTCGTCTGCCGGAAAATACTTGATTAAAAATTCTCTCCGGAAACGAGCCCAAGTAACTAAAGCTCCACCAGCTCCCAACCTCTGACTAGCGTTTCCCCACCAATGATCAGCTTCATCATGGAGAACATACGCTCCTAGCAACACCTTATGCGCATCCAGACAACGCATAGCCCCAAAAATTCTCTCAATCCCTTCCAACCAAGTCTGAGCTCCATCTGGATCGTATCCTCCCTTGAAGATAGGCGGTTTGTTGTTCATAAACCTCTCGAGTCTCAACTCATCTTCTCCGCCTCCTCTAGCTTGTTGTGCTGCTCTATCCGCAGTCCTACTAGCAGCATCCTGAGCCATGGCATCAGCCATCCGCTCCATCGCGTCCGCAAGTGCTCGTTGCGTCATATCCACACACTACCAAACATCACATAACACAAGTGAGAACAAAGTGTTTAAGAAAACACATGTTACACAAAGGGTATACTAACTTAATTGATCCAATGGATCGACCTGCTCTGATACCAACTATTGTAACACCCTAACCCTTAACCGCCGATTATTAACTTTAATAAAACAAAACGTTAAGGCCATAGGAAGTTACAACATTAAGAAAACAATTTTTCAAAAACATCAACAGAAATCAAAACATATTTGATTCGCAAACACAGCAGCGGAAGAATAACCAACAAATGCTTATAACCAAGCATGTATATAATATACAAAAATATATACATAAGATTTTCAAAAGAGGCAATTCTACACAGAGACCATTGCCAAATCTATACATAAACGTTCAGATACCCCAAAATAGTGTTACAAATATCAGAGCACTAGACTCTAACTAGGATACAACACCTAGTACCAAAAATGTAAGGATAGCTAAGCTATGCCCTTACCACTACAAAAGCTCCTAGACAGCAAAGGACTATTCCTCAACGATAGCCTCGCCAACCTGATAATCTGGATCCCCAAAGATCCAGCAAATAACACATAGCAGAGAGTGTTAGTATCACAACAATAAATATGTATAAATAACACATAATTATACATAACCAGAACACAACACACATCAATAACACTTATCACTTAAGCAACCATTATGCACACATAATGCACAAAACTCATCAATAACACTTATCACTTAGCAACCATTATGCACACATAATGTCACAAAAGATGCATGCCTCAAAATGCATTCACTAATGCATGTGGTACCAAATCATCTTGGATAAACTTATATCCTTATCAAGCACTCTTGATAATATCAAGCACTCTTGATAACCAAGCACTCTTGGGTTTCTTATCCGCACACGGATATCATACAATCATGAAATGCATGATGATTCAACAAACACAAACACTAGATTATCAGCACTCTGATAAACACAACTAATTATCAGCACTCTGATAATTATCACAACAACAACAACAACAAAACACTAAATTATCAGCACTCTGATAATTATCATAACATCAACAACAAACACAAACACTAGGCACTCATGGCCACATCATAATATACAACATGCATACACTCAACCTTGATTAACAATCTCACAATTAAGGGTTTTAAAAGGGAAACCCACACACTTTGCTAATCCCACACACATGCTAGAGTTTTTACTCCAAAACTTTCTTGAAAACAAAATACTCTTTAGAAAACATTAGGGATGGATTAAAATGGTGGGCAAGGTTTCCAAAAATGTATTATTAAAATACAGTATCAAAAAGGTATCTCCGCGCGCACCAGGACCTCCAGAACGACTCAACGAAGTTGGCCTGTCCAGGGTTGGTCGCTACAAGCGAGCTCTTGGTCGCTACAAGCGAGCATAGGCAGGGAATCATCCTGCTTGGTCGCTACAAGCGCCAGTGTGGTCGCTACAAGCGATGTTCCGTCGCTACAAGCGACCGTATCAGTACAGTCATGTAAAAATGTGATTTTTCCACCATTTTAGCCCATTTATGGTTACCCAAGTTCCAGAACTTGTTAAAAACAACTTTCCATCATAAAACATCATTTATAAACCATCACAAGCAAAGATTGCATCAAGCATAGAAATTAGGGTTCAAGACAATAACTTTTCATAAACTTTTCTTATGAACCCACAACACAATAACTCCAACAAATCATGCTAACAGCATCAATTAGCATTCAAGCAAGCAAAACATAATCATTAACAACTTTAAACCATAAAAACTTTCTAACAAAACCTAGACAAAGTGAGGAGAAGTTTGGGATGGAGAAATAGACATTCTCCCCTTCTCAATCACTTGTAATCAAGCAATACTAACTCTCTTACCTTCTCAAACCTAGCAAATCTCAAGCTTTCCTCTTGCTTTTCTTGCCCTAGCTCTCCTCTTGTTCTTCTCCTCTTCTTCTTTCACGTTTTCTTCACAAAGAAAATGAGGAATGGCACTATTCATTCTCCCAAAATATCATATATTCCTAGCAATAGATCCTAGCCATCCATCTTTACTAACCATCATGGACCAATCCTAGCCATACAATTTAATCCAAGCTTACTACATTCATATGCACTTGATCATTACTACTCAAAAGCCCAAAAGCCCAATACTATTCACTCTCTTGGCCCAATTCGCCCAAAACTCTAAAAACTCGATTACGAACTTACCCTCGCGCTAAATAATTATATCTCGATTACGAGAAAATATTTATAAATACACATCCATAAAATAAAATATATAAAAATATAATATACGAAAATAGGGTCGTTACAGTTGCCCTAAGCGGTGCCTAGGACCACCACCTCTCTCTCAGTAACATTTTCAATAGTTAATTGAGAGAATAGTAGTAGTATTTTTTTAAGGAAGATTAGTATTAGTAACAGTATAGATTTTTTGGTTAATATGTTTTTAGTTCCTGTAAAATCACAAGTTTTCAAATTTAGTCACTATAAAATTTTGATGGTAATTGTAATCCTCCATGATATTTAATTTGATAATTTTTTACAAAATATGGATATTTTTAGTCTTCCAAAATAGTCCCTATAAAATGCAAATAGGAACTAAACTTGAAAGGTTATAATTTTGTAGGGACTAAAAATATATATTAACCCTAAATTAAATCCTATTATAATTTTGAAATAAATCTTATCTTATTTTAATTATTTTTTAATAAACATTATCTTAATCTAAATTTTAATGTCTTAAATACACTTTTCGTCATTCTATTTTACTAATGTGACAACAAGTCGTTTGATGAGGTGGCACATAATTTCCATGTCATTGTCGACGACACATGGGTCACCTTTAGCATGTTCATCACGTCTTGATTCCATCAATGCCACCTTGAAACGATGGTCGGAGAAGAGTTGGGGATGTTGTGGACATCAATGCCACCTTTAGATCTGAAAATTTACCCTTTTCTCCAATCTGTTCATCTTTGTCGCAAGAAATCAAATCAAGGAAAATCGAAGGGTGAAGAGAGATATTTTCTTGAAAAAATAGATGTGATTGTTGGATCTGCTAGTTCTACCCAATCCTTTCTCACATTTGAACGTAACGAATGATGAACTCTAAAAGTTGTGGTCTCTTAAGCACATCTCAGCTCATGATTCATAATTTCTTCTCTAAAATGAATAAAATATCACCAATAAAAATAATATATGGTTAAATAATGATATAGAAATTATGTTACCAATCAATTAATGCCACCTCATCAAATGACTTGCCATGTCCAATTAAGTTTTTTCCCCCAATTATATAGTGAGTTGAGTAGACATATGGTTGTAGAAAAGACACTTCATCTTCAAAATAATTTCTTCTGGCAAGAAATGAGAAAAGATGTCCTCTAAGTTGCAAATTGCCAAGTAACCTGAGCGTGTTTGATATCCTTCTTAAAAACTGTTTTCAAGTTTTTAAAAATTACAAAAGAGTAAAACTTGTTTGATAAATCTTTTTGTAAATAGATGTTTTCAAAACAGCTCCGCTTTTTCAGTTTTTAAAGCAGAAAAACGGAAACACCTTTTAGATGTTTTCTTGTTTTTTATTCTGGTTTTCACTCTAAGAAAACACGGGAGTCATTTTTTTAATGGCAATTTCGTAAATAGCCTAACCGAATAATCTCTACAAAATCGTTGGCAGTTTTGATCATCAAGCGGATTTTGTTTTAATTTTTTATTCTTAAAAACAGTTTTTAAATATTGGTTTATAAAATAGTTTTTAAAAACAAAAAAGCAAAAGTCCACCAAAAGTCGTTTACTTCAATTTTTCCCGTTCTTACTATTGTTTTGGAGAACCTTTCCCTCAATTTCATCTCTTGTTTGCCACCTCCTCATGGTTGTGAATCATTTTTCAAAGAGTGCACATTTTGGCTCTCTTTTCACTACACTGCTTATGAAGTTGCGGTCCTTTTTCTGGACATGATTTTCAAGCACGATGGTATTCCCAAGAGTCTCGTTTTAGATAGAGACCATATATTGTTGGCAAATTTTGGTGTGATTTATTCACATTATCAAGCCCTAAGAGGAGGATGAGCACCTCCTGGTGAAACAAAAATCTTTTTGATGAATGTTTTAATGATAACAAATCTTATGGAATGAACGTTAAGTTTTATGAATGGTGATCTACTGATATTTGCACTTAAGACTTTTCTCAGAAGTAGACAAAAAAGAAGTCTTTTACAAGTGCATATATATACTCAATGGAAGAATACCAAAAAAGTAGGATCACAAGCTCAAAGAAGATATAAAAAGAATATTGTTTGAATCAAAAGAGTGTTGATTGGAGATTCAACAAGAAGATGAATTTTATGATTAATTGACTCATCCTCGTCACAACATGGTTTTCAACAAAGTCTTAAATATTCAAGGAATAAAGGGTTAATATTTGAAAGGTACACAATATCACTCTTAAAAGTCAAGTGACAAAATGCATATTGAGTTTTGTTACATACCTTGAGTATCTACAAGATATCAAGATTCAAGAATGATCTTCAAATAGTGTCAAAAAGAGTTTAAGGAAAAGGCACAAAAGTTTCATTCAAGAGAATGATTGATTGTACCTTCATGATTACATGCATGCCTAAAGTAAAACATCTCAAAGATACTCAATGGACAAGAAACATTGTGTGAAATCACTAAGAGGAATTATGAGAAGAATTGCATCATCAACAAAATAATTCAAGGTTAACTGACCAAAAAGATATTGTCTTCTCATATAGAAGAAAAGAATGTTCTCATAATGAAGATGATTATTACACTAGAAATTATTCTCATTACTTCATCAAAATGATTAGAATCAACTCTGAAGAGAAACCAATCCATGAATGAATTATTAATTAAGTCATTCATTAATTGGAGAATTATCAAGAAAGAAAATTCATGATCATATGGAAGAAAATTAATGATAATATGCACAAAGATTCTATCATAAAAGACTTAGGATGATCCAGGAATCTTCAATCATTATTAAAGATATGATTTAGGAGAATAGAAATCAATCAAATGAATTTTGACTTTGAGAAAAGTTTCTCATGTTCTTACAAAGAACATTCTGGTCATACAAAGTGAAGAGAACATCCTCACTTGATGTTTCAAGGATAACAAACATATTACAATTATTATCTTGTTATCTACTAATGTGTTTTGTGAGATTGTTTCATGAGAATGTTCATGAGAACGTTCTGAGTTCACAAAGATAAATAAGCATCTCCATCAATGCAAAAGACAAATATGATCTTTTGATAAATGACAAGAATGTGCAGAATTAAAGATAAAGAATAATTGTTATTTTCTTTGTCTCACCAAAAGAAGGATCAAAATCATAAAGATCAAGATTCCTTAAAATGACAATAAAAAGCAAAGCAAATCAAGAGTTTATTTGCACATGGGCCCTGAAACTTTTTATGGAATAAAAAAAGTAAGAAAATTGCTTTATACACTGCAATATTGGCTAAAACACACCAGTAATTTACGTTTTTAACCTCATCGGCAGTTAACTGCCGATGGGAAGGATCCGGCGGCAGTTAACTGCCGATGGGAAGGAAACCAATGGCAGTTAGCTGCCGTTGCCATGTTTTGCCTATATTTTTTAAAACTTCACATTTTTCAGCAGTTAACTCGATTCACATCTCTAATCCATCGTCACTTAACTGTCGTGGAGCATGAATTTGCTTTTTTTCATTATTTTCGACACATTGACTTATTTATATTCCATTATTTTCCATTTTTCTTTTCTTTTTCTATTCTTTTCTATATATATTTATAAATCAAAATTGCTTTTTAGAGTATAATTTTAATATAAGAGTATAATAAATAAAAAGCAATAAAAAATCAAATTATTTATATATATAATAAATCATATCATATATATAATAATAAAAGAAAATATAATTTCTGTTATTTTTAAGAGTATAATTTCAAATTATTATTATCATTTTTATTTATTACTTTTTTTTTTAGCTTTTTCACTTTAATCACATGTCATTTTATCGTTTTTGTTCACATTAAGATGAAAAAAATGTGAAGTTTTAAAAAATATTGACAAAACATGGCAACGGCAGCTAACTGCCGCTGGTTTCCTTCCCATCGGCAGTTAGCTGCCGATGGGACTAAAAACGTAAATTACTGGTGTGTTTTAGCCAATGTTGAAGTGTGAACAGTAATTTTCAAAAAGGAAAGGCCTCATGCATTTTTTCGATCCATTAAGGAATGAATGGAAAAATGTCCATTAAAGAATATGCCTCCAAGTTACTTCTTCAAAAGGCATAGGTGTGTGCAGTGTCAACTCTCGAATTGGAGCGATAAGACAAGCATTTGTTGCTTGCTACACAAACCAGTTAAACATAATGTGTTCCACAATTTATTGCTCCCACTTGGGTCCTAAGTTGGAGTTATCCAACTCGGCAAATTGACTTCTTTGACATAGGTTTATAAAGAGCAATTTGTGTCATATACTAACTGATGTGGGACATAGGGTTTGATTGGTTATAAACTCGTATGACAAAAAAAATACATGTTTGGTAACTACCTTTTCATCGTGAATTTATAACTTATTTCATTAGCTTATAACTTTTCATTTTTCTTTCATTTTGGCTTGTTATCATTTTAATTAAAAGTCATATTTACCATATATAATATATTATAATTTAAAACAAAAAGGACGCTACTAGTGTATGCACGCTTTACTTTAGCACTTGTTTTCATTGTGTATGACACACATGATTTTTTAGGACGGTGAATTTGGACATACCAACATAATATTAAACGTCCACATAAACACTTTTTACAATTTCTAAGAGAATGTATGCCGAGCAAAGTTACCAATAGAACTCTTGAACAATACCTTACGAGCATTCTTCCATCACATGCCCTCCTTGTTTTTAAGTTCCCACTTAACATTGTCTTCTTTGCGTCCCCCTTTGAGGTTGTTTATGGGAAAAAGCTTCCTTCCATCCCTCATTATATGTTGGGTTCCTCACAACTCGGAAGTTTTTGATTCCATGCTCACTTCCATCAAGAAAATCTCAAACACTTGCCAGAAACTACGAAAAGTATAGTCCACCATGAAGGAAATTGCTGATAAAAATCGTAGGCCTAACGGTGTTGTTGATTATCTCTATGTCAAACCGCAACCTTACTGCCAACAATCCCTCACAAGCTCGACATACTATAAGGTATCCAAAAGACTCTTTCGTCCATAGAGTTCTTGAGAAAATCAGCCATCTAGCTTACAAACTAGAGTTGCCCTCCTTCTGAATCCACGCATGCAGTCTTCCATTATTCATTGGTGAAACTTCACAAAGGTCCTCTACATGTTACCACTCCTACTCCCCCTCATTCTTCTATTGAGAGTCATCCATTGGTCGAACCAATGGCCATTTTAGACACAAAGGAAGAATCATCCACTGTCCCACCTACTAAGATGGTGCTTGTACAATGGTTGGGTTTGCCTTCTTAAAAATGGTGGTTGGGCCTAACACAACCCCACAAAACTGGCTTGTGAGGTGATGATTGCCCCCATTTATATCTTCTATCCGATGTGGGACTCTTAACACACCCCACTATTGGGCTTGGTTCGTGGACATAAACGGTGGGTGGCCCGATAGCGGAAACCTGATAGCAGGTGGCCCAATGAATCTTGAAGAGGCTCTGATACCATCTTAGAAATGGTGGTTGGTGGTTGGACCTAACACAACCCCACAAAACCGGCTTATGAAGTGAGGATTGCCCCCACTTATAAACATATTGTCAGACCATCTCCTATCCGATGTGGGACTCTTAACATGCCTCCAGAGGAGGCAAGTTGATAAAATTAGGTAGTTTGAACTGTGTTTATCACCTAGAGAACAAGGTGTGACTCTTCCTAAGAGAGGCATTGATAGCAACATGCACATAAACCATGAACATATGAGTCTTGGCAAGAGAATCTCATATATGCATATTTAAATGTCGTTTTCATAAATCTTATCTTATTCTAAATTTGATATGTTGTTATCATAAATCTTATCTTATTCTAAATTTTACTCCCTACGTTATTTTTAAATGTCGTTTTAGCCTAAGTTTTTTATTCATATTAGCTTGCGTATAAATAGTTTTATTTCTAGAGAAGATTTTTTCTTGTTACGTGCAAATTTAAACTTCGAGGAAACTAAATATATTTTCTATAATAATGGTTACATGATAAGTTGAAATTCTATAAATAAGATTGATAACATTGTTAAAAATTCCAACTGCAAATAGAAGAACAATTGTGATTGAAAAATCAAAAGACTTCAAAAATGTTCAAAAAGATGAAAATATGGAAGACTCGTTGAAATAGAGTTAAATTTTAATCAATGTGAAATTGAAATAGATTTTATTTTATGTTAGAATTTGTAAAGTGTCAATTGTTCGATACGAGAGATGGCCCATCAATTTTATTGAAGAGATAGTGTGTATACAAAAAATAATATATTTGAAAGAGAGTGTGTATCAGTTGCTTGTTAGGAGAGAAAAGATGACGCATCAAATTTATTGGAAAGAAAAATGTCCAAAAATAAACACAATCGAAGAGTATTATTCTAAAAAGACATTTAAAAAGGAAACGAGGAAGTAACAAATATTTTATTTTACATTATGTAAATTGGCAATTGTTTGTTAGGAGGGAGAGGTTAGAGCCCATCAATTTTATGGAGAGATAGTGGGTATGAAAAAAAAATTATTGAAGAGAGTGTTTATGCAATTGTTTAATATGGAAAAAAAATAATGCATCAAATTTATTGCAAAGAAAAACAAAACTTAAAGCATCCACACCGCCTTAATTGATTAGTACTCCCTCTGATCTTTGTTATAAGAAGAAAAACCAAAAAACATCAAATCCAAGACAATCATTAGTTGTTGTAACTTTTTCAATATTTTACAAATATACCCTCATAAAAATTGTGAATAATTGAATATATCCACTAATATTGAAAAGACAGACAATAAATGAGGGTTAGAAAAGTCTTTTAAATAATAAATATACTTTTAGAAGTTATAATTTTTTCTTATAAATAAAACCAAAAATTTGTTTGAAAGGAGATCGGTTTGTTGAGAGACTATGAATAAGCTTAGAGAGGGAGTTAGCTTGGTAGATGGAGGGGTGTTGATAGACAATAATTAGAGTAGGTGGTGGATCCTCTACTCTGTTTTAGAGGGATCCTTGGCTCGAAAGTTTTCCTTTTAATGTTCGATTTAGATGGCTTTATGAGTTGGCGGAAAATAAATTGGCAACTATAGTTGAAATGCATTCTTTAGGTTGGAAAGTGAATGGTGAGGCATGGAAATGGCGGAGGAGGTAGTTTGCTTGGGAGGAGTTGGTGGGGGAGTGTTTAGAGTGCATTAAAAGGTTGTTTGCTTTGAAAGTTACA
Organism: Medicago ruthenica; assembly: GCA_018208015.1. Taxonomy (NCBI): domain Eukaryota; kingdom Viridiplantae; phylum Streptophyta; class Magnoliopsida; order Fabales; family Fabaceae; genus Medicago; species Medicago ruthenica. The sequence continues at coordinate 75,651,064 of CM031372.1, read as the reverse complement.
TCCATCTCAATGTTACACCATCAAAAGTGCTTATAATAACTTGATTGCAGTAAAAGACATCACTCTTACATATTATAATCAAGTTATGTGGTTAAAATGGATTCCTCTTAAAATAAGTATTTTTGTTTGGCAGTTATTTCTTAATCGCGTTCCGACTAAAGATAACTTGGCAAGGCGACAAAACATTGCTCAAAATGATCAAATTTGTTCGGCAGGATGTGGCTTTTGATTTACATTATTTAAGTGATCATGTTAAGCTTCAATCTTTTTTGTGGTTAAAATCAAAATATGTTGCTTTTGATTTTGACTATCATCTTCGGAGACTTAATCATATTCCTTGCTTAGTTGTTGTAACTTAGCTTGCTTTGTCTTTTGTTCTTTTGAATCTAGTTGTAATGTAACTTTGATCTCTTAATAAGTTCTTTCTGGTACATCTTGTATCGGACGAACTTACACTACTAAAAAAATGTCATTTTCGAACGGAATTTCGGACGGTTTTGGGACGAAATTTACGGAAATATATTTCATTTTGTCTTTTTTAAAAAAAAATTGTTTGAAAATTTTCTTATGAATAAGATCGGAGAGAGTATTATTCTAAGAGAAATGCTAATAAGTGCCCCAGAGACTCTTTAAAGACCTTTAATAAGAAGTTTTTATATATAAAAAAAAAAAAACTATGCGTTCAATGCATTAGAATTTGTACTATCCAGTTTTTTCAAGAAATGTATACTATATATAAAGAAAATATCCTCTTTTGGAAGGATTTTGGGCTGACTTTTTTGTTATTCCAATTATACCCTTACAAAAATTTCTTATAATAATTCTATATTGTTGGGGTTATTAAAAAAGATAAGAATTTTTATTATATTTGTTATATTATTGTTGTCATTGAAAAAGATAAATATTGTTTGTTGAGTTTGTTACATTTGAAAGTCACAAATATTTATATCTATACTTATAATTTTAATATATATATATATATATATATAATTTATATACAGTATCTTTTATAATTTACACGGAAATTTCTATTAAATATCATTGATAATTTACACGCGTCAGCGCAATAAAAAGAGTGGAAAGACTGACACTCACGTGCCCGTTTTTTCGCTTGTAATTTATAAAGAATTTGCACTATCCAGCTTTTTTAAGAAATAATTTATAAATTTAGAATACTAAAGAGTGTTTTGGAGCAATCGTTAGCAAAACTCTTATTATATACCTACACTTAAAAGGAAACGATGAAGTAACAAATATGTTCTTCTCTTTTCTTTTATAAGAAGTAACAAACAAATATTTTTCTCTTTTCTGTTGGAAGTAACAAACCAATATGATCTTCTTTTTTCTTTTATAGGAAGTAACAAACAAATAATTTATTCAGTTTGTTTGTTCAAATAAAATCTTTATTAGATAGATTTTGTGGATCTTATTGCTACAGATGCTTTTTGACGAAATCTTGTAACATATAAGATAAGATTTTGTCGATATATATAAAAAATAAATATATTCTATGATCTAATATAAAAGTACCTACTACCCCTTCTCTTTTAACCAAGGTTGTTATTATTTCTCTGAAAAAACTAGGTTGTTCTCTACGAAGGGGAGACTCAAAAGAACAATATTAGGATAAGAGTTCTCGAAGAGCTCAGCATCATCCACTAATTAAGAAGGTATATGTACTTATGTTCAAAGTTTATTCATATATTTATTTACTTTTTAGTTTAGATTAAACTTTGCCGTGTGATATTAAAGTTTATTCATGAGAATTAATTCATATGTTTTCTTATTTAGGTGACAGTCACCATCTTATTGACAATGAATATAAGTGAAAAGGTCAAGAATCTGTGTTTTGAGAATACTAGGGAGTTACCTGATTGTGTCATGTCTTATATATTTTCAAAGTTAAGTATGAAGGATTTGGTGAAAACAAGCACATTGTCCAAAACATGGATTCATGAATGGAGATCAAGGAAGGACCTCAACTTTGATATACATAACATGTTTGGTGGTGGTACTTATCAATATTTTGAATTAGAAGAAGAAAGATCTCCACATTTTAGAGTAGTAATCAGACCTAAATTTGTGGAAAGAGTGAATCAATTCATGTTGAATTATCAAGGTGCCAATATTCACTCCCTAAAATTGGATTTTCCATTAGGTGATGATTATGGTTATGTAATTGACCGATTGATTTCCCATGGAATTTCTAAAGGTGCCCAAAGGATTGAACTTCTTTTATCACAAATGTCCGGAACTAAAGCCATACAATTTTTTCTTATCTGAGAATGATTGTTTGAAATATCTACACCTACAAAACTGTCTTCTATCACCACCTATGGACTTTTCTAGACTAAAAAAATTGACAACTCTTGTGTTGCATCTAGTTGTTATAGAGAAACATATGCTTTTGGGTCTATTTTCTAACTGCATCAATCTTGTAGACCTCACACTTGACAACTGCGAATTTGATTCTGACTTAAACATAACTAGTCCAACACTATGTCATTTGAACATAGCCGATGATAGCGGCCTTCTGCGTGTGGCTCCTCCAACTAGGTATTGGAAGATAGATATATTTGCATTAAAGCTCTTATGCTTTAAATATAATTGTAGTGATGGTACATTTACATTTAATAGTATCAAGGCTCCTAAGTTATCAAAGTTTTACTGGAATGATTTACCAAGGCCTGATACATTTGCCATTCGGAAAAAAAAACTAATGCCACCTGATGTGTTTTGTGGAATAGAAAACTTGACAAAAATTGTGTTGGTTCAAGTTCTTGTGACAAAATATTTTTTGCCTAGTTTGTTTTCTAATTGTCATCAACTTGATGAGCTAACCTTATGGGGATGCACATTCGAGTTTTCCATCCATATTATCAGTCCAACGCTGCGTCGTTTGAATATAATTGACTTTGACAACGTTTCTTGGAACTTAGACATTGATGCATTGAATCTAACTTCCTTAGAATGTCGAGGTCGGATGAGGATATGTTCTATTAAAGCTCCTCAATTATTGAATCTTTTTTGGAACGTAACTAGGACCGAAGAAATTCCACATGCCTTTGATATCATTGCAAGTTTACACCAGCTTCAGAATTTATCTATCAACTTGAGTCATTCACAGGTGAGTTGAATTTTTCTTTTAGAGGAGACATTCTTGTATTGGAGTTAATTAATTGTTACTTTTGGTGTGACAGATAACCATTCTTCCAAAGAGTTTGGGTCCATTTCAATATCTTAGAAAATTGGAGTTGTTTATCGGTGACGAAACGCCTAACCATGATTTCTTCAGGATTTTAGATATTGTTATGGCTTCACCGCGTCTCCAAGAACTATGTGTCACAGTGAGTTATTCATTCTAGTCTTTTTATGTATTTCTTCTGATTTTATAAATTGAAGTTGTGTATGTACTTTGTAGTTGGTTTACAAGGGCATAAAATCAATTTTTACTTTCATTTTTGGAGCACCAAAGTGATTTGTTTATGTACTATGTCATAAACAACTAGTTGAAGTTTGTGTGATTTCAGCTCTGTTATACTTCTGTGTTAAAAAATAAAGCTTTTATTTTTGAACAAAAAATAAAACCAACATTTTATGATTTTCAAAAAACTTTATCTCAGGGAAAAAAATCATGAATAAATTATGTAGTGCAATATGTATTCTCATTGCCGTCCTTCTTTTTTCAGATTAAAGATTTACATTTGGTCTCCGATCATAAGCACATAAAAGAACCTGAAAGATTTTCTCATAACGAGTTGAAATATGTTGAGTTTCATGGTTGTGAAGGCAAGGAATTTCAAAATCTGTTAGATAAACACCTTTGGGGAAATATGAATTCTTCTCCTAAGAAAATTGCTTTCAAACCTTGTTGTAAATTCTATGTTGGTGCTGGAATATGGGTTAAGGGTAATAGCAATGACCGTTGGCTTGAAAGAGGAGTTAATTCCATGTGTCATGTACGTAGAGACAGCTTAATTAACAAAGTCTACTTATCATTTTGTAGTATAAATTAATTTATTCTTTGACAAAGACAAACAAGTATTATTATTTTAAGGTGTATTGTTAGACAGGTATTATTGACAAGTATGACATTGAATAAAAGATTAGATATCCTTCAAGTTGGAGTTATTTGGGTATTTATGAAGCAAGCCACCAAGCCTTAGAAATTTTATCTTTAAAACTTATTTTGATTTTTGTTTTTATCGGAAGATGGATTGTCAAACACCACTTGAAAACTCACACAGACATATAAGAAAGATCTCAGGTTTAAACCCGGGAAAGTAAAATGTTTCTTCTAACAACCTCTACGTTGTCAATTAAAGTTGGCCTTACAGACACTTATTTTCAATTTATCTCATGATATTAACAATTTTATTAGTTTCTGCATATTACCTTGTATATTTCAGAGTGTTTTAGCTTATGGCCTTGTATATCTCACGTAGTTTTTAGGATGGCGGTGATTGAGATATGCTACATCCCATTAATGTAACCTAAGTCAATAACTACTTTTTTTTTGCTAGAACTAATTAACTATTTTTAGGTATATCTCTCCAAAAAAAAAACTATTCTTAGGTATTATTACTAGTAGTTTTTCTTTATTTGAGGTGATTACTGGTACATAGTTGTTTCGTAAATAAAAAAAAGGTAATAAGGTGGTCGTTACAAGTATATATATTTTTTAATTACGTAACTAATAATAATATTATTAAAGCATATATACAAATAACAGTCATCAGTGAGCAGAATGAATGAGCAGAAAAAAAAAGGTGCTTTTTTTTTTTTAACCAAAATAAAATGGAATGGAATACTTTTTCAGAATAGGTAATTTGTTTTTACAGATTCAAAATATGTAATTTTAAACATAACGAGTAACAACTATCGATAAGGTCGTTACATAGTTGCTTGACATAGATATACACACTAGTATTAACAACTATCAATAAGCAAAATGAGTACCCGTGAGCATAGTTCGGTTGATAGCGACATGACATGCAATTATTAACCTCACTCTTTTATTCTTCTCTTTTTAACTTTAAAATTCGTTACTTTTACGAGATTCATCATGGTGCATCCTTCAACCCCGAGCCCCAATACTAGGAGTCGAAAAATTTTAACAACTCAAAAAGGTATTTACGTTATTTCCTTTCGTTGGCCGATTCTTTTCCTAATACTTTTATTTATCATGAAAGAAGCTCGTTAATTCATAAAATGTAAGCAAGAAAAAATGTGCAAAACAAACCTTAGTATTCTGCTATGAAAGTAACTCATTTTCTAACTGATTTCTAGAATTAGGACTCCTTTTACTCAATTAACAACTTGTTACCTCTATATTCTAGCCTAGAGAATGTTCCTTTGCTTCTTGCTCTTTAGAGGAGGTTATTAATCAAACACCAAGACAGTTTGCTTCATATTAAAATCTAGTCCTAGCTCTTTGGTACGTAGTTCTATAGTAGTAATGGAATGATCACTAGTGTTTCCACCTCATTTCCCAGCATTATTAAGAACCATATTCAAATCACAAAAAATTAGCTAGTCATCATTGTTATTGATATCAGCAAGATCATAAATAAGGTCACATATTCTATATTTTTTATTATGATTAGAATAGCCATAGACCCCAATAGCTTCACTTTTTATAATAATATACTACCTAACCCATAATAGTTCCATGAAATTAGCCTCATTGCCTGACCAGCCTTGTCAGCAAGGTTTGCCAATTCAAGTGAAGGGGGTATTTAGAAGCTCTGCCCCATATTGCTTATCCAAACTACACTATTTTCAACTTTTTGGATCTGAGTTGCATGTTGGTTGTTTGTTGTGACCACGGGTGTGAATAGACGGAGTTGAGTTAGGTTTTGCAAGATCTAGATTTAGTGTGTTAAAAAAAATTAAGATTTAAGTCAGATATGTAATATGTCATAGACTTATATTTAGGTTTGATATTGACCTTATAAAGCATATGGCCAGGTAATTTGATATATGTTTAAAATATACTAATGAGATTAAACTCTCTTGAAATATGAGATTTTAGAAAGATTGACTATACATGATGTCATATTTCAATTCTAGTTTATTATAACACATTTAAATATGCAAGAAAACCCAATGTAGACTAATATACTTAAAAGTTAAAACCCATTTGGGTTTGGCTTGGGACCCCACAAGGTCTCAGATTCAATTCCTTTCAGTATCAATTTCAATAGGTTAGGTTATACATTGGCTTGGGACCCCACAAAGTCTCAGGTTTGATTCCTTTCGGTACCAATTTCGATAGGCTAAGTTATACATAGCTTTGTTCTCACTTTAAATATGGCCCCCACAAATAGACAATAAAATTTGATCCATTGGTCTCAGGTTTGATTCCTTTCGGTACCATTGAATCAGCAAGGTTTGCCAATTCAAGTGAAGGGGGTATTTAGAAGCTCTGCCCCATATTGCTTATCCAAACTACACTATTTTCAACTTTTTGGATCTGAGTTGCATGTTGGTTGTTTGTTGTGACCACGGGTGTGAATAGACGGAGTTGAGTTAGGTTTTGCAAGATCTAGATTTAGTGTGTTAAAAAAAATTAAGATTTAAGTCAGATATGTAATATGTCATAGACTTATATTTAGGTTTGATATTGACCTTATAAAGCATATGGCCAGGTAATTTGATATATGTTTAAAATATACTAATGAGATTAAACTCTCTTGAAATATGAGATTTTAGAAAGATTGACTATACATGATGTCATATTTCAATTCTAGTTTATTATAACACATTTAAATATGCAAGAAAACCCAATGTAGACTAATATACTTAAAAGTTAAAACCCATTTGGGTTTGGCTTGGGACCCCACAAGGTCTCAGATTCAATTCCTTTCGGTATCAATTTCAATAGGTTAGGTTATACATTGGCTTGGGACCCCACAAAGTCTCAGGTTTGATTCCTTTCGGTACCAATTTCGATAGGCTAAGTTATACATAGCTTTGTTCTCACTTTAAATATGGCCCCCACAAATAGACAATAAAATTTGATCCATTGAATTAGTCAGTCCTTAGACCGGATACCGAATTTTAAAAGAAAAAATATTATGTGTTAGTACAAATGTCTAAAATTTGAGTCTATAAAACAAATTAAATAATACGTAATTTGTTATGTCAAGTAGACAAAAGAAACATTTATAAAAAAATAAATAAATCAAATCTAGATAAGATGATTAAAGTGAAAGAAAAGAAAGTAAAAAGAAAAAAATGTTGAAGAATATAAAGTGGGTAGAAAATTAGTAGAAACTAAGATGATATTTAGCTGTTTTATACGAGTGAAAAATGTAAGTGAAGTAAACAAAATAAATATACATAGTAGATGCTCATTCTAACGAGTATCCGTAGGACTTTTAAGAATTCAAAAGAGCAAATAATTATTAAGTTCTATATAAAAAAAAAGTTTCTTTTTAAGTTAATATGTTGAATACACAATCCCTAAAATAAAGTTTTTTCTTTAAACTTCTTAACAAAAAATTTTCTTTAAACTTCTTAATAAATGTCCTTAACATTTCCGTTGAGTAAAAGGACATGGTTACTCTTACGTAAAAAATTAAGGTGTACATTAACCAAAACAAGACCATTAGTGACTTTTTATACAAGTAGACATTTTCCCTTTACTTTCTTTCCAATTGGGAAGAAAGCGTTTTTTTGTGGGGAGCCTACTAAAATAAACTATTCCTTCAAACTTTTTAGGAGTTCCAAACTATGGATTCTCAATATCCAAAAATCTTTCCATTTTACATTTCTTTCCTTCCACTTTCTCATGGTGAAATTCGACATGCCCAGGTAAACAATGTGTAAAATCCTCTATATATTCTTTACAAATACTTTAGAATTGTTTGGAATACATTTGAATATGAGTTCTCACAAAATTCTTGCTTCTAAACAAGACGCTTCCCAGTTGCATCTAAGTGTAACCCATCGATGCTGCCCAAAACAAGATTTAGAGGCTCGTGGTATTGAAGTAAATGGTTTATGCTATAAGTTTAGCTGAGACAATAATATTTTGATTGGTTTTGTCATTTGGCGTTAACATTTGTCAATCTTATGCCTATGATACAATGCTTGTATTTCGGGTCCTAGAAATATGCATGTAATATAACATTTCAATAATATACATGCGTGTAAAAAAAAATATGGTTAAAACCCAAGATGTTTGGTATCTGCGTCCTAAGTTCATTTTGATTCTAAACAAATTGGATACTTATTGAAATTCTTCTTAACGGCAAAGTTTTGCATACAAGTATTGTAACTGAAGTGCTAATAAAACTAAAATTTCACTTCAATGTGAGATATAACACCACTTGGACCTCTTACATAAAAGTGAGTTTGGTTTATATTGGTTAGATATTAGTTAAGTTTGGACGGAACAAAATAAGACTCTGAATAATGTCCTGTTTTTCCATTGTACATGCTCTGCATGTTCCTGCAGATTAAAAGGCAAGGATGAATGATTGCTTAGAACCACGTAGCCATACTATATTAGAAGCAAATTAATTGAAATTGAAATTTTATATAGCTTATAGAATTTGACTTGGCTATCTTTATAGAGGGGAATATCGAATTTATAAAGAGAAGAGAAGATAAGAAATGAAGTAACAAATCTTGATCATTTGGTAGGCACTAGGGATTTGAAGTAACATGATCTCAAAGGTTTCATGTTAAAACCAACACCTACATGCAGGAACCTCCTGCAAATGTATAGAGAAGACGCAGCACAACCTTAGCGATCAAGTCATGGTGATAGAACAATCAAAAGATTGTTAAGAAACATGACATCCATGAAAGAAATGAGAGAAAAACTCAAATCTTCTTTGTATTGATGGTAAAATGAGAGTGTTAGCCCCAAATACAAGTGTATGTGAGCCTTGGCCCTCACCACTTTTGGAAGAAAAATAATACCTATATACACTATATGGAGCAAAAAGAGGGAATCTTACTGAAGTTTAACTAAATTATTAAGACTCACATTATAAATTATAAAAAAATTATATCTAATTAATAATTGTTAAGTTAGATGTCATGATCCGAGTTTGAATCTGGGATTTTCCCTTTGTCTTTCTACCCAAAAAAACAAATTAATAATACTTTACCAAATCAACAAATTGCATGAGAACCCAAATTCTAGTAAAAAACAAAAATTAGAAACCCCAAATTCCTCAATTCATGAGAGAAGCAACGATCACATTGTCACACAAGGAATCATGAGTTTTGATTTCCTTCTCAATTCATTGATTTTCATTGACATTGTAAATGAGAAAATCATTCAATGTATCCAAGATATGAAAATTGTAGAAAACAATTATGTATTATACTTTTAAAAATGAAATGGTATATATATATATATATATATATATATATATATATATATATATATATATATATGGCAAATGCTTTATTTCTACGAAACCATCAACACAAGAATTGCACGAAAAAATACCGCCCACTTACAGTCTTACTCTTACACCCACTAAACAGTGAATTCCGTTGAAAAAGGAGATAGATAGAGGGTCTATTTGGCAAAAAATAGCGGATAACTGATAAGCTAGCTTATATGACTGATAACTGATGGCTGATGGCTGATAGCTTATAGTTGATGACTGATGACTTATGGTTGATAAGCTAATTGAAGTGTTTGGTAAAATTAGTGATTCAACTAGCTGATAGATGTAAAATGAGATAAAATGACATTTTTATATCATTCAATTTTTTATGAAGACAAGAACAACATACATTAATAATATTACTAATAATAATAATAATAATAACAATAATAATTCGCCACTCTTTTTCCGGTGTATCAAACTTATTCTTTAAAGTTTTTGTGTTGCATTTTCGGTTGATGACCACTTCAAAATCTTGGTTAATCTCCTTCCATTTAAATGACACACGCCCATTTTTTCTAATGAACTTGATACAAAGCTCACAAAATTTCTTTTCATACTCATGATCACCTGACCATTTAAAATTGATTCCTTCCATTTTATCTTTACTTGAGGCCATCTTATAAATTTTACAATATAAAATAGGCTTAATTGAACTTTTGGTCCCCTAACTTATTTGTTGTTTCCATTTTGGTCTCATAACTCTAAATTTTTCCCGTTTGGTCCCTCAAATATACCTCCATCAGTCAAACTGGTCTATGTCAGTCAACTTTAACCACAAATATATTGGGTGGACCAACATTATAGGTGGTCCACCGTAGACCTTATTAAATTTTTAATTTCAGCCCTTTGATCTTTTTTTTCAAAAATGGGACAGCTAGATTATAAAAGTCTATTGTATCTAACGGTGCACCACTAACATCTAATTTTATTAACAACAACCAGCTTCTTCTCCTATTCGATCCAGAAATCCAGAAACATCTTCTCCAACAACAGAAATCCAGAATCATCTTCTTCTCCAACAACAGAAATCCAGAAACAACACATCAACAAACATCTTCTCCTATTCGATCCAGAAATCCAGAATCAGAAATCCAGAAACAACACATCAACAAATAGAAATCAACAACACAACAAAAATCAGCAAATCAGCAAACGAATTTCAAAAATCCAGAAAAATCAACAAATCAGCAAACGAATTCAGCAAATCAACAAAAATCAACAACACAACAAAAATCAGCAGAATCAGAAATCCAGAAATCAAACGAATTTCCCCAAGCTTTTTCGTAATTCATCAAACGAATTTCTCCAAATTCAGCAAATTTAGAAATCAACAACACACAACAAAAATCCAGAAATTTACAAATAGAATCAAAACCATGAATTTTGTTGTTGTTGCTGTTAGGATCAGAGAGAGAAGATGAGAGATTTTTTCTATGGATTTTTGTTGTTGTTGTTGTTGGAATCACAGAGAAGAGCGAGATTTTTATGTTGTTGTTTGGAAGGAGAGAACAGAAGAGAGGAGAGAAGAGCGAATGAGGAGGAAGGAGGAAGAAAGGGAACATATAAAGAGAGAAGAGGAAGAGAACGAGAGGATAAGAGTAGAAAGGGAAGAAGATGAAGAAAAATAAAGAAATTTGGTGTTGGTGGTTCACCGTTACATATAATGGTCATGCAATCTAATGACTGAAATCATATCTGAAATATTAGGCTTTAAAAAATTAACAGAGAGGATCAATTTGACTAACGGATGTATATTTGAGGGACCAAACGGGAAAAATTTAAAGTTATGAGACCAAAATGAAAACAACAAATAAGTTAGGGGACCAAAAGTTCAATTAAGCCTATAAAATAATAAGGATTAGCACTTTTGAATTATAGACATTAAAAAGGACACATGGTAAAAAATACACTAAAAATGACACATTGAGAATGGATAGTTTTTTTTAGGCTAAATTACACTATGAGTCCTTTAAGTTATTTAATTGTAACAAATTGATCCTTTAAGTTTTTTTCGTACCACTATACGTCCTTTAAGTTATTTAATTGTAACAAGTTGGTCTTTTAAGTATTTTTTGTAACGCACAGGTCCTTTAAGTTATATAATTGTAACTTTTAGGCCCCAAATAACTTACATTTTTAAGATCTAAAATACACAAAATTGTTACAGTTAAATAACTTAAATGACTTAATTGGTACGGAAAAAACTTAAAGGACCAATTTGTTACAATTAATTAACATAAAGGACCTAAGTGGTACGAAAGAAACTTAAAGGACCAATTTGTTACTATTAAATAACTTAAAGGACCTTTTGTGTAATTTAGCCTTTTTTTTTATAACACAGAGCTCAAATATGTCTTATAACAACCTACAAAGCTCAATGACCAATTAACTACCTATATATAACCTACAGAGCTAAAAAAATACTTGCATATTCAATCCATTCTTTGCACAGATATTAAACATTAAAACACACATATATATAGAATCCAGACACAAAATATGTATAATATTGGACATCAAAGAACAAATATTCTAATCTATTCATCAGTAATAATAAAAAAATAAATTGGGGTTTAGGGTTTTTCAATCTATTTATGAATCAAACAACTCTTTTAAACAACAATACAAAGACTGAAGAAAATAGGGGAAAAATCACAAATCTGGATGAAGAAAGGAGAAGAAACAATGAAGGAATGGTGGAGAAGGAGAATGACGATACAGAGAGAATGAAGAAGCAGTATAACCCATTTTTATCTCTCTTTGCATGATCGTTGATATTTCCTGTATTTAATACATTTATTTTTTATTTTAAATTATAATAAAACATAAGGTGTATAGCTGATATTTAAATAAAATAGTATGGGTAAAAAAGGAAGAAAAAAACAATAAGCTATAAACTATAACTTTTTGTACGCTACACAATTTCATATACTTTTGTATTCTAAATGCAACTCACTTAAAATGGTAATTGAGTGATAAAAAATTTATCCTATAACCTTAAGGTGTATAATTTCGATGTGGCAAATTGTGTGCCTAATTGGATGCTCATGTCAAAATATGTTGCATCTCTGTTAAGGACAAAATTAACCGGGCCTACTCTTAGCCATGTCACTCTTTTTCAAACTCTTTAAGAACAAATTATATAAATGTGTGGATGAATCACATTTCTCATTTCTTTAAATTACAAATGAAAGAATGTGTCATTCGCCATGCTAAGCCAAGTATAATTGAAATCCTCTAAAAAACGTCGTATCGTAACACTTAAATTAATAACGGTTATCACCTCGATTAAAATAAATGAAGAAAAAATAGTTTTGTTCATCCCTGAATATGCAACAAGTAATCACAATAATTTTTCAATATAAAGAAATTATAAAATAGTTTCTGAGTATGCATCTCGTTAATCAAAATAGTCTCTGACGTTAAAATATTTCTTTTAGCGTCATGGCATTGGAGCTCTTTAACGGTTGAATGTGTGATGTGTTAACGTGCGGAGGGTTAAAATAAGGAGTATACATGAAAGACGTAAAATTTCTTAATCGAAAATAGAAGCTTTTGTTTCATCATGAACTATTTTGATTAACGAAGTGTACATATAGTATTTTGTTATTTTGTTACATTGAAAGAATATTGTATATTATTGTTAGACATTCAAGGACAAAAATGATTATTGTTCTTTTGAGCATGTGCAATACCTGACTATATAGACATTGATTAATCAGAAGTAGTATTATAGTCGTATATGAGAAATAATGTTTATATAATCATTTTTGACAACTTTTAAATAATTTTCTCTCTTGTACTCGCACGTTCTAATTCTTTCTATTATTTTTTATAAATAAATTAGTACAAAATTATCATTAAATATATACTCCATATATACACAAGCTGAGACTGAGGTACCGGTAATTCCCCACACCTACAGTTGTGCTTGTTTATCCCTCCTCGTCTAGTCTGACACGAATATTTTCTTCCTCCACCACCAAATTTGTTTTTCTTGCTGCCGCGTATGCAGTGCATGCCATCATTACCTCGATTTGATGCTGGCCCACCTCTTCACATACTGACAAATAACAATGGATTTTTGGGTGTTTGTAATTGTTTGTGAGCCTAAAAAGGCGACTTTTGATTGTATGTTTCTTTATTTTCTTTTCATTCCAACTTGGTCCGTGGCTGTGTATTTTTTATTTTAAAATTTATTTTAAGCAATTTGTAAAAATAATATGATATAAAAAGCACCAAAATGTCTAAACATTTAAATGGTTTATCCTTAAACAGTAATTAAATTAACAAGTTACGTTCTACTTGATCTTACAATCAATTTTTCACACTTATTTTTTCTCTTCTATTTTTTGTTTTTGCAAAAATTATTCCCTCTCTCTTACATTCCTCTTTTTCCAGAATGTCATGATCCGCGACCATAGATTAAGCGAAAGAATCGCACCCAATTTCTTACGTTGTTTTTCCAATCCTACTCAGAATCTTAAACAAAATACTACCATTTACATGAAAATAAGTTTTTGTTTTTGAAGGGTACAAGAAGATAAGATAAGTGATCACTTTGTTATTTAACGGATTAAATTGGTAACAGTTCATAAACCCTAGTTCAACTGGCAATGTCGAAATCGTTATGTTGGACGCCTTTATCCAGTTCGAACCCGAGACCTTATAGGGTGTGTATGTGTGAATTTCAGTGGTCTTTACCACTTCGTCTACATAAAAAAAAAAGAGCAATGATATTTGTACAACACAACTTTTGTGGCAATCTTCTTTTTCTCTCTTTTTATTGGTCAAAACAATATAGAGAAAAAAAATGATTGTACAAACATCATTTCTCCAAAAAAAATGGTAACTTTTCCGTTTTTATATTTGGTTGTACTATGAAGTATTGGTATCAAAATAGTGAGTATTAAACACAGGGGATTTTTGTAAATAAAAATCAAAGGTATTGACATGATGTTGTATGCTTGAGATTTAGTAGTGTGCTACTCTTTACGTCTTAAATTCAAATATTTCAAGCGTCAATGATTCATGTGTTGATTTTGTTCATATAAAGTTTTGTTTTGCCTTCTTGACCAGAAGAAAAATAAAGCTTTGTTCTACCTTCAATTAAACTCTTGTTACTGGATAGTAGAATTGGTCTTCAAATTAGTTGATTTTTGAATCTGACACCGAATGTCCAAAAAATAATAACGAGGATTAAAAACCTAAAAGATATAAACTCATTTGCTACGATTCGTAGCTCGTATTTTTTTAAAAAATAATCACTTTGGGAAGTTTTTATCGGTTTGTTATAGTTTAATAAAAAAAAATGTGGATATGAAAATAAATCTAAAATTAGAAGTTGTTGAGTAAATTTTTTAATATCATTTTCAATGATTAAATCCTTTAAAATAATTTTCTTTTTCGCAAACAAAGACACATGAATAAATGAGTAGGGCCCACTTTACACTACTCCAACTAACAAGGAGAGAGAATCTTTTTTGTTGACAATAAAACAGACTCTAACAAACTCTCCCTCCCCAGTCCCCACTCAGTCTCTGCGTTTTCTTTCAACACGAAAAGACGGTGAAGAACAGCATGGTGGTACTCTCATTGCAGGTTTATACATTTTCTTTTCTTTCTTCTTCTTCTTCTTCTTTTTCTATTGTTCATTTTTATTTCGTGATACTTTTGTTTTTCTCATTTTCTTTGGATTTTTGTGCTTTTCTTCTTCCTTGCAGTGAGTATTTCGTTACCTGTTTTGTGGTTTTTTCTATCTACTGTTCATCAATATGGACTTGAATCTGGAGCACATTGATGCAAATTGGTTTCTGAAGAAGGTATCTGAGGTTTTTGGGAATGCTGAAGCTGATGATTTGTTAGATATACTTGGTGCTGATTCTGATGATATGGAAGTGAAGAAAAAATGTTACTATGCATGAAGAATGATGATTCAGACTTTGTTGATTTTCTCTTAAAGAATAGATTCAATATTCGCCTAACAAAAGAGATGAAGAACTTGAGTTTAGAGGTGTGTTCTTTGATTGTGTTTTTTGTCATTTTCTTTCGATTGTTCTTTTCCTTTTGATTATTAACAACAACTATTTGTCAGGATTCTCAAGAGGTTTATATCCCTGCTTCACCGCCTGATTCCTCTTTTGAGGTGTGTGAGTTTTCTTTTTCTTTTTTTTCATTTTCTTTCTCTTTCTTTCCATTTATTTTTTTGTTTCGGTTCAAAAAAAGCGATGGTGGTGGGTTTGTTATTAACTTTGTTTTGGGTGTGTGTGTGGTTTGTTTAATTTACTAATTTACAAGAGAATGATTTTTTTGGCAAGTGAAAATAAGCTCTCTGTTGTTATTTTGCAAGATAGTGATTTGTTAATAATCTTTTCTTGGAAATGGTTTGTAATTATTAAAGCCACCGTCTCAAATTAAGTTTTCATTTTGAGTGATTGATAGTATTTATTTTAATGTACTAAAATACCCTTATTAATTATAGTTAATAGAGTTGTTAGATCATTGCGATGCGATGAATAAGGGTAGGTTAGTGGAAAAGAATAATTTATTTGTATTATATAATGGTAAAATAATTTTAGAAAAAGTAAAATAGTAAAGAGGATTAGAGGGATGTTTGGTACATTTATTATTATTACTATGCTTATTAATAAAAAAAATATTTGTCAGGGTTACAACCTTGTGAAGATTTCTGCCATGCCTGATTGATTGGGCACAACCAGCTTTCAAAGGAATGACGCAGTTGAATAGAGTTCAGAGCAAAGTTTATGAAACTGCTCTCTTTAATCCCGATAATTTGTTAATTTGTGTTCTTCTGATGCTGGAAAAACCAATGTTGCTGTTCTTACTATCCTTCAGCAGATTGTGCAGCATAGGAATCCCTATGACGGTTCTATTGACCACAGTGCATATAAAATTCTTTATCTGGCACATGCAGAAGCCGTTGTACTTGAGGTTGTTGAAAGTTTGAAGAACTCTTTCATTGATTATGGTATAAAGGTAATAAGTTGTCAACATTTTAAGGAGAGTCAGATTATGGTGACAACTCCTGAGAAATGTTGACAACTTATTGAAGGGTCTTCACTTAGCTCCCCAACCTTTATACCATAATCAATGAAAGAGTTCTTCAAACTTTCAACAACCTCAAGTACAACGGCTTCTGCATGTGCCAGATAAAGAATTTTATATGCACTGTGGTCAATAGAACCGTCATAGGGATTCCTATGCTGCACAATCTGCTGAAGGATAGTAAAAACAGCAACATTGGTTTTTCCAGCAACAGAAGGGACACAAATTAACAAATTATCAGGATTAAAGAGAGCAGTTTCATAAACTTTGCTCTGAACTCTATTCAACTGCGTCAGATTATGGTGACAACTCCTGAGAAATGGGACATTATTACACGTAAAATCCAAAATCATCGAACTTACACGGAACAATTGAAGCTTATTGTCATTGATGATTGTCATTTTCTTAATGACAACAGAGGTCATGTTCTTGAAAGCATTATGACAAGAACAATTTTGCATACAAAGAACTGCATTCGGTTGGTGGGATTCTCTGCTACTTTCCCTAATTATGTAGATGTAGCACAATTCCTGCACGCAGGGCCGTTCCTATGAAAACGGAGACCCGGCTCTGAAAGTAAAAGTAGGCCCCTAATAAAATAAAATTAATTTCTTTTCAAAGAACATTCTTTTATTTAATTGAAAATAACATCCGTAAACATAAATAAAAGTCACGTAACTGACACAAAAAAGATTCATATCTTAATCAATAATATAAAAATACAATTTCAAGCGAATATCTTTATCGACATTTTAGGTTGTATTTTCCTTAGTTAGTACAAACGCAAAAAAAAAGTTTATAATGTTTTTTTTAATTATAATGTTTGTTGTTTTTTTTTAATAAATTATATAATGGAATTATAATGTTTGTTGCTAGAGCTTTGCTATTTTATACAATAAATATGGGCAAAAAATTACAAAATCTACTCTAACAAAAATAAGAAGAAAAAATATTATATTGTGTTTTTATGAAAAATATATTAATTAAAGAAGGAAAAACTAAAAACTTGGGAGTTGAACCCAGGTTTATGGGAAAGACAACACAATACCCTACCACTGGGTCACACATCCAGATTTGATAATATTACCACATCATTAATATATATTCCTTTTCTACTTGCATTATATAAAAAAAAAATATTTTGGGCCCCCAAATTTTGGAGGCCCAGCTCCATAGAGCTGTTTGCAGTAGGGCTGGACAAATGGGTTCAACCCGTCCAAAACCGACCTACCCGTCGCCAAACGGGCTAAACGGATTGGGTCCAAACGGGTCAGCGGGTTAACCGGATGGAAAATGCGGTTTATATTGGTTACATTTGGATCGGTCCGGATGAGAGATTTCCATCCACATAAACCCATTCCCGACCGAACATAATGTTATTGGGCTAATAACAATATCAACCCACCCACTCTGAGTAAGCCCAGCCCAAACTCACCTCAACTCATACATAGTATAAAAGCAAAATTTTCTCATATGTTGAGACTTGGAAACCCTAGAAGTAACTTTCAGCCGCCGCTCTCCTCTTCTCTCTAACGTAAGAACTCTATCTCACTCTCTTCTTTTCATCTTAACCTTGAATCTTTCTTGTTTGTTACTATACTTGTCTCTATACCACCTTTTGTCTTTCATTTTACGGTTTTGTTGGTTTTGATTTCGAATTTCAACTAACAAGTTATTGATTTTTGTTTTTTTATCTTTCTTCCTATTATATAGATCTTGATATGGGTTAGAGGACAGACACAGTTGTAGAGTTCAAACGGTTTGTTACTTTACCTTGAATCTTGTTCTTTTACCATTGTTTTCGTTTTTAATTTTTGAATGAGAACTAACATGTTTTTCGTTTTTTTCCTTCTCCTTCTCTGTTACAGAGTTCTGGATTTGAGGACAGTAGCAGCAGTAAATCATAAGGTTTGTTATTTTAAGTTTTTTTTAGGGTTTCTCTACCCGAATCCTATTCTTGCCTTTTCACCTTTGAATGTTGTTCTTATTATTTCTGCATCGTTATTTTTTACTCTTTCAAAGATTCAAAGTAACATTTTAATATTTCTTTTCTTTTCCGGACTAACTTGGAAGATTGAACACTTGGAGTAATAGCTGAAGAAAATATCTTCAAAGGTTTGTTCTTTAATGATTTTTATAGTTGATTCTTACTTGATTATGTTTGTTCTCTTATGATTCTTAGTTAAATCCTGCATTTTCTGTTTTAACTCAATTATATTGACATTGATGTTATGTTTAAGAAAATATATTGGTGTTTTCTTCATGCTTCTGTTTTGATATTAAAGTAAACTATATGTAACTAGTTTTTTTTTGTTAACATGTAGTTCATCAGTTTTGAAACTAATTTTATCATGTTTTGCTTGGTTGTCTTCTTTTGTTGTTAAATTTACTTGATTATTTATCTTCATGCCTCTGTTTTGATATTAAAGTAAACTAAATGTAACTAGTTTTTTTTTTTTGTTAACATGAAGTTCATCAATTTTGAAACTAATTTTACCATGTTTTGCTTCCTTGTTCAATGTTTGCAATTTTGAAAGCTTTTTTTTTTTTTACAGTAACTACACATTGTACTACTTTCTTAATGACATTGCATTTGTTTTGATTCACTTTGTTATTATTATTATTTTTCTATTTTTTTACTTATGTTGTTACTCTTAGTTGACTCGTAGCTGATTGTATGACTCCTTGTTTTTTGTTCTATTTTGATTCTTTGTTAATTGTATGCCATATGTGCAAGTTTTTTTAGATGATTGTATGTCACTTGTAAATACATGTAACTATTTTCTTTTTTGTTGACATGTAGTTCAACAATGGAAAATTCTGCTCTAAGTGATGTTGTTCAGGCAGCTCCAGCTGCAGTTGTTCAACCTCAAGCAGCTGCAGCTCCCTTGTCATTGCCGACTTTGACTATGTATTTGCTCTTTGTTGGGTACATGGTTATTATGAATTAAGGGGTATGTTTAATCATTCTAATTAGAACTATTATTTTTAGATTATATCTTTACATTTTCTAATGTTATTTCTTTCTTTATACAACTAGTGGCAGAAAGTTGAAACTGGAAAGAGTTCTCCTGATAGAACTTTATGTTCTTTTCTGATTGAGAATGCCAGAATTAAGGTAAAATTCTGTCTTTTCTGTTTTGTTGAGTCTTCTAAAATAGATGAAGTAGTAATAATTAGTAATTCTGATCAATTTATTTTGTTTGTAGCAAAGTAAGACCCTTGGTGGAGTGGAGCATTTGACGAGGTGCAGCAAAGTATGGAGCAAATTAATAGTTTAATACTACTGATTGTTTATTTAAAAATGGATGACTGTAATATTTAAATATAATTCATCTATTGTATGTGTTGGGCTGTCTTTGTTGTGACAATATGACTAATTTACTATGACTATATGTCATTAGCTGCATACTTGGTGTGTGCTTATTAAGACAATCCTCATGAATATGGAGGAATATGTGTTGAAACATGTGATTAAATTTGATATGCAAGAATGTTTCACACAGTAAATCACCATATTGCAGGATGCTCATTTTAAGATATGGTAGTTAATGTTTATGTTCAGGTTTACTTTATTACTTTAAGCAGTTTTGAGTGAGAAATCTAGTAATTTAAGGAAAAAAAATCATATACAAAATTGTCCAGGTTTTTAATTTAAAAGATTTGAAGTTTACTGGACCTAGAAAAAAACGCTCAACTTAAAATTGGCCCAACAAAAATATCTTTTTTTTTAAGTGTATTGGGTAATATGACAAAATGTGCATGTGGCCCAATCTGCCCCAAACCGCATGAAACTGTCCGACCCACCCGCAGAAACCGTCACCCGAAACCCGTTTGGCCCGAGCTGTAATTCAGTCGGAATTGGGCCTATGTATGCCATCCATGGATTGATATGGATTGGGCTTTTGGACCCGGATCCGTCCGAATCCGACCGTTTGTCCAGCCCTAGTTTGCACCCCCCAAGGAACGGCCCTGCCTGCACGTTGATGTAAACAATGGGATATTCGCTTTTGATGACAGTTATAGACATGTTCCGATTACTCAGCGTTGTATAGGAATAAAAGGAAAGACAGAGATTCAAATGAACCGTGTCTGCTGTGAGAAGGTTATGGTTGTAGCTGGACAGCATCAGGTTATTGTATTTGTTCAGTCAATGGAGGAAATTGTTAAAACTGCAAGAGCCATCATAGATGCTGCACTCGCAAATGATACTATTGGCAGTTTCCTTAAAGAAGATAGTGCAAGCCGTGAGATTCTTTGTACTCGTACTGACCTTGTGAACAGCAGTGACCTTAAAGATCTTCTGCGGTACGGTTTTGCTATTCATCATGCTAGTATGACGAGGACAGATCAGCAACTTGTTGAAGATCTGTTTGTTGATGGACATGTGCAAGTTTTGGTATCTGATAAATATTTTGCCTGGGGTGTGAATCTCTCAGCCCATACAGTTATAATCAAAGGGGGCCTGGACTGAACTGAGTCCACTTGACGTCATGCAGATGTTGGGTCGTGCCGGAAGGCCTCACTATGACTCTTGTGGTGAGGGAATTATTCTTACTGGCCACAATGAGTTGCAGTATTACCTCTCCTTAATGAAGCAGCAACTTCCCATTGAGAGCCAGCTTATTTCTAAGCTAGCCGATCAGCTGAATGCAGAGATTGTTCTCGGTACCCTTCAAAATGAGAAGGAAGCCGGCCTATGGATTCGGCACACTTACATGTATGTCTGTATGTTAATGAATCCTTCTTCATATGGTTTAGCACCTGATGTCGTAGCCGAAGATATTGAGAAGAACATTGCTGATTTGGTAAGTATCTCGCTGCTCTAATTTATCTTTTGGTTTTTATTGCCTGAACTGAACCAATTCATGTGTAATTATTTGATTGATTACTAGGTTCTTTATGTAAGTGATTGTTGTTGTCATTTCTTTGATTTAAGTAGTAGAGTTGCACGAGAAAAGAACCAAATCTTATGTCTTTGAGAATTACCTGCTTTAGTTCTGGTTTATTTATTAGTAGGTTCCTTTTTGGTGGTGTCCGATCTAGTCATTGCTATAACTTAGTTTGAATTGCATGAATAGAAAACCAAATCATCGGGGAGTCTAGTAAGACACAGACTAACTTTTTTTTATGTTTAATTTTTCTCCTTTGAATATTAAATACACAGGCTCTTTAACTTTATTTGAAGTTTGATTTTTCTCCTCTGAATGGAACCTAGTAATAATGAGAAGGGAACCAGATCTTATTTAGTTTTGGTATTATTACTAGGTTCCATTTTGGTAGTGTCTGTTCTTGTCATTCGTATAATTTACTTAGAAGTTAGAATTGCATGAGAATCGAACCAAATCCGGTCATTTGTTTATTTCCGTAGAATTGCACGCTACACTAAAACCTATCTTTTCATTGGTAATAAAATTCTGATTGTTATATCATCCAAGCACCAATTAAAATGTTCCCCTGCACTAACAGATCAATACTTCTAACTGCTTCCTCTTCTCAACTCCAACCTACAATACTACACTCAATTAAACAGTTTAGACACAATGCAATTGCAGGACATATCTGCACAAAGGCCTTGTTGAAATGTTTTCAGCTAAAGCCTTTTCCTGTATTAATTGTGTTGTTGTGTTTCCTTCACCAAATTCACATCCTCTTTTTGTCAGCACTTATATCACATTCAGTCAAACTTTGATATTTTACTAAATGGATTTTTCATAAAATATGAACAGAATATTTGTGAAATGAATGTTTCTCTTGATCAATTTGAATGCACAGCGGGTTACAATATATACATACTGATAATGATATCAACAGATTATGTGGTATTTGAATTTGAGGATAGTAACAACCGACTTATCTTATACCAACAATAAGATAACACACTCTTGTGATCCTCATTTCATATTAGATTTCAAATGATATTCAATGACGAAACTTTTTGGTATATATTAGTAATTCATATTGTCCTGTATATTACGATTTATTGTCTAATATTGATGTATTAAATCTTGCAGATTTTTGAAGCTGCTACACTCTTAGATAAAATCAATCTGGTGAAGTATGATGGCAATAGTGGATGTTTTCAGGCCACTGATTTTGGGCGAATTGCAAGCTACCATAATGTAGCACCCAGAACGATATTCATGTATAATAAGAATTTGAAGCCTACAATGGGAGACGAAGAGCTTTGTCAATTGTTCTCACTCGGTGAAGAATTAAAGCATGTAACAGTAAAGGAAGATGAGAAGATGCAGCTAGGAAAGCTTTTTAACTGTGTTCATATTCCAATCAAAGAAAGTCTGGAAGAGCCAACTGCAAAAATAAATGTTTTACTGCAAGCATACATTTCACAGTTAAAGCTTGAAGGGCTCTCAATGACATCTGATATGGTTTTTATCACACAGGTTTGTTTCTTACCTTTGAGTAGTTATTGGAAGTGGTATTATATTTTTCTTATGACTCTGTTTCTTACCTTTGAGAAGTTACAGGAAATGGTATTATATTTCTTTTTTTGAGAAGTTATTGGAAGTGGTATTATATTTCTTTTTTGACTCTGATTCTTGCTTACCTTTGAGAAATTATTGGAAGTGGTATTATAATTTTTTTTATGACTCTGTTTCTTAACTTTGAGAGTTTATTGGAAGTGGTGTTCATCTTATATTTCTCTTAGCTTATTCATATATTTTTTTTTTCTCTCTTTCAGAGTGCTGGACGCCTTTTGCAGGCTCTTTTTGAGATTGTCCTGAAAAGTGGCTTTGCAAAATTGTCTGAGAAGGCTCTGAACTTATGCAAGATGGTGACCAAGAGGATGTGGAGTGTCCAAACTCCTTTGTGTCAGTTCAATGAAATCCCAAGTCATATATTAACAAAATTGAAGAAGAAGGATTTGACTTGGGAAAAGTATTACAACTTATCAGCTCAAGAGGTAGGTGAACTTATTCGTGCACCGAATATGGGAAGGAAGCTTCATAAACTTATCCGTCAATTTCCAAAACTCAACCTTGTCGCACGTGTGCGGCCAACTACTACTACTAGTGCAGTTTTAGGGGTTGAGCTCACAATAACTCCAGATTTTGCATGGGATGACAAAATGCATGGATATGTTGAGCCGTTCTGGGTGATTATGGAGGATAAAGATGGTGCAAAGCTCCTTCATTATGAGTATTTTTTGCTGAAAAAACAGCACATTGAGGAGGATCACACTTTAAATTTCAGTGTCAATAGACAACTGTCCTCCTCCTCAATACTCTATCCGTGTTGTTTCTGATAAATGGCTTGGATCCCAAACTGTTTTACCTGTTTCTTGCAGACATCTCAATTTACCTGAAAACTATTCTCCGCCGCCTACTGAACTATTGGATCTGCAACCACTTCCAGTTGCTGCCTTGAGAAATCCATCATATGAAGCTCTTTATCAGGATTTTAAGCATTTCAATCCAGTACAGACACAAGTCTTCACAGTGCTGTATAATTCTGACGAGAATGTCTTAGTTGCTGCTCCAACTGGGAGTGGCAAGACTATATGTGCAGAATTTGCAATTTTGAGGAATCATCAGATAAATACCAACAATGTCATGCGTGTTGTTTATCTTACACCCAATGAAACTCTTGCCAGGCAACAGTACCTTGACTGGGAGAAGAAATTTGGGAATGGTCTCAAGTTGAAGGTAGTTGAATTAAATGGAGATCCACAAATAGATCCGAAATTAGTGAGGGAAGGAGAGATTATTGTTAGTACACCAGAGAAATGGGATGCTTTAACCCACTCCTGGAACACTGGGTCACTTGTTAATTTAGTTAGTCTTTTCATCATTGACCAGCTTCACTTAATTGGAGAACAAGGAGGTCATGTTATAGAGGCAACTGTTTCCAGGATGAAATCTCATCCTACTGCCAATAATAATTATTATACACTTTGTTCAAAGGTTCGGTATGTGGGTTTGTCAACTTCAGTTGCAAATGCAAAGGATCTGGGAGAATGGATTGGAGCTACCTCCCATGGCGTTTTCAATTTCCCTCTTGGTAAGTCAGTGGAAATTCAAACTCAAGGAGTAGATGTTGCCAATTTTGAGGCTAGGATGCAAGCAATGACCAAACCAACTTACACTGCCATTGTTCAACTTGTCAATGATGGAAAAACTTCTATTGTATTTGTACCTTCAAGAAAGTATGTTCGTCTGGCGGCGGTAGATCTCATAAAATACAAAGCTGCAGACGGTGATAAGATCTCATTTTTACTGAATCCCCTAGCAGAGCTTGTACCTTTTATTAACAAGATTAGTGATGAGATGTTAAAAACCACTTTACATGAAGGTGTTGGCTACTTGCATGAGGGCTTGAACGGTTCTGATCGTGACATCGTTACACAATTATTTAAAAGTGGTTTGATTCAGGTCTGCATTATAACAAGTTCCATCTGCAGGGAAGTGAAATTGTCAACTCCTCTCGTTATTGTGATGGGAACACAATACTATGATGGACCAGAGAACGCACAAACAAATTACCCTGTTGCTGATTTGCTGCAAATGGTGCGACCTGCCAGCAGTCCTTTGGTGAATGGTCATGGGAAATGTATTATCTTATGCCACGCACCTCGTGAGAAGTACTACAAGGCATTGTTGTGTGGAACATATCCGGTTGAAAGTGTTCTTCCACACTTTTTACATGATCACATACTTGTTGGAGTTGCAGGGAAATTTATTTACTTTAAGAAAGATGTGGTAGAACCTTATCTTGCAAACACCTTCCTGTACAAGCGGCTCACACAAAATCCTGAATTTTATGGGTGCCAAGATTTGGGTGTTCACTTGTCTGATTTAGGAAAAAATACAATGGCTGACTTACAAGCAAATAAATGTGTTGTTCTCGGTCATGATGATAGAGTTTATTCTACTGAACAAGGAGAGAAAACTGTAGAACACTACATCACTTACGAAACCATGGCAAAGTTCTCAGCATCTTTAACACCAACAACGGACATGAAGGGTCTTTTGGATATTTTATCCAAGGCACCAGAGTTTGATGAACTGCCAATTAGACTTGGCATAGATGAAGAAGAGGTACGCCGCCTTCTTAGTAATCAGAGATTTTCATATGAAAACTCTAAGTTTAGGGATACACACGCAACAGCAAATGTTCTTCTTCAAGCTCATTTGTCGAGGACATCTGTTGGTGTGAACCTTGCTATCGGCCAAAAATATGTGTTGAGCTTTGCACATAAACTCCTTCAGGCAATTATAGCAATAGCATCAAAAAAGCGTTGGTTGGGCCTGACTGTTTTGGCAATCACATTCAACCAAATGTTGATACAAGGAATATGGGAAACCGATTCAGTTTTACTGCAAGTTCCGCATGTAACGAAGCAGCTGGCTATTAAATGTCAAAAAAGAAATATCCTCTCTGGATGATTTTAAAAAGATGAAACATGGTGAGATGTGTGAGATATTTAACATGTCAGAGTCAGACTCAAGGCTATCTGAGATATCTCAATTTTTCAACTATTTCATCCCTAAATCGCTTTATAAGGTTAAATATGCACTTATAAAACCTAAAGAAATAAATGTGAAAATTTGTTTTGAGATCAAAGAGGATGAAGAATTTGTTCACGCTCCTCTGTTTCCAACTATTCAGAGGAAAAGATGGTGGGTTATTGTTCAGCGATCTGAGGATTGTTCTTCTTTTGACATGGGATCCATAGAAGCTGGGTCAGAAAATGGTTTCACGCTCAAATTCACTGTTCCTAATAGGCCTGGAAGAACACTACTTGTCATTCGTTTCCTATGTAATTCATATCGGGGAATTGATCGATTTTACTATGTCAACATGGACGTGGAAGATGGTAAAGTCATGTTTCGTGAAGCGAATAAGGTTATTATAGTTTCTAGACTATTATAGTTTCTAGATTATTCTACTAAAGCCTACACCTAGTAGATATTTCTAGAATAATGTAAAATACATAAATGTAGAAACTTCTCCCTAGAATACTCTAGAGAACATATAACCAACATGTCAAGCCTATAAATAGGCTACTTGCCATCCATTTTAGGCCAAGCCACAAACTAACTATCTTTTAACACTACAAAGTGTACTACTCTTGTTCAAGTTAATATAATTCAAGTTCTCCACAAATTCCATTTTCACTACTTCAACTATTTCAACTATTTCTACTAAACTAATCCTTACTAATACTATTCATTCCTAAAATACTAACAGTGGCATCAGAGCTACGTTCGATCATATATTGGGCGTAGAAAATTTATCCATCTATTTCCAACCAAACCCTCCTTATATCCTACACCATTTCTAAAAATTTTCCCTAAGACATGGCTAATATCATTCAACCATCATCTATGACTATCCCTACTTTCAATGGTGAAAACTATGATTTTTGGAGCATTAAAATGAAGACATTTTTTTGCTCTCAAGATTTATGGGAGATTGTAGATGAAGGATTTACTATTTCCGCAGATATTTCAACTCTCAATGCAGCTCAGAAAAAAGAGTTGAAGGAAAATAAACAAAAAGATTCAAAGACATTGTTTTTTTTGCAACAAGCGGTAGTAGACAATATCTTTCCAAGAATAATGGGAGCTACAAGTGCCAAAGATGCTTGGGGTACACTAAAGGAGGAGTTTCAAGGAAGTGACAAGGTACGTGCCATTAAACTTCAAACTCTTAGACGTGAGTTTGAGTTAACAAAAATGAAAGAGTCTGAGACCGTAAGAGACTATTATACCAAGATAAAAGAATTAGTAAGTCAAATGAGAACTTACGGGGATAATATTCTCGACAAAAGAATTGTTGAGAAAATTCTAATTTCTATTCCTCGTAAGTATGATGCAATCGTTACTACGATTGAGCAAACCAAAGATCTGTCTACTTTGTCGGTGACAGAGTTAATAGGCTCACTGGAAGCTTATGAGCAAAGGTTGAGTAGGCATGATGATGATACAGTTGAAAATGCCTTTCAATCAAAACTTCAATTACGGTCTCAAAATAAAGGATTTGGAGGAAACGAGAGATGTGGAGAAAATTCTAGAAACAAAGAAATTTCTCAAAGAAAAATCAAGATGAGTATCCTTCATGTGGCATATGCAAGAAGACAAATCATGCCGAGAAATATTGTCGATGGCGCGGAAAACCACAATGTGGACACTGTAAGAAATTTGAACATGTGGAGAAGAACTGCTACAGCCAAAATAAGCATCAAGCAAACTTCGTTGAAGAGCATGAGTGTGAGAAGGACCAACATGACCATGACCAACATCTTTTTTATGCCACCCAAGATTCCAATGACGAATTGAGTAGAAATTGGTACTTGGATAGTGGTTGCAGCAATCACATGGCTAAAGATGAGAGCATCTTTAAGGATATTGATGACTCTGTCAAAGTAAAGGTTCGACTGGGAAATGGCTCAGTCGTGGAATCTAAAGGCCGAGGCACTGTGATGGTGGAGACTAAGAAAGGTACAAGGTTCATCAAAGATGTCTTACTAGTTCCCAATCTTAAAGAAAATCTTTTGAGTATTGGTCAAATGTTGGAGAAAGGATATATTATACACTTTGAAGGAGACACATGCTCAATATATGACACCAATCACAAAAGGCAAGAGATAGCCAAAGTAAAAATGGAGAAAAGAAATAGAAGCTTTCCAATAAGCTTCAAGTGCACTAATAACATTGCCTTGAAAGTCCAAGTTGATGATTCATGGCTATGGCATCGAAGATTTGGTCACTTCAACACTCAAGCGTTGAAGTTGTTATATCAGAAGAATATGATGAGAGATTTCCCACACTTGAAGGAAAATAATGAAGCTTGTGAAGGATGCCTTCTCGAAAAGCAACGTCGATTGACATTTCCAACAGGAGAAACTTGGAGAGCTGAGGACTTGTTGGAGTTGATACACACAGATGTTTGTGGACCGATGAGGACACCCTCACTCCACAACAACAGGTATTTCATCCTCTTCATTGATGATTTTTCTAGAATGACTTGGGTCTACTTTATGAAAGAAAAATCAGAAGTTTTGGAATATTCAAAAAGTTTAAGACCTTTGTCGAAAAACAAAGCGGAAAATATATTAAAGTTCTCAGAAGTGATCGTGGCAAAGAGTACAACTCCCACGAGTTTGATAAGTTCTGTGAAGATGAAGGCATCGAGCGACAACTAACAATCGCATATTCTCCATAACAAAATGGTGTGTCGGAAAGGAAGAATCGCACAGTCATGGAGATGGCTCGATCGATGATAAAGGATAAAGGATTGCCTAATACATTTTGGGCTGAAGCAGTTTACACTGCTGTCTACATACTCAACAGATGTCCAACCAAGGCAGTCAATGACAAAAATCCAATTGAGGCCTGGTGTGGCAAAAAACCATCAGCTAAGCATCTAAGAGTTTTTGGATCTATCTGCTACATACATGTTCCTTCTCAAAAGAGACATAAGTTAGAAGACAAGAGCATATACGTGGAATATTCTTGGGATATAGCACACAATCAAAAGGTTATAGAGTCTATAACTTACAAACAAAGAAGCTCATTGTTAGTCGAGATGTTGAAGTTGATGAAAATGCTAGCTGGAATTGGAATGAAGGACAAGTTGAGAGAAACATTACCATTCTAATACCACAATCAGACACAGAGGTTATAGAAGAAGCAACTGAAGAACCAGGTACGCCACCTTCACCTCCTCAACAAGAAACTTCTTCACCAGAATCTACTCCAACAAGAGTAAGATCATTGGTGGATATATATGAAACTTGCAACTTGGCCATGCTTGAGCCTGAAAACTATGATGTGGCGTCAAAACAAGAAGTATGGGTCAAGGCAATGCAAGATGAGATTAAAATGATCGAGAAGAATAATACTTGGGAGCTTGTAGATTGTCTACATGGAAAAGATATAATTGGAGTTAAATGGGTCTATAAGACAAAGCTTAATCCTGACGGCTCAATACAGAAGCACAAGGCTAGACTAGTCGCAAAAGGTTACTCGCAACAACCTGGAGTCGAATATAATGAGACATTTGCCCCGGTTGCTCGCCTAGACACTATTAGAGCCTTAATAGCTCTTGCTGCACAAAAAAGGTGGAGCATACATCAACTAGATGTGAAATCTGCTTTTCTAAATGGCGTACTTGAGGAAGAGATTTATGTGGAGCAGCCACAAGGATTTGTAGTCAAAGGAAATGAAGGAAAAGTTCTGAGACTAAGAAAAGCATTATATGGCTTAAAGCAAGCCCCTCGAGCATGGTATAGTAGAATTGATCAATACTTCACAGATCGAGAATTCAGGAGGAGCAAGAGTGAGCCAACGTTATACATCAAGACTCAAGGTCAGCATGATACTCTCATTGTCTCCTTATATGTTGATGATCTTATCTTCACTGGAAGCAATATGAGGATGATAGCTGGATTCAAAGAAGACATGATGAATACATTTGAGATGACCGACCTTGGCTTAATGAATTAGTTCCTCGGCATAGAGGTAAAGCAACACGAAGAAGGTATATTTATCTGCCAAAAGAAATACACTGAATCACTATTGAAAAAGTTCAAGATGAATGATTGCAAGCCAATCGCTACTCCACTAGTAACAAATGAAAAGCTACAAAAGGATGATGGATCCCCAGATGCTGATGCATCACGCTATAGAAGTTTGATTGGGAGTCTGCTATATCTTACTGCCACGAGACCAGACATCATGTATGCTACAAGTCTTCTATCAAGGTTTATGCAGAAACCAAGTCAAATTCACTTTGGAGTTGGTAAAAGAACTCTAAGATACTTGCAAGGCACAAAGGAGTATGGCATTTGGTATAAACCCACGAGCAACTCAAAATTGCTTGGCTACACCGACAGTGATTGGGCAGGATCAATAGATGACATGAAGAGCACGTCAGGTTATGCCTTCTCACTAGGATCAGGATTTTTCTCATGGGCGTCTAAGAAGCAAGCTACAGTTGCACAATCCACAGCAGAGGCTGAGTACGTAGCTGCATCTGAAGCGACAAGTCAAGCTATATGGATTCGAAGAATACTAAGAGACATGGGTGAACAAGAAGATGAGCCCACTATACTGTATTGCGATAACAAGTCAGCTATAACAATGGCAAAGAACCCGGTTCATCATCATCGAACCAAGCATATAGCAATCAAATATCACTTTATTAGAGAAGCAAAGACTACTAAACAAGTTAAGCTCGATTATTGCACAACAGAAGATCAAGTTGCAGACATATTTACAAAGGCATTACCAAGAGTCAAGTTTGAGCTATTGCGAAGGATGCTCGGGATTTCTGAAATTTGTATCAAGGAGGAGTGTTGAAAAATGCTACAAATTTCTAGACTATTATAGTTTCTAGATTATTCTACTAAAGCCTACACCTAGTAGATATTTCTAGAATAATGTAAAATACATAAATGTAGAAACTTCTCCCTAGAATACTCTAGAGAACATATAACCAACATGTCAAGCCTATAAATAGGCTACTTGCCATCCATTTTAGGCCAAGCCACAAGCTAACTATCTTTTAACACTACAAAGTGTACTACTCTTGTTCAAGTTAATATAATTCAAGTTCTCCACAAATTCCATTTTCACTACTTCAACTATTTCAACTATTTCTACTAAACTAATCCTTACTAATACTATTCATTCCTAAAATACTAACAGTCATGTTTCGTGAAGCGAATAAGGTAGAGGAAAACAAGAATGATTAGGCAAGGGGGAATCGGTTGATAGGTGAATTTTGTTATTTGGCACTTCTTTGTGCACACAGTATCTGTTTTTCCACTTTCAATGATACCGTGTGTTTCTTGAGAACATCAATATTATGCATATGCTTGGTTTTAACTGAGAAATTTTAAAATTTCATACAATAAACGTTAGAAACAGCAGTACATATATTTCATGCATATATGTCTTATGTCTTATTGTATTTCATCCTTGGTTTTATACTACTATTTTGGTCAATGAATACATTAGCTTTCTGGCAGTTGTCTCATTGCATTTGTCTCTTACTGTTGACAGTTAACCAGGTCTACACAGTTTTCATAGTAAACTTTGATTTTGTGTGGTGTGTATGCTTCATTTCATTTTTGGAATAGCCAAAATTGATTTTAGATGATTAGAATTGATTTTGATTTTGTTTGGTTTCTTTAGAGTAGAATTGATTTTGCATTTCACTTGAAACTAATACTTGTGTGTACAACACTAAGAAGGAAAAAAAACAGTGGAGAGAAGGAGAAAGACTTGTATGTATATACAAAACTCAGAAAGAAAATTTTAATTAGACCAAACGAGTCAGCGAATCCTTAGATTGAGGTCACACAGATTTAGTCTTCTCTTGTTGCATTTGTCTCTTACTGCTAATAGCCAGGGCCGTTCCTTGGGGGGTGCAAACAGCTCTATGGAGCTGGGCCTCCAAAATTTGGGGGCCCAAAATATTTTTTTTTGATATATAATGCAAGTAGAAAAGGAATATATATTAATGATGTGGTAATATTATCAAATCTGGATGTGTGGACCAGTGGTAGTGTATTGTGTTGTCTTTCCCATGAACCTGGGTTCAACTCCCAAGTTTTTAGTTTTTCCTTCTTTAATTAATATATTTTTCTTAAAAACACAATATAATATTTTTTCTTCTTATTTTTGTTAGAGTAGATTTTGTAATTTTTTGCCCATATTTATTGTATAAAATAGCAAAGCTCTAGCAACAAACATTATAATTCCATTATATAATTTATTAAAAAAAACAACAAACATTATAATTAAAAAAAACATTATAAACTTTTTTTTTGCGTTTGTACTAACTAAGGAAAATACAACCTAAAATGTCGATAAAGATATTAGCTTGAAATTGTATTTTTATATTATTGGTTAAGATATAAATCTTTTTTGTGTCAGGTACGTGACTTTTATTTATGTTTACGGATGTTATTTTCAATTAAATAAAAGAATGTTCTTTGAAAAGAAATTAATTTTATTTTATTAGGGGCCTACTTTTACTTTCAGAGCCGGGTCTCCGTTTTCATAGGAACGGCCCTGCTAATAGCCCGACACAGTTTTAAGAGTAAACTTTGATTTCATGTTATTTTTTAAAAATGTGTTGACATTGCACTTAATGCAAACTTTTTTCATTAAAATAGAAGAGAATTCGCTGCTACTTTGACATGTGGCTTACATGACATGATAGCTATACTCCTTCAAAAGTTGTCAAAAAACAAAAAAACTACTCCTTCAAAAAATTTGCAATTATATTTTTCTTTTTCTTGAGATATATAGCACGATAAATTTGTGAACTTAAAATTTCAGCATATGATATAAATTAATTCAAGTGTGAGATAACTTCGAACGGTGTTGTCTCTTTAGAATAAAAAAAGAACTTAGATCGTGTTATCTCAAACCTCCTGAATTTTAATGTTTAGGTGCAATACAATACATAATTAGTTGCTCTAAAGTTAGCATCTCAACTTAAGAGTATAAAGTGACTATTATCAATTATAGATTAATACATCAAATGTGAATATGATTGGACTGTATTAGAACTTCACGTTACGAAAATTTTGGGTTGTTGAATATATGTGTTTGGACATTCACTTCAGTTGAGTTAGCTTTGAAATTGAGATCACAACTCATTTAATAAATATTGTACATAATAACAAATTATAGGTTTATTGAAATAATAACTCTTGATTATTTTTGACTTCGGAATAGTCCCACTTGTGAATGAGACTCAACTTTTTCTTTTGAGATGTGTTGAGTATTTTTCTTTATCCGTGTGTATGAATTTTTGCTTGATAAATATAGTCACGGATGTATGTGTTTTAGGAGAATGGATTCTCTCGATTGGAATCCTCTCAATTTTTCTTAGTTGTGGCATTTTGACCTTTAAACATGAAAGAGAAAATGAGAAATACAATTTTAAAAAAATGTGAGATTGAATTTGATGGTTGAGATGCAACGGTTGAGAGGAATCGAGAAGATTCCAATTGAGTGAATTCATTCTTGTGTTTTAGGTTTTGTCTTTTTTGTGATATATGCAACATTTTTTACTTTATTAAAATTAGGGTTAAATATGTTTTTAATTCCTCTATATATACCAACTTTCAGTTTTTTTTAAAGACAAACTTTCAGTTTTAGTCCCTCTAAAAATTTCATTCAGTTTTTGGTCCTCTAAATTTTATGTTTTCAATTTTAGTCTCTCGTTTTTTTACCAATGTTCATGTTTCGTTCTCCAAACAATTTTTTTCCAATAACATATCGTTGACAAAACCATAAAATATCGTTAGTTTAATAATTTAACAATTCATTCTTTAATTTGACGATATAGATGAATTAATATATATTAAATAGTCAAGTCTCTGTGAGCTTAACTCAGTTGATAGGGACAATGCATAATATATGTAGAGGTCTGGGTTCGAACCTATGACACCCCACTTATTCACCTTAAGAAGATGAATTTCTAGTCACTAAACTACTTGACAAAAAAAATTAAGTAGTTAAATTATTGAATAAATTATATTAAAATTGAAAACAGAAAATCGATATATTTAGAGGGATGCAAAAAAATTAACCCTTAAAACTAATAGCAAATTATATTATTTTACCCTAAAGCTAATCACTTTTAAACCGGCCCACAATGATCTATTTTAACAAAAGAAAAAAAAATCTCCATCCACCAACTAAAATGAACTACAAATTCATAACTTCCAAGTACAAAGCCCCATCTTTCTAATATACCGGGACATATCATGTGGATAGATATTCATATATCAATAGCTAACACCATGAGAAAAATATGTAGATACTATAACATGATTTAAAACAATGGATTTTCTCTTCTCCTCCTTTGTACTCCTATTTTTGATTGTGTACACCTTTTCATCAAAATTGGATCCTCTACAACTTCAGCACCATATTACAGCGGTAGATGATTCAGATTCATTTTGAGTTCGGACCTGAATTTTCTACCGTCGCAGCACCACATTGTAGATGCAGGTGATCCAATTTCTTTAATTTACGGAAAGCCACAACAAGAAAATTTAAATAGGAGTGGAGTATACCACATTAAAAATTGTTCCACATGTGGGGCATACCCACTTCAGATAAGTAACTCTCAGAACTTCCTTCACCTAAGCTTGGTGATGACCCTTTTAGGTTTTGATCATTAATAGGGTTTCTTTCCATCTTTGATAGTTGACTCAAAACAGCTTTTAACACTTTTCTATCACATGATAAAGGGTCTAAGCTATAAGGTGCTCCTCCAAATGTAGATACATTGTTATTGTTGGCTGCAGGTAATTTTGGTTCCATATTGGTTGTTATATGGTTGTAGATTGGGTTGGTTTGGTTTTGAGAAAACATGGAGAAGCAGGG
The DNA here is from genome assembly GCA_018208015.1 of Medicago ruthenica. Taxonomy (NCBI): domain Eukaryota; kingdom Viridiplantae; phylum Streptophyta; class Magnoliopsida; order Fabales; family Fabaceae; genus Medicago; species Medicago ruthenica. Next base: position 75,616,200 of record CM031372.1, on the reverse strand, counting down.
CACTTGCTCATATTCATCCGTATGGAATTGAGCTTGGTCAAAACTACATATATATAATGCAGTATATACTTATTTCCTGCAGGGAAATAAGATACATGCATCTATTCGAAAGACTTTGATCTATAAGTTTCAACATGAAATTTCTGAAGGGAAAGTCTATGCATTTGAAAATCTTGGAGTTGCTACTAATGGGGGTAACTACAAGACCACCCACCATGCATATAAATTGAACTTCCAATTTGGATCCAAGTGTATGCCTTTAGCTGGTATGGAAATAGGCAGTTCTCCTTTTACCTTTGTTCCAATTGCTGAAATTTGCGATGGTTCTCATGATTCTGACTACTTAGTTGGTGAGTTTATGTTCATTTATACATCATTTATACCGTGAAACAGTTTTGAAATAATTTGTAATTTCATTGGTTATTTTTACTTAACTTTATTTATTGGTCAAATTTTTTAGATGTCATTGGGATGTTGACGGGTGTTGGTACTGAAAGGGAGTATGACAAGAATGGAACGAGCACCAAATTGAATGTCATTGCTATTGAAGAGGATGGGTATGGTTCTTGCCACCAAATAAATATTTCATCTTTTCATTTTTTTGGTTCTTAAACAATTCTTATAATTCAGGAACAAGCTTCAATGCACTTTGTTTGGCTCCTATGTTGATGATCTGAACACATATTTGGCTTCTAGAGATATTGCTAATACTGTTGTGGCTATTCAGTTGGCGAAGGTGAAAACCTTCCAAGGTATTTTTCATCCTCTCAAGGTATTATAGGTTATTCATAAAACCAAATGTACATGAACAAAAACATGGGTGACATTAATTTTTTGGCGAAATACTTTTTTTTTATCATTTAAGTTTGACAAAAATATCGGGTTAATCCTTTAAGTTTGTTAAAATTAAATCTGTTTTTTAAAAAATTAAAAACAGTTTTTAAGTTAAAAAATTAGTTGTCTTTTTTTTTGTTAGCTTTTTCACTTTAAACGCATGTCATTTTATCGTTTTTGTTCACTCATTTTATAGTTTTTGTTCACATTAAAATGAAAAAATGTGAAGTTTTGAAAAATATAGGCAAAACATGGCAACGACAGCTAACTGCCAATGGTTTCCTTCCCATCGGCAGTTAACTGCCGATGGAAAGGATTCGGTGGCAGTTAACTGCCGATGGGGTTAAAAACGTAAAATACTGATGTTTCTTAGCTTTCTATGAAGTGTGAAAAGCAATTTTCATATGTTTAACTCATTGTGATTGGTTGATTTTGAATTAAAAGCTATTTTAAGTATGTATTTTGTTGTGTACTGATTCATTAATATTTGTAAGAGTTGATTAAAATGTTGACACCTGTAAAATTTATCCATTTGAGTATAATGATATATACTTTAATAATATTATTATTAGTTACGTAATTAAAAAATATATATACTTGTAACGACCACCTTATTACCTTTTTTTATTTACGAAACAACTATGTACCAGTAATCACCTCAAATAAAGAAAAACTACTAGTAATAATACCTAAGAATAGTTTTTTTTTTTTGAGAGATATACCTAAAAATAGTTAATTAGTTCTAGCAAAAAAAAGTAGTTATTGTCTTATTGACTTAGGTTACATTAATGGGATGTAGCATATCTCAATCACCGCCATCCTAAAAACTACGTGAGATATACAAGGCCAAAAGCTAAAACACTCTGAAATATACAAGGTAATATGCAGAAACTAATAAAATTGTTAATATCATGAGATAAATTCAAAATAAGTGTCTGTAAGGCCTAATTTAATTGACAGCGTAGAGGTTGTTAGAAGAAACATTTTACTTTCCCGGGTTTAAACCTGAGATCTTTCTTCTATGTCTGTGTGAGTTTTTAAGTGGTGTTTGACAATCCATCTTCCGATAAAAACAAAAATCAAAAGAAGTTTTAAAGATAAAATTTCTAAGGCTTGGTGGCTTGCTTCATAAATACCCAAATAACTCCAACTTGAAGGATATCTAATCTTTTATTCAATGTCATACTTGTCAATAATACCTGTCTAACAATACACCTTAAAATAATAATACTTGTTTGTCTGTGTCAAAGAATAAACTAAGTTATACTACAAAATGATAAGTAGACTTTGTTAATTAAGCTATCTCTACGTACATCACACATGAAATTAACTCCTCTTCCAAGCCAATGGTCATTGCTATTACCCTTAACCCATATTCCAGCACCAACATAGAATTTACAACAAGGTTTGAAAGCAATTTTCTTAGGAGAAGAATTCATATTTCGCCAAAGGTGTTTATCTAACAGATTTTGAAATTCCTTACCTTCACAACCATGAAACTCAACATATTTCAACTCGTTATGAGAAAATCTTTCAGGTTCTTTTATGTGCTTATGATCGGAGACCAAATGTAAATCTTTAATCTGAAAAAAGAAGGACGGCAATGAGAATACATATTGCACTACATAATTTATTCATGATTTTTTTCCCTGAGATAAAGTTTTTTGAAAATCATAAAATGTTGGTTTTATTTTTTGTTAAAAAATAAAAGCTTTATTTTTTAACACAGAAGTATAACAGAGCTGAAATCACACAAACTTCAACTAGTTGTTTATGACATAGTACATAAACAAATCACTTTGGTGCTCCAAAAATGAAAGTAAAAATTGATTTTATGCCCTTGTAAACCAACTACAAAGTACATACACAACTTCAATTTATAAAATCAGAAGAAATACATAAAAAGACTAGAATGAATAACTCACTGTGACACATAGTTCTTGGAGACGCGGTGAAGCCATACAATATCTAAAATCCTGAAGAAATCATGGTTAGGCGTTTCGTCACTGATAAACAACTCCAATTTTCTAAGATATTGAAATGGACCCAAACTCTTTGGAAGAATGGTTATCTGTCGCACCAAAATCTGACTGGGCATTTTCTGCTGTTAGAAACTTCAAATCTTCACTGGGCACTACTTGCTGTCAAGTTCTTCCAATTAAACATTGTTCGTACACCGTCAACCACTTATCTATGGAGGAGGAGATCGTAAATCCATTTGCTTAAGGAGGAAGCTCTCAAGTCCAGAATAATCAGTCTAAGGAATTACAGAGCATTCAGCCTGCCTATCGGCTAAATGGGAAAAATTATTTGAAGTGGGCTCAACTTGTTCGTACTGTGTTAAAAGGAAAAGGGAAACTCAGTCACTTAACTGGTACTGGACCAGCAGAGGAAGATCCAACTTTTACTGAATGGGATGAGGAAGACTCAAGTATTATGGCATGGCTATGGAACTCAATGATTCCAGAGATTAGTGATACTTGCATGTTTCTTGGCACTGCAAAGGAAATTTGGGATGCAATAGAGGAAACCTATTCAAAGGCTAAAGATGCTGCCCAAGTCTATGATGTGAAGGTGAAAACAGTTGCTGCTAAGCAAGGAAATAAATCTGTTACAGAATATGCTAACCAATTGAAGTCTCTTTGGATGGAATTGGATCACTATAGAGTGATAAGAACTCATTGTGCAGCAAATTCAGTAGTGCTTAAGGAGTTTATTGAACAAGATAGAGTCTATGACTTTCTTGTGGGACTAAATCCTGAATTTGATCAGGTAAGAATTCAGATTCTTGGAAAACCACAGGTTCCTTCCTTAAATGAGGTAGTTGCCATTGTAAGAAGTGAGGAGAGTAGAAGAAACTTGATGCTAGATACTCCATCCATTGAAAGTTCAGCCATGATAGCTGAAAATCTTAGAAGTGGAGGACAAGCAAAGGTGGAAAAGAAAAGTGAATTGCGGTGTACTTACTACAATAAGACTGGACATACTCGTGAGAAGTGTTGGAAGTTGCATGGAAAACCGCCTAATCGTGAAGGAGGACAGAAAAGGGGCCTTTTTGGAGGTGTATCTCGCAAGAATGGTCAGACTTATGTTGCTGAAAAAGTTGAAAAAAACAAAGCAGAATCTTCAAGCAATTCTGGATTAAATAGCCTTAACTGAGAAGAGATTGAAAGAATGAGGGCTTTCCTCAATAGCTTGGAGAAACCATCAGGTACTTGTACTTTGGCGTATTCAGGTATGCTTCCAATTTCATTTGGGTTTAATGTCTCAAATACACTTTCCACTTCCCTTTGGATCTTAGATTCCGGAGCTACCGACCATATTACACCTTCATCCAAGTACTTCTCCACATATCACCCCAGTCCTAGTAATAAGAAAATTTCTACTGCTGATGGTACTCTAGTAACAGTGGCTGGTATTGGAGACATCCAAATAAGTCCTTCCATAATCTTAAAAAATGTCCTTCATATTCCAAAACTGTCCACAAACCTAGTATCTATACAAAAACTTACTAATGATTTATCTTGTATGTCATACCCCATTTTTTGACTCATATTTTTCTTTGTTTATTATCTTTTTAATATTTATTATTTCATTATAATTTTTAATTTCTTACTTTTACCTTTTATTATCTTTATTTTTAGATTTTTATTTATTAATATTTATTATCATTCTCATTACTATTATTATTATTAATATTATCATTACTATTATCACTACTATTATTATTAATACTATTATTATTATCTTTTTTCATTAATAATATTATTATTATCTTTTTATCAATGTCTTCTATTATTATTATTTATCATTATCATTATCATTATTATTACCATTCCTACTATTATTATCTCTTTCATTATTATTATTATTATTATCTTTATTATCATTTTCATTATTTATTTTTATTATTATTTGTTTTATTGTTTTATTTTTAAAAGAAAATAAAAAAAAAGGAAAATTAAGGATTTCGCAGAGCGATGTTCCAATCGCTCTGCAAACTCTGCGATTTTTGCAGGTTTTGATTTCTTTGATTTATCTTTCTTTTGTTTTCATTATAGTTATTGTTATTATCATCTATTATTATTATTATTACTACTATTATTATCAATTTTGGCTGTTTGAATCCAACAAAGCAAGAAATGAAGCATGTGCCATTAAAGATCAAGGTAGGAAGGTTTTTGTGCTAACCAAGCATGTGCCAAGCAAGTTGGCTGCCCTTGGGCAGCTCTCATCCCTCCCAATTGCCTGCAATCTGACCCTGAGCTTTCCAGCAAGCAGCTTACTCATTTTCTTCTTCCTTTTCCACCCTAAAACCAGTCAAACATAGGTGCCTTTTGCTTGCCCAAGAGCTGGTTTTGCTGCCCTGTTTCAGTTTTCCTCCTTCCCTTCTCACAACAGCCCACATGTTCCTTTTGCTTCTCCCAACCTCTGCACATTGCAGTGCACGTTTTCCTTCCTTGTCCTCTCAAAATTGCAAGGACCAAACCCAAAGAATGGCTCAAGTTGCAAACAGTCATGTTTTCTCACTTTTTCATCATTTTTTCTGTCCAAATCAGCCCCTTTTGCTCTGAAATTTGGCCAAAGTCTTGACCAAGATTGCAAGGCAATGTCACCTCTTCTCTTTTGCATTAAATGCAAAGCAAATAGCTTGATTTTAGCCCACAAAACAGCTTGGCTCTAGAGATTTTCCATCATTGCATTTGATTTCATTTTTGCCTATAAAAGCAATGCATTGCATAAGGATTCAACACAATTCAATATACAGATTTTGAGAGTTCAATACACAGAATTTTTAGAGCAGAAACACAGTTCTTCCAGCAAGAAAAAACCAGTTATTGTCATCCATAATCTTCAACATTCCAACTTTGCAAAACCATCATCATCCAAACCTCTTCCATACTCTTGCAATACAAGCATTGGCTAGGAGCTTTGTAAGTCATTCTGAACTTATCATCTTGCATTTACATCACTATTTGCATTTGTTTTTGGTTCTTGCTTGATCCAATCTCAGTTTTGCATCCTTAATAATTTAACTCATTTTGTTTGAAAAAACCTCTTTTGAAACTTCAAAGAAATCACAAATTTGCAAAACACTAAACTGAGTTGTTGTACTCCTTTTCTTACTAAATTTCAAAGCTTTTCAATCCCCTTAAGGTTCTGAAGTTTGTTCAGAAGCAGCTTTTGAACAGAAGTTCAGAAGCAGCTTCTGAGTTTCAAAAATCGCAGAGTTCGCAGAGCCAAGTTATGGTCGCTCTGCGACCATGACAGAACTCAGGCTCGCAGAGCCAAGTTCAGGTCGCTTTGCGGTCATGACAGAACTCAGAACCTGAGTTCAAGCTTCCAAAAGCTAATTTTTGAGGTTCTAACCTAAAAATTCAGAACCTAAGAGGATTAAAACTCATTTTTGTCCAGAAACATAACAAGAGTTTTGCATGATATTGGAAATTTCACAAGTTTGAGCTACAATTTTGGATAACTTGAGAAACAAGTTATGTTCATCAATTTCCCAAAATCAAACTTGAGCAATAAGCTAGGTTCAATAAATTTCAAAACTAAACTTAGAACAACAACCTTGTTCATGAATTTCAATCAAACGTGAACTTGAGCCGAACTTGGTCATTTTTCAAAATCAAGCTTAAATTTGAGCCGAACTTGTGCATTTTCCAAACTTGTGCATCTTTTCATGAACTTGTTCATTTTGCAAACTTGAATAACACTTGTTCTTGAGTTCCAATAACTTAAGCAACAAGTTATGTTCACTATTTTCAACAAACTTGAACAACCAATTTGTTCATGATTTTCAACAAACTTGTTTTTGAGTTCCAACACACGTGAATAATGCTTGTTCATTTTTGCATCATAAACTCGAGGCAAACTTGTTCCTTTTTTTTCGAAAACTTGAACAACATTTATTCATAGGTTGCAACAACTAATTTGAGCAACAAAATTTTCTTAGGTTTTTGAACCAAGTGTTGTGCTCTCTTTGAGATTTCTTTAAGTTTCAACAATAACTTGAATGAAAAAGGGTTGGTTTGACGTATGTCTCTCCATTCCCCGGTTGCACGAACGCTCAACGTATGTCTCGTTGTTCAGGCAATCGTCATTCTATTTTTCAACGAATCCAATACATCAAACCTTTTGTTGGTCCTCCGTGACCAATTCAAACTTTTTTGGCCCTCATGGTCAATTCAAACCTTTTCTTGGTCCTCCGTGAATTCTTCTCCTAAGAAAATTGCTTTCAAACCTTGTTGTAAATTCTATGTTGGTGCTGGAATATGGGTTAAGGGTAATAGCAATGACCATTGGCTTGGAAGAGGAGTTAATTTCATGTGTGATGTACGTAGAGACAGCTTAATTAACAAAGTCTACTTATCATTTTGTAGTATAAATTAATTTATTCTTTGACACAGACAAACAAGTATTATTATTTTAAGGTGTATTGTTAGACAGGTATTATTGACAAGTATGACATTGAATAAAAGATTAGATATCCTTCAAGTTGGAGTTATTTGGGTATTTATGAAGCAAGCCACCAAGCCGTAGAAATTTTATCTTTAAAACTTATTTTGATTTTTGTTTTTATCGGAAGATGGATTGTCAAACACCACTTGAAAACTCACACAGACATAGAAGAAAGATCTCAGGTTTAAACCCGGGAAAGTAAAATGTTTCTTCTAACAACCTCTACGTTGTCAATTAAAGTTGGCCTTACAGACACTTATTTTGAATTTATCTCATGATATTAACAATTTTATTAGTTTCTGCATATTACCTTGTATATTTCAGTGTTTTAGCTTATGGCCTTGTATATCTCACGTAGTTTTTAGGATGGCGGTGATTGAGATATGCTACATCCCATTAATGTAACCTAAGTCAATAACTACTTTTTTTTTGCTAGAACTAATTAACTATTTTTAGGTATATCTCTCAAAAAAAAAAAAACTATTCTTAGGTATTATTACTAGTAGTTTTTCTTTATTTGAAGTGATTACTGGTACATAGTTGTTTCGTAAATAAAAAAAAAGGTAATAAGGTGGTCGTTACAAGTATATATATATATATATATATATATATATATATATATATATATATATATATATTTCAATTACGTAACTAATAATAATATTATTAAAGCATATATACAAATAACAGTCATCAGTGAGCAGAATGAATGAGCAGAAAAAAAAAAGGTGCTTTTTTTTTAACCAAAATAAAATGGAATGGAATATTTTTCAGAATAGGTAATTTGTTTTTACAGATTCAAAATATGTAATTTTAAACATAACGAGTAACAACTATCGATAAGGTTTACATAGTTGCTTGACATAGATATATACACTAGTATTAACAACTATCAATAAGCAAAATGAGTACCCGTAAGCATAGTTCGGTTGATAGCGACATGACATGCAATTATTAACCTCACTCTTTTATTCTTCTCTTTTTAACTTTAAAATTCGTTACTTTTACGAGATTCATCATGGTGCATCCTTCAACCCCGAGCCCCAATACTAGGAGTCGAAAAATTTTAACAACTCAAAAAGGTATTTACGTTATTTCCTTTCGTTGGCCGATTCTTTTCCTAATACTTTTATTTATCATGAAAGAAGCTCGTTAATTCATAAAATGTAAGCAAGAAAAAATGTGCAAAACAAACCTTAGTATTCTGCTATGAAAAAATGTGAAAAACGGAAACACCTTTTAGATGTTTTCTTGTTTTTTATTCTGGTTTTCACTCTAAGAAAACACGGGAGTCATTTTTTTAATGGCAATTTCGTAAATAGCCTAACCGAATAATCTCTACAAAATCGTTGGCAGTTTTGATCATCAAGCGGATTTTGTTTTAATTTTTTATTCTTAAAAACAGTTTTTAAATATTGGTTTATAAAATAGTTTTTAAAAACAAAAAAGCAAAAGTCCACCAAACAGGCCTCTAGTCGTTTACTTCAATTTTTCCCGTTCTTACTATTGTTTTGGAGAACCTTTCCCTCAATTTCATCTCTTGTTTGCCACCTCCTCATGGTTGTGAATCATTTTTCAAAGAGTGCACATTTTGGCTCTCTTTTCACTACACTGCTTATGAAGTTGCGGTCCTTTTTCTGGACATAATTTTCAAGCACGATGGTATTCCCAAGAGTCTCGTTTTAGATAGAGACCATATATTGTTGGCGAATTTTGGTGTGATTTATTCACATTATCAAGCCCTAAGAGGAGGATGAGCACCTCCTGGTGAAACAAAAATCTTTTTGATGAATGTTTTAATGATAACAAATCTTATGGAATGAACGTTAAGTTTTATGAATGGTGATCTACTGATATTTGCACTTAAGACTTTTCTCAGAAGTAGACAAAAAAGAAGTCTTTTACAAGTGCATATATATACTCAATGGAAGAATACCAAAAAAGTAGGATCACAAGCTCAAAGAAGATATAAAAAGAATATTGTTTGAATCAAAAGAATGTTGATTGGAGATTCAACAAGAAGATGAATTTTATGATTAATTGACTCATCCTCGTCACAACATGGTTTTCAACAAAGTCTTAAATATTCAAGGAATAAAGGGTTAATATTTGAAAGGTACACAATATCACTCTTAAAAGTCAAGTGACAAAATGCATATTGAGTTTTGTTACATACCTTGAGTATCTACAAGATATCAAGATTCAAGAATGATCTTCAAATAGTGTCAAAAAGAGTTTAAGGAAAAGGCACAAAAGTTTCATTCAAGAGAATGATTGATTGTACCTTCATGATTACATGCATGCCTAAAGTAAAACATCTCAAAGATACTCAATGGACAAGAAACATTGTGTGAAATCACTAAGAGGAATTATGAGAAGAATTGCATCATCAACAAAATAATTCAAGGTTAACTGACCAAAAAGATATTGTCTTCTCATATAGAAGAAAAGAATGTTCTCATAATGAAGATGATTATTACACTAGAAATTATTCTCATTACTTCATCAAAATGATTAGAATCAACTCTGAAGAGAAACCAATCCATGAATGAATTATTAATTAAGTCATTCATTAATTGGAGAATTATCAAGAAAGAAAATCCATGATCATATGGAAGAAAATTAATGATAATATGCACAAAGATTCTATCATAAAAGACTTAGGATGATCCAGGAATCTTCAATCATTATTAAAGATATGATTTAGGAGAATAGAAATCAATCAAATGAATTTTGACTTTGAGAAAAGTTTCTCATGTTCTTACAAAGAACATTCTGGTCATACAAAGTGAAGAGAACATCCTCACTTGATGTTTCAAGGATAACAAACATATTACAATTATTATCTTGTTATCTACTAATGTGTTTTGTGAGATTGTTTCATGAGAATGTTCATGAAAACGTTCTGAGTTCACAAAGATAAATAAGCATCTCCATCAATGCAAAAGACAAATATGATCTTTTGATAATGACAAGAATGTGCAAAATTAAAGATAAAGAATAATTGTTATTTTCTTTGTCTCACCAAAAGAAGGATCAAAATCATGAAGATCAAGATTCCTTAAAATGACAATAAAAAGCAAAGCAAATCAAGAGTTTATTTGCACATGGGCCCTGAAACTTTTTATGGAATAAAAAAAGTAAGAAAATTGCTTTATACACTTCAACATTGGCTAAAACACACCAGTAATTTACGTTTTTAACCTCATCGGCAGTTAACTGCCGATGGGAAGGATCCGGCGGCAGCTAACTGCCGATGGGAAGGAAACCAACGGCAGTTAGCTGCCGTTGCCATGTTTTGCCTATATTTTTTAAAACTTCACATTTTTCGGCAGTTAACTCGATTCACATCTCTAATCCATCGTCACTTAACTGTCGTGGAGCATGAATTTGCTTTTTTTCATTATTTTCCACACATTGACTTATTTATATTCCATTATTTTCCATTTTTTCTTTTCTTTTTCTATTCTTTTCTATATATATTTATAAATCAAAATTGCTTTTTAGAGTATAATTTTAATATAAGAGTATAATAAATAAAAAGCAATAAAAAATCAAATTATTTATATATATAATAAATCATATCATATATATAATAATAAAAGAAAATATAATTTCTGTTATTTTTAAGAGTATAATTTCAAATTATTATTATCATTTTTATTTATTACTTTTTTTTTTAGCTTTTTCACTTTAATCACATGTCATTTTATCGTTTTTGTTCACATTAAGATGAAAAAAATGTGAAGTTTTAGAAAATATCAAAAAGGAAAGGCCTCATGCATTTTTTCGATCCATTAAGGAATGAATGGAAAAATGTCCATTAAAGAATATGTCTCCAAGTTACTTCTTCAAAAGGCATAGGTGTGTGCAGTGTCAACTCTCGAATTGGAGCGATAAGACAAGCATTTGTTGCTTGCTACACAAACCAGTTAAACATAATGTGTTCCACAATTTATTGCTCCCACTTGGGTCCTAAGTTGGAGTTATCCAACTCGGCAAATTGACTTCTTTGACATAGGTTTATAAAGAGCAATTTGTGTCATATACTAACTGATGTGGGACATAGGGTTTGATTGGTTATAAACTCGTATGACAAAAAAAATACATGTTTGGTAACTACCTTTTCATCGTGAATTTATAACTTATTTCATTAGCTTATAACTTTTCATTTTTCTTTCATTTTGGCTTGTTATCATTTTAATTAAAAGTCATATTTACCATATATAATATATTATAATTTAAAACAAAAAGGACGCTACTAGTGTATGCACGCTTTACTTTAGCACTTGTTTTCATTGTGTATGACACACATGATTTTTTAGGGCGGTGAATTTGGACATACCAACATAATATTAAACGTCCACATAAACACTTTTTACAATTTCTAAGAGAATGTATGCCGAGCGAAGTTACCAATAGAACTCTTGAACAATACCTTACGAGCATTCTTCCATCACATGCCCTCCTTGTTTTTAAGTTCCCACTTAACATTTGTCTTCTTTGCGTCCCCCTTTGAGGTTGTTTATGGGAAAAAGCTTCCTTCCATCCCTCATTATATGTTGGGTTCCTCACAACTCGGAAGTTTTTGATTCCATGCTCACTTCCATCAAGAAAATCTCAAACACTTGCCAGAAACTACGAAAAGTATAGTCCACCATGAAGGAAATTGCTGATAAAAATCGTAGGCCTAACGGTGTTGTTGATTATCTCTATGTCAAACCGCAACCTTACTGCCAACAATCCCTCACAAGCTCGACATACTATAAGGTATCCAAAAGACTCTTTCGTCCATAGAGAGTTCTTGAGAAAATCAGCCATCTAGCTTACAAACTAGAGTTGCCCTCCTTCTGAATCCACGCATGCAGTCTTCCATTATTCATTGGTGAAACTTCACAAAGGTCCTCTACATGTTACCACTCCTACTCCCCCCTCATTCTTCTATTGAGAGTCATCCATTGGTCGAACCAATGGCCATTTTAGACACAAAGGAAGATTCATCCACTGTCCCACCTACTAAGATGGTGCTTGTACAATGGTTGGGTTTGCCTTCTTAAAAATGGTGGTTGGGCCTAACACAACCCCACAAAACTGGCTTGTGAGGTGATGATTGCCGCCATTTATATCTTCTATCCGATGTGGGACTCTTAACACACCCCACTATTGGGCTTGGTTCGTGGACATAAACGGTGGGTGGCCCGATAGCGGAAACCTGATAGCATGTGGCCCAATGAATCTTGAAGAGGCTCTGATACCATCTTAGAAATGGTGGTTGGACCTAACACAACCCCACAAAACCGGCTTATGAAGTGAGGATTGCCCCCACTTATAAACATATTGTCAGACCATCTTCTATCCGATGTGAGACTCTTAACATGCCTCCAGAGGAGGCAAGTTGATAAAATTAGGTAGTTTGAACTCTGTTTATCACCTAGAGAACAAGGTGTGACTCTTCCTAAGAGAGGCATTGATAGCAACATGCACATAAACCATGAACATATGAGTCTTGGCAAGAGAATCTCATATATGCATATTTAAATGTCGTTTTCATAAATCTTATCTTATTCTAAATTTGATATGTTGTTATCATAAATCTTATCTTATTCTAAATTTTACTCCCTACGTTATTTTTAAATGTCGTTTTAGCCTAAGTTTTTTATTCATATTAGCTTGCGTATAAATAGTTTTATTTCTAGAGAAGATTTTTTCTTGTTACGTGCAAATTTAAACTTCGAGGAAACTAAATATATTTTCTATAATAATGGTTACATGATAAGTTGAAATTCTATAAATAAGATTGATAACATTGTTAAAAATTCCAACTGCAAATAGAAGAACAATTGTGATTGAAAAATCAAAAGACTTCAAGAATGTTCAAAAAGATGAAAATATGGAAGACTCGTTGAAATAGAGTTAAATTTTAATCAATGTGAAATTGAAATAGATTTTATTTTATGTTAGAATTTGTAAAGTGTCAATTGTTCGATACGAGAGATGGCCCATCAATTTTATTGAAGAGATAGTGTGTATACAAAAAATAATATATTTGAAAGAGAGTGTGTATCAGTTGCTTGTTAGGAGAGAAAAGATGACGCATCAAATTTATTGGAAAGAAAAATGTCCAAAAATAAACACAATCGAAGAGTATTATTCTAAAAAGACATTTAAAAAGGAAACGAGGAAGTAACAAATATTTTATTTTACATTATGTAAATTGGCAATTGTTTGTTAGGAGAGAGAGGTTAGAGCCCATCAATTTTATGGAGAGATAGTGGGTATGAAAAAAAAATTATTGAAGTGAGTGTCTATGCAATTGTTTAATATGGAAAAAAAATAATGCATCAAATTTATTGCAAAGAAAAACAAAACTTAAAGCATCTACACCGCCTTAATTGATTAGTACTCCCTCTGATCTTTGTTATAAGAAGAAAAACCAAAAAACATCAAATCCAAGACAATCATTAGTTGTTGTAACTTTTTCAATATTTTACAAATATACCCTCATAAAAATTTGTGAATAATTGAATATATCCACTAATATTGAAAAGACAGACAATAAATGAGGGTTAGAAAAGTCTTTTAAATAATAAATATACTTTTAGAAGTTATAATTTTTTCTTATAAATAAAACCAAAAATTTGTTTGAAAGGAGATCGGTTTGGTGACAGACTATGAATAAGCTTAGAGAGGGAGTTAGCTTGGTAGATGGAGGGGTGTTGATAGACAATAATTAGAGGAAGGTAGGTGGTGGATCCTCTACTCTGTTTTAGAGGGATCCTTGGCTCGAAAGTTTTCCTTTTAATGTTCGATTTAGATGGCTTTATGAGTTGGCGGAAAATAAATTGGCAACTATAGTTGAAATGCATTCTTTAGGTTGGAAAGTGAATGGTGAGACATGGAAATGGCGGAGGAGGTAGTTTGCTTGGGAGGAGTTGGTGGGGGAGTGTTTAGAGTGCATTAAAAGGTTGTTTGCTTTGAAAGTTACATCCATCTCAATGTTACACCATCAAAAGTGCTTATAATAACTTGACTGCAGTAAAAGACATCACTCTTACATATTATAATCAAGTTATGTGGTTAAAATGGATTCCTCTTAAAATAAGTATTTTTGTTTGGCAGTTATTTCTTAATCGCGTTCCGACTAAAGATAACTTGGCAAGGCGACAAAACATTGCTCAAAATGATCAAATTTGTTCGGCAGGATGTGGCTTTTGATTTACATTATTTAAGTGATCATGTTAAGCTTCAATCTTTTTTGTGGTTAAAATCAAAATATGTTGCTTTTGATTTTGACTATCATCTTCGGAGACTTAATCATATTCCTTGCTTAGTTGTTGTAACTTAGCTTGCTTTGTCTTTTGTTCTTTTGAATCTAGTTGTAATGTAACTTTGATCTCTTAATAAGTTCTTTCTGGTACATCTTGTATCGGACGAACTTACACTACTAAAAAAATGTCATTTTCGAACGGAATTTCGGACGGTTTTGGGACGAAATTTACGGAAATATATTTCATTTTGTCTTTTTTAAAAAAAAATTGTTTGAAAATTTTCTTATGAATAAGATCGGAGAGAGTATTATTCTAAGAGAAATGCTAACGAGTCCCCAGAGACTCTTTAAAGACCTTTAATAAGAAGTTTTTATATAAAAAAAAAAACTGCGCGTTCAATGCATTAGAATTTGTACTATCCAGTTTTTTCAAGAAATGTATACTATATATAAAGAAAATATCCTCTTTTGGAAGGATTTAGGGCTGACTTTTTTGTTATTCCAATTATACCCTTAAAAAAATTTCTTATAATAATTCTATATTGTTGGGGTTATTAAAAAAGATAAGAATTTTTATTATATTTGTTGTATTATTGTTGTCATTGAAAAAGATAAATATTGTTTGTTGAGTTTGTTACATTTGAAAGTCACAAATATTTATATCTATACTTATAATTTTAATATATATATATATATATATATATATATATATAATTTATATACAGTATCTTTTATAATTTACACGGAAATTTCTATTAAATATCATTGATAATTTACACGCGTCAGCGCAATAAAAAGAGTGGAAAGACTGACACTCACGTGCCCGTTTTTTCGCTAGTAATTTATAAAGAATTTGCACTATCCAGCTTTTTTAAGAAATAATTTATAAATTTAGAATACTAAAGAGTGTTTTGGAGCAATCGTTAGCAAAACTCTTATTATATACCTACAGAGAAACGATGAAGTAACAAATATGTTCTTCTCTTTTCTTTTATAAGAAGTAACAAACAAATATTTTTCTCTTTTCTGTTGGAAGTAACAAACCAATATGATCTTCTTTTTTCTTTTATAGGAAGTAACAAACAAATAATTTATTCAGTTTGTTTGTTCAAATAAAATCTTTATTAGATAGATTTTGTGGATCTTATTGCTACAGATGCTTTTTGACGAAATCTTGTAACATATAAGATAAGATTTTGTCGATATATATAAAAAATAAATATATTCTATGATCTAATATAAAAGTACCTACTACCCCTTCTCTTTTAACCAAGGTTGTTATTATTTCTCTGAAAAAACTAGGTTGTTCTCTACGAAGGGGAGACTCAAAAGAACAATATTCGGATAAGAGTTCTCGAAGAGCTCAGCATCATCCACTAATTAAGAAGGTATGTACTTATGTTCAAAGTTTATTCATATATTTATTTACTTTTTAGTTTAGATTAAACTTTGCCGTGTGATATTAAAGTTTATTCATGAGAATTAATTCATATGTTTTCTTATTTAGGTGACAGTCACCATCTTATTGACAATGAATATAAGTGAAAAGGTCAAGAATCTGTGTTTTGAGAATACTAGGGAGTTACCTGATTGTGTCATGTCTTATATATTTTCAAAGTTAAGTATGAAGGATTTGGTGAAAACAAGCACATTGTCCAAAACATGGATTCATGAATGGAGATCAAGGAAGGACCTCAACTTTGATATACATAACATGTTTGGTGGTGGTACTTATCAATATTTTGAATTAGAAGAAGAAAGATCTCCACATTTTAGAGTAGTAATCAGACCTAAATTTGTGGAAAGAGTGAATCAATTCATGTTGAATTATCAAGGTGCCAATATTCACTCCCTAAAATTGGATTTTCCATTAGGTGATGATTATGGTTATGTAATTGACCGATTGATTTCCCATGGAATTTCTAAAGGTGCCCAAAGGATTGAACTTCTTTTATCACAAATGTCGGAACTAAAGCCATACAATTTTTTCTTATCTGAGAATGATTGTTTGAAATATCTACACCTACAAAACTGTCTTCTATCACCACCTATGGACTTTTCTAGACTAAAAAAATTGACAACTCTTGTGTTGCATCTAGTTGTTATAGAGAAACATATGCTTTTGGGTCTATTTTCTAACTGCATCAATCTTGTAGACCTCACACTTGACAACTGCGAATTTGATTCTGACTTAAACATAACTAGTCCAACACTATGTCATTTGAACATAGCCGATCATAGCGGCCTTCTGCGTGTGGCTCCTAAGTATTGGAAGATAGATATATTTGCATTAAAGCTCTTATGCTTTAAATATAATTGTAGAGATGGTACATTTACATTTAATAGTATCAAGGCTCCTAAGTTATCAAAGTTTTACTGGAATGATTTACCAAGGCCTGATACATTTGCCATTCGGAAAAAAAAACTAATGCCACCTGATGTGTTTTGTGGAATAGAAAACTTGACAAAAATTGTGTTGGTTCAAGTTCTTGTGACAAAATATTTTCTGCCTAGTTTGTTTTCTAATTGTCATCAACTTGATGAGCTAACCTTATGGGGATGCACATTCGAGTTTTCCATCCATATTATCAGTCCAACGCTGCGTCGTTTGAATATAATTGACTTTGACAACGTTTCTTGGAACTTAGACATTGATGCATTGAATCTAACTTCCTTAGAATGTCGAGGTCGGATGAGGATATGTTCTATTAAAGCTCCTCAATTATTGAATCTTTTTTGGAACGTAACTAGGACCGAAGAAATTCCACATGCCTTTGATATCATTGCAAGTTTACACCAGCTTCAGAATTTATCTATCAACTTGAGTCATTCACAGGTGAGTTGAATTTTTCTTTTAGAGGAGACATTCTTGTATTGGAGTTAATTAATTGTTACTTTTGGTGTGACAGATAACCATTCTTCCAAAGAGTTTGGGTCCATTTCAATATCTTAGAAAATTGGAGTTGTTTATCGGTGACGAAACGCCTAACCATGATTTCTTCAGGATTTTAGATATTGTTATGGCTTCACCGCGTCTCCAAGAACTATGTGTCACAGTGAGTTATTCATTCTAGTCTTTTTATGTATTTCTTCTGATTTTATAAATTGAAGTTGTGTATGTACTTTGTAGTTGGTTTACAAGGGCATAAAATCAATTTTTACTTTCATTTTTGGAGCACCAAAGTGATTTGTTTATGTACTATGTCATAAACAACTAGTTGAAGTTTGTGTGATTTCAGCTCTGTTATACTTCTGTGTTACTCCCTCTGTTCCTTTTTAATTGTCACTTTTTGATTTTTTACACAAACCAAGACAATAAATGTACTTTACTACTTTTGATACAACAATTTATGTTTTTCCTATAATAGCCTTAATTATTTAATATCATATTTCATATATTTCTCTCTCCGTAATAAATTACTAAGGACAATATAGGAAAAACAACATTTAATATTACATTGAACTTTGAAAGTGACAGTTAATTAGAAACAAAAATTTTCTGCAAAAGTGACAATTAAAAAGGAACGGAGGGAGTAAAAAATAAAGCTTTTATTTTTGAACAACAAATAAAACCAACATTTTATGATTTTCAAAAAACTTTATCTCAGGGAAAAAAATCATGAATAAATTATGTAGTGCAATATGTATTCTCATTGCCGTCCTTCTTTTTTCAGATTAAAGATTTACATTTGGTCTCCGATCATAAGGACATAAAAGAACCTGAAAGATTTTCTCATAACGAGTTGAAATATGTTGAGTTTCATGGTTGTGAAGGCAAGGAATTTCAAAATCTGTTAGATAAACACCTTTGGGGAAATATGAATTCTTCTCCTAAGAAAATTGCTTTCAAACCTTGTTGTAAATTCTATGTTGGTGCTGGAATATGGGTTAAGGGTAATAGCAATGACCATTGGCTTGAAAGAGGAGTTAATTTCATGTGTGATGTACGTAGAGACAGCTTAATTAACAAAGTCTACTTATCATTTTGTAGTATAAATTAATTTATTCTTTGACAAAGACAAACAAGTATTATTATTTTAAGGTGTATTGTTAGACAGGTATTATTGACAAGTATGAAATTGAATAAAAGATTAGATATCCTTCAAGTTGGAGTTATTTGGGTATTTATGAAGCAAGCCACCAAGCCTTAGAAATTTTATCTTTAAAACTTATTTTGATTTTTGTTTTTATCGGAAGATGGATTGTCAAACACCACTTAAAAACTCACACAGACATAGAAGAAAGATCTCAGGTTTAAACCCGGGAAAGTAAAATGTTTCTTCTAACAACCTCTACGTTGTCAATTAAAGTTGGCCTTACAGACACTTATTTTCAATTTATCTCATGATATTAACAATTTTATTAGTTTCTGCATATTACCTTGTATATTTCAGAGTGTTTTAGCATATGGCCTTGTATATCTCACGTAGTTTTTAGGATGGCGGTGATTGAGATATGCTACATCCCATTAATGTAACCTAAGTCAATAACTACTTTTTTTTTGCTAGAACTAATTAACTATTTTTAGGTATATCTCTCAAAAAAAAAAAACTATTCTTAGGTATTATTACTAGTAGTTTTTCTTTATTTGAGGTGATTACTGGTACATAGTTGTTTCGTAAATAAAAAAAAGGTAATAAGGTGGTCGTTACAAGTATATATATTTTTTAATTACGTAACTAATAATAATATTATTAAAGCATATATACAAATAACAGTCATCAGTGAGCAGAATGAATGAGCAGAAAAAAAAAAAGGTGCTTTTTTTTTTAACCAAAATAAAATGGAATGGAATACTTTTTCAGAATAGGTAATTTGTTTTTACAGATTCAAAATATGTAATTTTAAACATAACGAGTAACAACTATCGATAAGGTCGTTACATAGTTGCTTGACATAGATATACACACTAGTATTAACAACTATCAATAAGCAAAATGAGTACCCCGTGAGCATAGTTCGGTTGATAGCGACATGACATGCAATTATTAACCTCACTCTTTTATTCTTCTCTTTTTAACTTTAAAATTCGTTACTTTTACGAGATTCATCATGGTGCATCCTTCAACCCCGAGCCCCAATACTAGGAGTCGAAAATTTTTAACAACTCAAAAAGGTATTTACGTTATTTCCTTTCGTTGGCCGATTCTTTTCCTAATACTTTTATTTATCATGAAAGAAGCTCGTTAATTCATAAAAGGTAAGCAAGAAAAAATGTGCAAAACAAACCTTAGTATTCTGCTATGAAAGTAACTCATTTTCTAACTGATTTCTAGAATTAGGACTCCTTTTACTCAATTAACAACTTGTTACCTCTATATTCTAGCCTAGAGAATGTTCCTTTGCTTCTTGCTCTTTAGAGGAGGTTATTAATCAAACACCAAGACAGTTTGCTTCATATTAAAATCTAGTCCTAGCTCTTTGGTACGTAGTTCTATAGTAGTAATGGAATGATCACTAGTGTTTCCACCTCATTTCCCAGCATTGCTAAGAACCATATTTAAATCACAAAAAATTAGCTAGTCATCATTGTTATTGATATCAGCAAGATCATAAATAAGGTCACATATTCTATATTTTTTATTATGATTAGAATAGCCATAGACCCCAATAGCTTCACTTTTTATAATAATATACTACCTAACCCATAATAGTTCCATGAATTAGCCTCATTGCCTGACCAGCTTTGTCAGCAAGGTTTGCCAATTCAAGTGAAGGGGGTATTTAGAAGCTCTGCCCCATATTGCTTATCCAAACTACACCATTTTCAACTTTTTGGATCTGAGTTGCATGTTGGTTGTTTGTTGTGACCACGGGTGTGAATAGACGGAGTTGAGTTAGGTTTTGCAAGATCTAGATTTAGTGTGTTAAAAAAATTTAAGATTTAAGTCTGATAGGTAATATGTCATAGACTTATATTTAGGTTTGATATTGACCTTATAAAGCATATGGCCAGGTAATTTGATATATGTTTAAAATATACTAATGAGATTAAACTCTCTTGAAATATGAGATTTTAGAAAGATTGACTATACATGATGTCATATTTCAATTCTAGTTTATTATAACACATTTAAATATGCAAGAAAACCCAATGTAGACTAATATACTTAAAAGTTAAAACCCATTTGGGTTTGGCCTGGGACCCCACAAGGTCTCAGATTCGATTCCTTTCGGTATCAATTTCAATAGGTTAGGTTATACATTGGCTTGGGACCCCACAAAGTCTCAGGTTTGATTCCTTTCGGTACCAATTTCGATAGGCTAAGTTATACATAGCTTTGTTCTCACTTTAAATATGGCCCCCACAAATAGACAATAAAATTTGATCCATTGAATTAGTCGGTCCTTGGACCGGATACCGAATTTTAAAAGAAAAATATTATGTGTTAGTACAAATGTCTAAAATTTGAGTCTATAAAACAAATTAAATAATACGTAATTTGTTATGTCAAGTAGACAAAAGAAACATTTATAAAAAAATAAATCAATCAAATCTAGATAAGATGATTAAAGTGAAAGAAAAGAAAGTAAAAAGAAAAAAATGTTGAAGAATATAAAGTGGGTAGAAAATTAGTAGAAACTAAGATGATATTTAGCTGTTTTATACGAGTGAAAAATGTAAGTGAAGTAAACAAAATAAATAGACATAGTAGATGCTCATTCTAACGAGTATCCGTAGGACTTTTAAGAATTCAAAAGAGCAAATAATTATTAAGTTCTAAATAAAAAAAAAAAGTTTCTTTTTAAATTTAATATGTTGAATACACAATCCCTAAAATAAAGTTTTTTCTTTAAACTTCTTAATAAATGTCCTTAACATTTCCGTTGAGTAAAAGGACATGGTTACTCTTACGTAAAAAATTAAGGTGTACATTAACCAAAACAAGACCATTAGTGACTTTTTATACAAGTAGACATTTTCCCTTTACTTTCTTTCCAATTGGGAAGAAAGCGTTTTTTGTGGGGAGCCTACTAAAATAAACTATTCCTTCAAACTTTTTAGGAGTTCCAAACTATGGATTCTCAATATCCAAAAATCTTTCCATTTTACATTTCTTTCCTTCCACTTTCTCATGGTGAAATTCGACATGCCCAGGTAAACAATGTGTAAAATCCTCTATATATTATTTACAAATACTTAGAATTGTTTGGAATACATTTGAATATGAGTTCTCACAAAATTCTTGCTTCTAAACAAGACGCTTCCCAGTTGCATCTAAGTGTAACCCATCGATGCTGCCCAAAACAAGATTTAGAGGCTCGTGGTATTGAAGTAAATGGTTTATGCTATAAGTTTAGCTGAGACAATAATATTTTGATTGGTTTTGTCATTTGGCGTTAACATTTGTCAATCTTATGCCTATGATACAATGCTTGTATTTCGGGTCCTAGAAATATGCATGTAATATAAGATTTCAATAATATACATGCGTGTAAAAAAAATATGGTTAAAACCCAAGATGTTTGGTATCTGCGTCCTAAGTTCATTTTGATTCTAAACAAATTGGATACTTATTGAAATTCTTCTTAACGGCAAAGTTTTGCATACAAGTATTGTAACTGAAGTGCTAATAAAACTAAAATTTCACTTCAATGTGAGATATAACACCACTTGGACCTCTTACATAAAAGTGAGTTTGGTTTATATTGGTTAGATATTAGTTAAGTTTGGACGGAACAAAATAAGACTCTGAATAATGTCCTGCTTTTCCATTGTACATGCTCTGCATGTTCCTGCAGATTAAAAGGCAAGGATGAATGATTGCTTAGAACCACGTAGCCATACTATATTAGAAGCAAATTAATTGAAATTGAAATTTTATATAGCTTATAGAATTTGATTTGGCTATCTTTATAGAGGGGAATATCGAATTTATAAAGAGAAGAGAAGATAAGAAATGAAGTAACAAATCTTGATCATTTGGTAGGCACTAGGGATTTGAAGTAACATGATCTCAAAGGTTTCATGTTAAAACCAACACCTACATGCAGGAACCTCCTGCAAATGTATAGAGAAGACGCAGCACAACCTTAGCGATCAAGTCATGGTGATAGAACAATCAAAAGATTGTTAAGAAACATGGCATCCATGAAAAAAATGAGAGAAAAACTCAAATCTTCTTTGTATTGATGGTAAAATGAGAGTGTTAGCCCCAAATACAAGTGTATGTGAGCCTTGGCCCTCACCACTTTTGGAAGAAAAATAATACCTATATACACTATATGGAGCAAAAAGAGGGAATCTTACTGAAGTTTAACTAAATTATTAAGACTCACATTATAAATTATAAAAAAATTATATCTAATTAATAATTGTTAGGTTAGATGTCATGATCCGAGTTTAAATCTGGGATTTTCCCTTTGTCTTTCTACCCAAAAAAACAAATTAATAATACTTTACCAAATCAACAAATTGCATGAGAACCCAAATTCTAGTAAAAAACAAAAATTAGAAACCCCAAATTCCTAAATTCATGAGAGAAGCAACGATCACATTGTCACACAAGGAATCATGAGTTTTGATTTCTTTCTCAATTCATTGATTTTCATTGACATTGTAAATGAGAAAATCATTCAATGTATCCAAGATATGAAAATTGTAGAAAACAATTATGTATTATACTTTTAAAAATGAAATGTTTTATATATATATATATATATATATATATATATATATATATATATATGGCAAATGCTTTATTTCTACGAAACCATCAACACAAGAATTACACGAAAAAATACCGCCCACTTACAGTCTTACTCTTACACCCACTAAACAGTGAATTCCGTTGAAAAAGGAGATAGATAGAGGGTCTATTTGGCAAAATATAGCGGATAGCTGATAAGCTAGCTTATATATATGACTGATAACTGATGGCTGATGGCTGATAGCTTATAGTTGATGACTGATGACTTATGGTTGATAAGCTAATTGAAGTGTTTGGTAAAATTAGTGATTCAGCTAGCTGATAGATGTAAAATGACATAAAAGGACATTTTTATATCATTCAATTTTTTATGAAGACAAGAACAACATACATTAATAATAATACTAATAATAATAATAACAATAATAATTCGCCACTCTTTTTTCGGTGTATCAAACTTATTCTTTAAAGTTTTTGTGTTGCATTTTCGGTTGATGACCGCTTCAAAATCTTGGTTAATATCCTTCCATTTAAATGACACACGCCCATTTTTTCTAATGAACTTGATACAAAGCTCACAAAATTTATTTTCATACTCATGATCACCTGACCATTTAAAATTGATTCCTTCCATTTTATCTTTACTTGAGGCCATCTTATAAATTTTACAATATAAAATAGGCTTAATTGAACTTTTGGTCCCCTAACTTATTTGTTGTTTCCATTTTGGTCTCATAACTCTAAATTTTTCCCGTTTGGTCCCTCAAATAAACCTCCATCAGTCAAACTGGTCCATGTCAGTCAACTTTAACCCCAAATATATTGGGTGGACCAACATTATAGGTGGTCCACCGTAGACCTTATTAAATTTTTAATTTCAGCCCTTTGATCTTTTTTTTCAAAAATGGGACAGCTAGATTATAAAGGTCTATTGTATCTAACGGTGCACCACCAACATCTAATTTTATTAACAACAACCAGCTTCTTCTCCTATTCGATCCAGAAATCCAGAAACATCTTCTCCAACAACAGAAATCCAGAATCATCTTCTTCTCCAACAACAGAAATCCAGAAACAACACATCAACAAACATCTTCTTCTCCTATTCGATCCAGAAATCCAGAATCAAAAATCCAGAAACAACACATCAACAAATAGAAATCAACAACACAACAAAAATCAGCAAATCAGCAAACGAATTTCAGAAATCCAGAAAAATCAACAAATCAGCAAATCAGCAGAATCAGCAAACGAATTTCAGCAAATCAACAAATCAGCAAATCAGCAGAATCAGCAAACGAATTTCAGCAAATCAACAAAAATCAACAACACAACAAAAATCAGCAGAATCAGAAATCCAGAAATCAAACGAATTTCTCCAAATTCAGCAAATTCAGAAATCATCAACACACAACAAAAATCCAGAAATTTACAAATAGAATCAAAACCAAGAATTTTGTTGTTGTTGCTGTTAGGATCAGAGAGAGAAGATGAGAGATTTTTTCTATGGATTTTTGTTGTTGTTGTTGTTGGAATCAGAGAGAAGAGCGAGATTTTTATGTTGTTGTTGTTTGGAAGGAGAGAACAGAAGAGAGAAGAGCGAATGAGGAGGAAGGAGGAAGAAAGGGAACATAAAAAGAGAGAAGAGGAAGAGAACGAGAGGATAAGAGTAGAAAGGGAACAAGATGAAGAAAAATAAAGAAATTTGGTGTTGATGGTTCACTATTACATATAATGGTCATGTAATCTAATGACTGAAATCATATCTGAAATATTAGGCTTTAAAAAATTAACGGAGAGGATCAATTTGACTAACGGATGTATATTTGAGGGACCAAACGGGAAAAATTTAAAGTTATGAGACCAAAATGAAAACAACAAATAAGTTAGGAGAGCAAAAGTTCAATTAAGCCTATAAAATAATAAGGATTAGCACTTTTGAATTATAGACATTAAAAAGGACACATGGTAAAAAATACACTAAAAATGACACATTGAGAATTGATAGTTTTTTTTTTAGGCTAAATTACACTATGAGTCCTTTAAGTTATTTAATTGTAACAAATTGGTCCTTTAAGTTTTTTTCGTACCACTATACGTCCTTTAAGTTATTTAATTGTAACAAGTTGGTCATTTAAGTATTTTTTGTAACGCTCAGGTCCTTTAAGTTATATAATTGTAACTTTTAGGCCCCGAATAACTTACATTTTTAAGATCTAAAATACACCAAATTGTTACAGTTAAATAACTTAAAGGACTTAATTGGTACGGAAAAAACTTAAAGGACCAATTTGTTACAGTTAATTAACATAAAGGACCTAAGTGGTACGAAAGAAACTTAAAGGACCAATTTGTTACAATTAAATAACTTAAAGAATCTTTTGTGTAATTTAGCCTTTTTTTTATAACAGAGAGCTCAAATATGTCTTATAACAACCTACAAAGCTCAATGACAAATTAACTACCTATATATAACCTACAGAGCTAAAAAATACTTGCATATTCAATCCATTATTTGCACAGATATTAAACATTAAAACACACACACACACACACATATATATATATATATATATATATATATATATATATATATATAGAGAATCCAGACACAAAATATGTATAATATTGGACATCAAAGAACAAATATTCTAATCTATTCATCAGTAATAATAAAAAAAATAAATTGGGGTTTAGGGTTTTTCAATCTATTTATGAATCAAACAACTCTTTTAAACAACAATACAAAGACTGAAGAAAATAGGGGAAAAATCGCAAATCTGGATGAAGAAAGGAGAAGAAACAATGAAGGAATAGTGGAGAAGGAGAATGACGATACAGAGAGAATGAAGAAGCAGTATAACCCATTTTTATCTCTCTTTGCATGATCGTTGATATTTTCTGTATTTAATACATTTATTTTTTATTTTAAATTATAATAAAACATAAGGTGTAAAGCTGATATTTAAATAAAATAGTATGGGTAAAAGAGGAAGAAAAAAACAATAAGTTATAAGCTATAACTTTTTGTACGCTACACAATTTCATATACTTTTGTATTCTAAATGCAACTCACTTAAAATGGTAATTGAGTGATAAAAAATTTATCCTATAACCTTAAGGTGTATAATTTCGATGTGGCAAATTGTGTGGCTAATTGGATGCTCATGTCAAAATATGTTGCATCTCTGTTAAGGACAAAATTAACCAGGCCTACTCTTAGCCATGTCACTCTTTTTCAAACTCTTTAAGAACAAATTATATAAATGTGTGGATGAATCACATTTCTCATTTCTTTAAATTACAAATGAAAGAATGTGTCATTCGCCATGCTAAGCCAAGTATAATTGAAATCCTCTAAAAAACGTTGTATCGTAACACTTAAATTAATAACGGTTATCACCTCGATTAAAATAAATGAAGAAAAAATAGTTTTGTTCATCCCTGAATATGCAACAAGTAATCACAATAATTTTTCAATATAAAGAAATTATAAAATAGTTTCTGAGTATGCATCTCGTTAATCAAAATAGTCTCTGACGTTAAAATATTTCTTTTAGCATCATGGCATTGGAGCTCTTTAACGGTTGAATGTGTGATGTGTTAACGTGCGGAGGGTTAAAATAAGGAGTATACATGAAAGACGTAAAATTTCTTAATCGAAAATAGAAACTTTTGTTTCATCATGAACTATTTTGATTAACGAAGTGTACATATAGTATTTTGTTATTAAATATATACTCCATATATACACAAGCTGAGACTGAGGTACCGGTAATTCCCCACACCTACAGTTGTGCCTGTTTATCCCTCCTCGTCTAGTCTGACACGAATATTTTCTTCCTCCACCACCAAATTTGTTTTTCTTGCTGCCGCGTATGCAGTGCATGCCATGCCATCATTACCTCGATTTGATGCTGGCCCACCTCTTCACATACTGACAAATAACAATGGATTTTTGGTGTTTGTAATTGTGAGCCTAAAAAGGCTACTTTTGATGGTATGTTTCTTTTTACTACTTTTTTATTTTCTTTTCATTCCAACTTGGTCCGTGCCGTGGCTGTGCATTTTTTATTTTAAGCAATTTGTAAAAATAATATGATATAAAATAAAAAGCACCAAAATGTCTAAACATTTAAATGGTTTATCCTTAACAGTAATTAAATTAACAAGTTACGTTCTACTTGATCTTACAATCAATTTTTCACACTAATTTTTTCTCCTCTATTTTTTGTTTCAAAAATGATTGTACAAACATCATTTCTCCAAAAAAAAATGGTAACTTTTCCGTTTTTATATTTGGTTGTACTATGAAGTATTGGTATCAAAATAGTGAGTATTAAACACAGGGGATTTTTGTAAATAAAAATCAAAGGTATTGACATGATGTTGTATGCTTGAGATTTAGTAGTGTGCTACTCTTTACGTCTTAAATTCAAATATTTCAAGCGTCAATGATTCATGTGTTGATTTTGTTCATATAAAGTTTTGTTTTGCCTTCTTGACCAGAAGAAAAATAAAGCTTTGTTCTACCTTCAATCAAACTCTTGTTACTGGATAGTAGAATTGGTCTTCAAATTAGTTGATTTTTGAATCTGACACCGAATGTCCAAAAAATAATAACGAGGATTAAAAACCTAAAAGATATAAACTCATTTGCTACGATTCGTAGCTCGTATTTTTTTAAAAAATAATCACTTTGGGAAGTTTTTATCGGTTTGTTATAGTTTAATAAAAAAAATGTGGATATGAAAATAAATCTAAAATTAGAAGTTGTTGAGTAAATTTTTTAATATCATTTTCAATGATTAAATCCTTTAAAATAATTTTCTTTTTCGCAAACAAAGACACATGAATAAATGAGTAGGGCCCACTTTACACTACTCCAACTAACAAGGAGAGAGAATCTTTTTTGTTGACAATAAAACAGACTCTAACAAACTCTACCTCCCCTCCCCACTCAGTCTCTGCGTTTTCTTTCAACACGAAAAGACGGTGAAGAACAGCATGGTGGTACTCTCATTGCAGGTTTATACATTTTCTTTTCTTTCTTCTTCTTTTTCTATTGTTCATTTTTTTTTCGTGATACTTTTGTTTTTCTCATTTTCTTTGGATTTTTGTGCTTTTCTTCTTCCTTGCAGTGAGTATTTCGTTACCTGTTTTGTGGTTTTTTCTATCTACTGTTCATCAATATGGACTTGAATCTGGAGCACATTGATGCAAATCGGTTTCTGAAGAAGGTATCTGAGGTTTTTGGGAATGCTGAAGCTGATGATTTGTTAGATATACTTCGTGCTGATTCTGATGATATGGAAGTGAAGAAAAAAATGTTACTATGCATGAAGAATGATGATTCAGACTTTGTTGATTTTCTCTTAAAGAATAGATTCAATATTCCCCTAACAAAAGAAATGAAGAACTTGAGTTTAGAGGTGTGTTCTTTGATTGTGTTTTTTGCCATTTTCTTTCGATTGTTCTTTTCCTTTTGATTATTAACTACAACTATTTGTCAGGATTCTCAAGAGGTTTATATCCCTGCTTCACCGCCTGATTCCTCTTTTGAGGTGTGTGAGTTTTCTTTTTCTTTTTTTTCATTTTCTTTCTCTTTCTTTCCATTTATTTTTTTGTTTCGGTTCAAAAAAAGTGATGGTGGTGGGTTTGTTATTAACTTTGTTTTGGCTGTGTGTGTGGTTTGTTTAATTTACTAATTTACAAGAGAATGATTTTTTTGGCAAGTGAAAATAAGCTCTCTGTTGTTATTTTGCAAGATAGTGATTTGTTAATAATCTTTTCTTGGGAAATGGTTTGTAATTATTGAAGCCACCGTCTCAAATTAAGTTTTCATTTTGAGTGATTGATATTAGTATTTATTTTAATGTACTAAAATACCTTTATTAATTATAGTTAATAGAATTGTTAGATGATTGCGATGCGATGAATAAGGGTAGGTTAGTGGAAAAGAATAATTTATTTGTATTATATAATGGTAAAATAATTTTAGAAAAAGTAAAATTGTAAAGAGGATTAGAGGGATGTTTGGTACATTTATTATTATTATTACTATGCTTATTAATAAAAAAAATATTTGTCAGGGTTACAACCTTGTGAAGATTTCTGCCATGCCTGATTGGGCACAACCAGCTTTCAAAGGAATGACGCAGTTGAATAGAGTTCAGAGCAAAGTTTATGAAACTGCTCTCTTTAATCCCGATAATTTGTTAATTTGTGTCCCTTCTGGTGCTGGAAAAACCAATGTTGCTGTTCTTACTATCCTTCAGCAGATTGTGCAGCATAGGAATCCCTATGACGGTTCTATTGACCACAGTGCATATAAAATTCTTTATCTGGCACATGCAGAAGCCGTTGTAGTTGAGGTTGTTGAAAGTTTGAAGAACTCTTTCATTGATTATGGTATAAAGGTTGGGGAGCTAAGTGAAGACCCTTCAATAAGTTGTCAACAGTTTAAGGAGAGTCAGATTATGGTGACAACTCCTGAGAAATGGGACATTATTACACGTAAAATCCAAAATCATCGAACTTACACGGAACAATTGAAGCTTATTGTCATTGATGATTGTCATTTTCTTAATGACAACAGAGGTCATGTTCTTGAAAGCATTATGACAAGAACAATTTTGCATACAAAGAACTGCATTCGGTTGGTGGGATTCTCTGCTACTTTCCCTAATTATGTAGATGTAGCACAATTCCTGCACGTTGATGTAAACAATGGGATATTCGCTTTTGATGACAGTTATAGACATGTTCCGATTACTCAGCGTTGTATAGGAATAAAAGGAAAGACAGAGATTCAAATGAACCGTGTCTGCTGTGAGAAGGTTATGGCTGTAGCTGGACAGCATCAGGTTATTGTATTTGTTCAGTCGATGGAGGAAATTGTTAAAACTGCAAGAGCCATCATAGATGCTGCACTCGCAAATGATACTATTGGCAGTTTCCTTAAAGAAGATAGTGCAAGCCGTGAGATTCTTTGTACTCGTACTGACCTTGTGAACAGCAGTGACCTTAAAGATCTTCTGCGGTACGGTTTTGCTATTCATCATGCTAGTATGACGAGGACAGATCAGCAACTTGTTGAAGATCTGTTTGTTGATGGACATGTGCAAGTTTTGGTATCTGATAAATATTTTGCCTGGGGTGTGAATCTCTCAGCCCATACAGTTATAATCAAAGGGACACAGATTTACAATCCTGAAAAGGGGGCCTGGACTGAACTGAGTCCACTTGACGTCATGCAGATGTTGGGTCGTGCCGGAAGGCCTCAATATGACTCTTGTGGTGAGGGAATTATTCTTACTGGCCACAATGAGTTGCAGTATTACCTCTCCTTAATGAAGCAGCAACTTCCCATTGAGAGCCAGCTTATTTCTAAGCTAGCCGATCAGCTGAATGCAGAGATTGTTCTCGGTACCGTTCAAAATGAGAAGGAAGCTGGCCTATGGATTCGGCACACTTACATGTATGTCTGTATGTTAATGAATCCTTCTTCATATGGTTTAGCACCTGATGTCGTAGCCGAAGATATTGAGAAAAAGATTTGTAATTTGGTAAGTATCTCGCTGCTCTAATTTATCTTTTGGTTTTTATTGCCTGAACTGAACCAATTCATGTGTAATTATTTGATTGATTACTAGGTTCTTTATGTAAGTGATTGTTGTTGTCATTTCTTTGATTTAAGTAGTAGAGTTGCACGAGAAAAGAACCAAATCTTATGTCTTTGAGAATTACCTGCTTTAGTTCTGGTTTATTTATTAGTAGGTTCCTTTTTGGTGGTGTCCGATCTAGTCATTGCTATAACTTAGTTTGAATTGCATGAATAGAAAACCAAATCATCGGGGAGTCTAGTAAGACACAGACTAACTTTTTTTTATGTTTAATTTTTCTCCTTTGAATATTAAATACACAGGCTCTTTAACTTTATTTGAAGTTTGATTTTTCTCCTCTGAATGGAACCTAGTAATAATGAGAAGGGAACCAGATCTTATTTAGTTTTGGTATTATTACTAGGTTCCATTTTGGTAGTGTCTGTTCTTGTCATTCGTATAATTTACTTAGAAGTTAGAATTGCATGAGAATCGAACCAAATCCGGTCATTTGTTTATTTCCGTAGAATTGCACGCTACACTAAAACCTATCTTTTCATTGGTAATAAAATTCTGATTGTTATATCATCCAAGCACCAATTAAAATGTTCCCCTGCACCAACATATCAATACTTCTAACTGCTTCCTCTTCTCAACTCCAACCTACAATGCTACACTCAATTAAACAGTTTAGACACAATGCAATTGCAGGACATATCTGCACAAAGGCCTTGTTGAATTGTTTTCAGCTAAAGCCTTTTCCTGTATTAATTGTGTTGTTGTGTTTCCTTCACCAAATTCACATCCTCTTTTTGTCAGCACTTATATCACATTCAGTCAAACTTTGATATTTTACTAAATGGATTTTTCATAAAATATGAACAGAATATTTGTGAAATGAATGTTTCTCTTGATCAATTTGAATGCACAGCGGGTTACAATATATACATACTGATAATGATATCAACAGATTATGTGGTATTTGAATTTGAGGATAGTAACAACCGACTTATCCTATACCAACAATAAGATAACACACTCTTGTGATCCTCATTTCATATTAGATTTCAAATGATATTCAATGACGAAACTTTTTGGTATATATTAGTAATTCATATTGTCCTGTATATTACGATTTATTGTCTAATATTGATGTATTAAATCTTGCAGATTTTTGAAGCTGCTACACTCTTAGATGAAAACAATCTGGTGAAGTATGATGGCAATAGTGGATGTTTTCAGGCCACTGATTTTGGGCGAATTGCAAGCTACCATAATGTAGCACCCAGAACGATATTCATGTATAATAAGAATTTGGAGCCTACAATGGGAGACGAAGAGCTTTGTCAATTGTTCTCACTCAGTGAAGAATTAAAGCATGTAACAGTAAAGGAAGATGAGAAGATGCAGCTAGGAAAGCTTTTTAACTGTGTTCATATTCCAATCAAAGAAAGTCTGGAAGAGCCAACTGCAAAAATAAATGTTTTACTGCAAGCATACATTTCACAGTTAAAGCTTGAAGGGCTCTCAATGACATCTGATATGGTTTTTATCACACAGGTTTGATTCTTACCTTTGAGTAGTTATTGGAAGTGGTATTATATTTTTCTTATGACTCTGTTTCTTACCTTTGAGAAGTTACAGGAAATGGTATTATATTTCTTTTTTTGAGAAGTTATTGGAAGTGGTATTATAATTTTTTTTATGACTCTGTTTCTTAACTTTGAGAGTTTATTGGAAGTGGTGTTCATCTTATATTTCTCTTAGCTTATTCATATATTTTTTTTTCTCTCTTTCAGAGTGCTGGACGCCTTTTGCGGGCTCTTTTTGAGATTGTCCTGAAAAATGGCTTTGCAAAATTGTCTGAGAAGGCTCTGAACTTATGCAAGATGGTGACCAAGAGGATGTGGAGTGTCCAAACTCCTCTGTGTCAGTTCAATGAAATCCCAAGTCATATACTAACAAAATTGAAGAAGAAGGATTTGACTTGGGAAAAGTATTACAACTTATCAGCTCAAGAGGTAGGTGAACTTATTCGTGCACCGAATATGGGAAGGAAGCTTCATAAACTTAT
This sequence comes from Medicago ruthenica, assembly GCA_018208015.1. Lineage (NCBI taxonomy): Eukaryota > Viridiplantae > Streptophyta > Magnoliopsida > Fabales > Fabaceae > Medicago > Medicago ruthenica. Next base: position 75,583,305 of record CM031372.1, on the reverse strand, counting down.
CCGTCAATTTCCAAAACTCAACCTTGTCGCACGTGTGCGGCCAACTACTACTAGTGCAGTTTTAGGGGTTGAGCTCACAATAACTCCAGATTTTGCATGGGATGACAAAATGCATGGATATGTTGAGCCGTTCTGGGTGATTATGGAGGATAAAGATGGTGCAAAGCTCCTTCATTATGAGTATTTTTTGCTGAAAAAACAGCACATTGAGGAGGATCACACTTTGAATTTCACAGTGTCAATAGACAACTGTCCTCCTCCTCCTCAATACTCTATCCGTGTTGTTTCTGATAAATGGCTTGGATCCCAAACTGTTTTACCTGTTTCTTGCAGACATCTCAATTTACCTGAAAACTATCCTCCGCCGCCTACTGAACTATTGGATCTGCTACCACTTCCAGTTGCTGCCTTGAGAAATCCATCATATGAAGCTCTTTATCAGGATTTTAAGCATTTCAATCCAGTACAGACACAAGTCTTTTCAGTGCTGTATAATTCTGATGAGAATGTCTTAGTTGCTGCTCCAACTGGGAGTGGCAAGACTATATGTGCAGAATTTGCAATTTTGAGGAATCATCAGATAAATACCAACAATTTCATGTGTGTTGTTTATCTTACACCCAATGAAACTCTTGCCAGGCAACAGTACCTTGACTGGGAGAAGAAATTTGGGAATGGTCTCAAGTTGAAGGTAGTTGAATTAACTGGAGATCCACAAATAGATCAGAAATTACTGAGGGAAGGAGGGATTATTGTTAGTACACCAGAGAAATGGGATGCTTTAACCCGCTCCTGGAACGCTGGGTTACTTGTTAATTTTGTTAGTCTTTTCATCATTGACCAGCTTCACTTAATTGGAGAACAAGGAGGTCATGTTATAGAGGCAAATGTTTCCAGGATGAAATCTGCCAATAATTTTTATTATTATTTACGATTTTCTTCAAAGGTTCGGTATGTGGGTTTGTCTACTTCAGTTGCAAATGCAAAGGATCTGGGAGAATGGATTGGAGCTACCTCCCATGGCGTTTTCAATTTCCCTCTTGGTAAGTCAGTGGAAATTCAAACTCAAGGAGTAGATGTTGCCAATTTTGAGGCTAGGATGCAAGCAATGACCAAACCAACTTACACTGCCATTGTTCAACTTGTCAATGATGGAAAAACTTCTATTGTATTTGTACCTTCCAGAAAGTATGTTCGTCTGGCGGCGGTAGATCTCATAAAATACAAAGCTGCAGACGGTGATAAGATGTCATTTTTACTGAATCCCCTAGCAGAGCTTGTACCATTTATTAACAAGATTAGTGATGAGATGTTAAAAACCACTTTACATGAAGGTGTTGGCTACTTGCACGAGGGCTTGAACGGTTCTGATCGTGACATCGTTACACAATTATTTAAAAGTGGTTTGATTCAGGTCTGCATTATAACAAGTTCCATCTGCAGGGAAGTGAAATTGTCAACTCCTCTCGTTATTGTGATGGGAACACAATACTATGATGGACCAGAGAACTCACAAACAAATTACCCTGTTGCTGATTTGCTGCAAATGGTGCGACCTGCCAGCAGTCCTTTGGTGAATGGTCATGGGAAATGTATTATCTTATGCCACACACCTCGTGAGAAGTACTACAAGGCATTGTTGTGTGGAACATATCCGGTTGAAAGTGTTCTTCCACACTTTTTACATGATCACATACTTGTTGGAGTTGCATGGAAATTTATCCGGTTGAAAGATGTGGTAGAACCTTATCTTGCAAACACTTTCCTGTACAAGCGGCTCACACAAAATCCTGAATTTTATGGGTGCCAAGATTTGGGTGTTCACTTGTCAGATTTAGGAAAAAATACAATGGCTGACTTACAAGCAAATAAATGTGTTTTTCTCGGTGATGAAAGGGTTTATTCTACTGAACAAGGAGAGAAAACTGTAGAACGCTACATCACTTACAAAACCATGGAAAAGTTCTCAGCATCTTTAACACCAACAACAGACATGAAGGGTCTTTTGGATATTTTATCCAAGGCACCAGAGTTTGATGCACTGCCAATTAGACTTGGCATAGATGAAGAAGAGGTACGCCGCCTTCTTAGTAATCAGAGATTTTCATATGAAAACTCTAAGTTTAGGGATACACACGCAATAGCAAATGTTCTTCTTCAAGCTCATTTGTCGAGGACATCTGTTGGTGTGAACCTTGCTATCGGCCAAAAATATGTGTTGAGCTTTGCACATAAACTCCTTCAGGAAATTATAGCAATAGCATCAAAAAAGCGTTGGTTGGGCCTGACTGTTTTGGCTATCACATTCAACCAAATGTTGATACAAGGAATATGGGAAACCGATTCAGTTTTACTGCAAGTTCCGCATGTAACGAAGCAGCTGGCTATTAAATGTCAAAAAAGAAATATATCCTCTCTGGATGATTTTAAAAAGATGAAACATGGTGAGATGTGTGAGATATTTAACATGTCAGAGTCAGACTCAAGGCTATCTGAGATATCTCAATTTTTCAACTATTTCATCCCTCAATCGCCTTATAAGGTTAGAAATGTACTTATAGAACCTGAAGAAATAAAAGTGAAAATTTGTTTTGAGCTCATAGAGGATGAAGAATTTGTTCACGCTCCTCTGTTTCCAACTATTCAGAGGAAAAGATGGTGGGTTATTGTTCAGCGATCTGAGGATTGTTCTTCTTTTGACATGGGATCCATAGAAGCTGGGAGAGGAAATGGTTTCAGGCTCACATTCACTGTTCCTAATAGGCCTGGAAGAACAGTACTTGTCTTTCGTTTCCTATGTAATTCATATCGGGGATTTGATCGATTTTACTATGTCAACATGGACGTGAAAGATGGTAAAGTCATGTTTCGTGGAGCGAGTAAGGCAGAGGAAAACAAGAATGATTAGGCAAGGGGGAATCGGTTGATAGGTGAATTTTGTTATTTGGCACTTCTTTGTGCGCAGTATCTGTTTTTCCACTTTCAATGATACCGTGTGTTTCTTGAGAACATCAATATTATGCATATGCTTGGTTTTAACTGAGAAATTTTAAAATTTCATACAATAAACGTTAGAAACAGTAGTACATATTTCATGCATATATGTCTTATGTCTTATTGTATTTCATCCTTGGTTTTATACTACTATTTTGGTCAATGAATACATTAGCTTTCTGGCAGTTGTCTCATTGCATTTGTCTCTTACTGTTGACAGTTAACCAGGTCTACACAGTTTTCATAGTAAACTTTGATTTTGTGTGGTGTGTATGCTTCATTTCATTTTTGGAATAGCCAAAATTGATTTTAGATGATTAGAATTGATTTTGATTTTGTTTGGTTTCTTTAGAGTAGAATTGATTTTGCATTTCACTTGAAACTAATACTTGTGTGTACAACACTAAGAAGGAAAAAAAACAGTGGAGAGAAGGAGAAAGACTTGTATGTATATACAAAACTCATATAGAAAATTTTAAATAGACCAAACGAGTCAGCGAATCCTTAGATTGAGGTCACGCAGATTTAGTCTTCTCTTGTTGCATTTGTCTCTTACTGCTAATAGCCCGACACAGTTTTAAGAGTAAACTTTGATTTCATGTTATTTTTTAAAAATGTGTTGACATTGCACTTAATGCAAACTTTTTTCATTAAAATAGAAGAGAATTCGCTGCTACTTTGACATGTGGCTTACATGACATGATAGCTATACTCCTTCAAAAGTTGTCAAAAAACAAAAAAAACTACTCCTTCAAAAAAATTGCAATTATATTTTTCTTTTTCTTGAGATAGCACGATAAATTTGTGAACTTAAAATTTCAGCATATGATATAAATTAATTCAAGTGTGAGATAACTTCGAACGGTGCTGTCTCTTTAGAATAAAAAAAGAACTTAGATCGGTGTTATCTCAAACCTCCTGAATTTTAATGTTTAGGTGCAATACAATACATAATTAGGGTAAAGTTTAATTTGGACCACTAAAAAGATTGGTCCAACTTAGACCTATTGAATGTGAGCCACTGATTTGTTATAAAAAAAAGTCCAATGGTGTAGATTAAAGGTAGGAAACCAGAGATGCAAGTTACTTCCTCTCTCATGCCCACACGTAGTTGGCTGCACTGAATCATTTATTTGTCATTTTTTTTTGGCAGAATACTGGGCCTTGTTGAATTGTTGTTGGGCTTTTGGGGGCTTAAACATGAAACGTTTTTGTGATTTTTTTTTTTTTAAGGAACGTTTTTGTGAATGTTAGTAATTTGTTTTGTTCGACTCATGTGGACGAGATTGTAGAAAATGTTAATACGTTTAAAAATGTTTATACTGTGGAAGACGAAATTAGCCCCTTTGATTACTAATATTAATATTGATACCAATATTGATATATCTAAATTATGTTTTAATAATTAATCAAATTTATTATTAAATAATAGTATTACTTTAACAATGTAATGTCATATTAAAATTTGTCGATAAATCAACAAATTAAAAGAAATTTAACATTTAACTTATTAGTTAACAATTTTTGTCAAAAAAACTCATAAGTTAACATTTAATAGGTCTCAAAGGACTCAAACCAAAATCCTACGATTCCTTTCCTTTCGTAAGTTTTTTTAACCAAAAATTAACCTTTGGCTTCAATTTCTTAAAGTTACTTTCTTGTTGAAGTAAATCTTGCACTTAATTTTTCAAGAACGTTTTAATGGCATCCTCTAGCAACATTGGCTCGAGACAACCATGGATAAGATATCGAAACATGCCTTGCTTTTGTCAGAAGAAGTCACAAATCCATATTTCCATGACAGTTCAGAATCCGAATAGGTTGTTTTATTGTTGCAGGAAAACGAATTGCAATTGGTTCAAATGGTGTGAGCCACTTTCTGATGAGGCAGATTGTTCTCAAACAATGGATTGTGATGTCAATGAAGGGGATTCACGGATTTCTATTATGGAGGAAGAAGTAAGCAATATGAAGAAGGAAGTGAATGATGAAGTTTCAGAATTTAAAAAAAAATATTGATACGGAAGTTTGTAATACGAGGAAGGATTTTGAGACTAAAATGGGTTACGAACTAACAGCTCGAACCAAGGATTGAGAGAGCTTGGGTGACAGAATTTGCAGTTAAAACATACCTTTAGAATTTGATATCGAAAAAGCAGCGGCGACACATGGTGCTGAAAAGAAACTAGCAGAACAAGGTATATGGATTCAGAAAAAGGAAATTGTCAAAGTTTTCAGGACCAATAACCGGACTTTGGATCTGTAGAAATCATTTTGAATCTTGGATCTAAGGGCTCAAAACAATCATATCGGCAAAAACACAACCAAGAGAGAAACATGGCCTTTTTTATTTGTTTTATTAACTTAATTGAAAAAAGGATTTAGTCCTATGTTTTTTTGTTGTGGTGTGTAGTGTTGCTTTTTAACCTGCACATTACCTCCTATAGTAAGTCATTTTAATGGTCCAAGTTGGACCCAAACAATAGGTGGTCCAAACTAAATGCCACCCATAATTAGTTGTTCTAAAGTTAGCATCTCAACTTAGAGTATAAAGTGACTATTATCAATTATAGATTAATACATCAAATGTGAATATGATTGGACTGTATTAGAACTTCACGTTACGAAAATTTTGGGTTGTTGAATATATGTGTTTGGACATTCACTTCAATTGAGTTAGCTTTGAAATTGAGATCACAACTCATTTAATAAATATTGTACATAATAACAAATTATAGGTTTATTCAAATAATAACTCTTGATTATTTTTGACTTCAGAATAGTCCCACTTGTGAATGAGACTCAACTTTTTCTTTTGAGATGTGTTGAGTATTTTTCTTTATCCGTGTGTATGGATTTTTGCTTGATAAATATAGTCACGGATGTATGTGTTTTAGGAGAATGGATTCTCTCGGTTGGAATCCTCTCAATTTTTCTTAGTTGTGGCATTTTGACCTTTAAACATGAAAGAGAAAATGAGAAATACAATTTTAAAAAAATGTGAGATTGAATTTGATGGTTGAGCGATTCCAATTGAGTGAATTCATTCTTGTGTTTTAGGTTGTGTCTTTTTTGTGATATATGCAACATTTTTTACTTTATTAAAATTAGGGTTAAATATGTTTTTAATTCCTCTATATATACCAACTTTCAGTTTTTTTTAAAGACAAACTTTCAGTTTTAGTCCCTCTAAAAATTTCATTCAGTTTTTGGTCCTCTAAATTTTATGTTTTCAATTTTAGTCTCTCGTTTTTTTACCAATGTTCATGTTTCGTTCTCCAAACAATTTTTTTCCAATAACATATCATTGACAAAACCATAAAATATCGTTAGTTTAATAATTTAACAATTCATTCTTTAATTTGACGATATAGATGAATTAATATATATTAAATAGTTAAGTCTCTGTGAGCTTAACTCAGTTGATAGGGACAATGCATAATATATGTAGAGGTCTGGGTTCGAACCTATGACACCCCACTTATTCACCTTAAGAAGATGAATTTCTAGTCACTAAACTACTTGACAAAAAAAATTAAGTAGTTAAATTATTGAATAAATTATATTAAAATTGAAAACAGAAAATCGATATATTTAGAGGGATGCAAAAAAATTAACCCTTAAAACTAATAGCAAATTATATTATTTTACCCTAAAGCTAATCACTTTTAAACCGGCCCACAATGATCTATTTTAACAAAAGAAGAAGAAAAAAAAATACCCTTCCAAGGTATTTTTCATCCTCTCAAGGTATTATAGGTTATTCATAAAACCAAATGTACATGAACAAAAACATGGTTGACATTAATTTTTTGGCGAAATACTTTTTTTTTTATCATTTAAGTTTGACAAAAATATCGGGTTAATCCTTTAAGTTTGTTAAAATTAAATCTGTTTTTTAAAAAATTAAAAACAGTTTTTAAGTTAAAAAATTAGTTGTCTTTTTTTTTGTTAGTTTTTTCACTTTAAACGCATGTCATTTTATCGTTTTTGTTCACTCATTTTATAGTTTTTGTTCACATTAAAATGAAAAAATGTGAAGTTTTGAAAAATATAGGCAAAACATGGCAACGACAGCTAACTGCCGCTGGTTTCCTTCCCATCGGCAGTTAACTGCCGATGGAAAGGGTTCGGTGGCAGTTAACTGCCGATGGGGTTAAAAACGTAAAATACTGATGTTTCTTAGCTTTCTATGAAGTGTGAAAAGCAATTTTCATATGTTTAACTCATTGTGATTGGTTGATTTTGAATTAAAAGCTATTTTAAGTATGTATTTTGTTGTGTACTGATTCATTAATATTTGTAAGAGTTGATTAAAATGTTGACACCTGTAAAATTTATCCATTTGAGTGAGGAAAGGTTGTGTAGTATAATGATATATACTTTAATAATATTATTATTAGTTACGTAATTAAAAAATATATATACTTGTAACGACCACCTTATTACCTTTTTTTTATTTACGAAACAACTATGTACCAGTAATCACCTCAAATAAAGAAAAACTACTAGTAATAATACCTAAGAATAGTTTTTTTTTTGGAGAGATATACCTAAAAATAGTTAATTAGTTCTAGCAAAAAAAAAGTAGTTATTGACTTAGGTTACATTAATGGGATGTAGCATATCTCAATCACCGCCATCCTAAAAACAGGGCCGGCCCTTAGGGGGTGCAAACAGCTCTACTGAGCTGGGCCTCCAAAATTTGGGGGCCTAAATATTTTTTATATATATAATGCAAGTAAATAGTTAATATATACAAATAGTATGTGTCAAATATCAATCATGCTGAAATGGCCCAGTGGTGACAGCGCGAGTTGGCATTCTCGTGGTCATGGGTTCAATACCCCATGCGATTTGTTTTGCTTTAATTAACTTTTTTTTTCTTTTTTTTGTTTTTCTTTAATTAATCAAGACTCATGTTTTTCTTTAATTAATTTTTATTTTCCATTTTTTTCTTTAATTATTTTTTTTAGTATGAGAGGCATTTTGATTTGGACATAATTTATTATGGATTTGAAGCTCATCTATCCTCAATCCTCCTTCCAATTAAGCCAAATTCTCCTTAACATATTGGATTATATATTTACAAATAAAAACACAATATAATTTTTTTCTTTTTATTTTTGTTAGAGCACTTCTTGTAATTTTTGGCTCATATTTATTGTATAAAATAGTAAATCACTACCAACAAATATTATAATTTTTTTATTTGAAAAACAAACATTATAATTATTCTCTAAAAAAAATATTATAAACCTTTTATTTTTTCCTTTGTACATATTAAGGAAAATAACAACCTAGAAGATTGATAAAGATATTCGCTCGAAGTTGTATTTTTATATTATTGATTAGAATATCGATCTTTTATGTGTTAGTTACAATAATGATTTTTTTTTTATCTTTACGAATCTTATTTTTAATTTAAATCGATAATTGTTCTTTTAAAAAAAATTATGTATTTTTTATTAGGGGCCTATTTTTATATGAGAGCCGAGCCTCCAATTATATAGGAACGGCCCTGCCTAAAAACTACGTGAGATATACAAGGCCATAAGCTAAAACACTCTGAAATATACAAGGTAATATGCAGAAACTAATAAAATTGTTAATATCATGAGATAAATTGAAAATAAGTGTCTGTAAGGCCAACTTTAATTGACAGCGTAGAGGTTGTTAGAAGAAACATTTTACTTTCCCGGGTTTAAACCTGAGATCTTTCTTATATGTCTGTGTGAGTTTTCAAGTGGTGTTTGACAATCCATCTTCCGATAAAAACAAAAATCAAAATAAGTTTTAAAGATAAAATTGCTAAGGCTTGGTGGCTTGCTTCATAAATACCCAAATAACTCCAACTTGAAGGATATCTAATCTTTTATTCAATGTCATACTTGTCAATAATACCTGTCTAACAATACACCTTAAAATAATAATACTTGTTTGTCTTTGTCAAAGAATAAATTAATTTATACTACAAAATGATAAGTAGACTTTGTTAATTAAGCTGTCTCTACGTACATGACACATGAAATTAACTCCTCTTTCAAGCCAATGGTCATTGCTATTACCCTTAACCCATATTCCAGCACCAACATAGAATTTACAACAAGGTTTGAAAGCAATTTTCTTAGGAGAAGAATTCATATTTCCCCAAAGGTGTTTATCTAACAGATTTTGAAATTCCTTGCCTTCACAACCATGAAACTCAACATATTTCAACTCGTTATGAGAAAATCTTTCAGGTTCTTTTATGTGCTTATGATCGGAGACCAAATGTAAATCTTTAATCTGAAAAAAGAAGGACGGCAATGAGAATACATATTGCACTACATAATTTATTCATGATTTTTTTTCCCTGAGATAAAGTTTTTTGAAAATCATAAAATGTTGGTTTTATTTTTTGTTCAAAAATAAAAGCTTTATTTTTTAACACAGAAGTATAACAGAGCTGAAATCACACAAACTTCAACTAGTTGTTTATGACATAGTACATAAACAAATCACTTTGGTGCTCCAAAAATGAAAGTAAAAATTGATTTTATGCCCTTGTAAACCAACTACAAAGTACATACACAACTTCAATTTATAAAATCAGAAGAAATACATAAAAAGACTAGAATGAATAACTCACTGTGACACATAGTTCTTGGAGACGCGGTGAAGCCATAACAATATCTAAAATCCTGAAGAAATCATGGTTAGGCGTTTCGTCACCGATAAACAACTCCAATTTTCTAAGATATTGAAATGGACCCAAACTCTTTGGAAGAATGGTTATCTGTCACACCAAAAGTAACAATTAATTAACTCCAATACAAGAATGTCTCCTCTAAAAGAAAAATTCAACTCACCTGTGAATGACTCAAGTTGATAGATAAATTCTGAAGCTGGTGTAAACTTGCAATGATATCAAAGGCATGTGGAATTTCTTCGGTCCTAGTTACGTTCCAAAAAAGATTCAATAATTGAGGAGCTTTAATAGAACATATCCTCATCCGACCTCGACATTCTAAGGAAGTTAGATTCAATGCATCAATGTCTAAGTTCCAAGAAACGTTGTCAAAGTCAATTATATTCAAACGACGCAGCGTTGGACTGATAATATGGATGGAAAACTCGAATGTGCATCCCCATAAGGTTAGCTCATCAAGTTGATGACAATTAGAAAACAAACTAGGCAGAAAATATTTTGTCACAAGAACTTGAACCAACACAATTTTTGTCAAGTTTTCTATTCCACAAAACACATCAGGTGGCATTAGTTTTTTTTTCCGAATGGCAAATGTATCAGGCCTTGGTAAATCATTCCAGTAAAACTTTGATAACTTAGGAGCCTTGATACTATTAAATGTAAATGTACCATCTCTACAATTATATTTAAAGCATAAGAGCTTTAATGCAAATATATCTATCTTCCAATACTTAGGAGCCACACGCAGAAGGCCGCTATGATCGGCTATGTTCAAATGACATAGTGTTGGACTAGTTATGTTTAAGTCAGAATCAAATTCGCAGTTGTCAAGTGTGAGGTCTACAAGATTGATGCAGTTAGAAAATAGACCCAAAAGCATATGTTTCTCTATAACAACTAGATGCAACACAAGAGTTGTCAATTTTTTTAGTCTAGAAAAGTCCATAGGTGGTGATAGAAGACAGTTTTGTAGGTGTAGATATTTCAAACAATCATTCTCAGATAAGAAAAAATTGTATGGCTTTAGTTCCGGCATTTGTGATAAAAGAAGTTCAATCCTTTGGGCACCTTTAGAAATTCCATGGGAAATCAATCGGTCAATTACATAACCATAATCATCACCTAATGGAAAATCCAATTTTAGGGAGTGAATATTGGCACCTTGATAATTCAACATGAATTGATTCACTCTTTCCACAAATTTAGGTCTGATTACTACTCTAAAATGTGGAGATCTTTCTTCTTCTAATTCAAAATATTGATAAGTACCACCACCAAACATGTTATGTATATCAAAGTTGAGGTCCTTCCTTGATCTCCATTCATGAATCCATGTTTTGGACAATGTGCTTGTTTTCACCAAATCCTTCATACTTAACTTTGAAAATATATAAGACATGACACAATCAGGTAACTCCCTAGTATTCTCAAAACACAGATTCTTGACCTTTTCACTTATATTCATTGTCAATAAGATGGTGACTGTCACCTAAATAAGAAAACATATGAATTAATTCTCATGAATAAACTTTAATATCACACGGCAAAGTTTAATCTAAACTAAAAAGTAAATAAATATATGAATAAACTTTGAACATAAGTACATACCTTCTTAATTAGTGGATGATGCTGAGCTCTTCGAGAACTCTTATCCGAATATTGTTCTTTTGAGTCTCCCCTTCGTAGAGAACAACCTAGTTTTTTCAGAGAAATAATAACAACCTTGGTTAAAAGAGAAGGGGTAGTAGGTACTTTTATATTAGATCATAGAATATATTTATTTTTTATATATATCGACAAAATCTTATCTTATATGTTACAAGATTTCGTCAAAAAGCATCTGTAGCAATAAGATCCACAAAATCTATCTAATAAAGATTTTATTTGAACAAACAAACTGAATAAATTATTTGTTTGTTACTTCCTATAAAAGAAAAAAGAAGATCATATTGGTTTGTTACTTCCAACAGAAAAGAGAAAAATATTTGTTTGTTACTTCTTATAAAAGAAAAGAGAAGAACATATTTGTTACTTCATCGTTTCCTTTTTAAGTGTAGGTATATAATAAGAGTTTTGTTAACGATTGCTCCAAAACACTCTTTAGTATTCTAAATTTATAAATTATTTCTTAAAAAAGCTGGATAGTGCAAATTCTTTATAAATTACTAGCGAAAAAACGGGCACGTGAGTGTCAGTCTTTCCACTCTTTTTATTGCGCTGACGCGTGTAAATTATCAATGATATTTAATAGAAATTTCCGTGTAAATTATAAAAGATACTGTATATAAATTATATATATATATATATTAAAATTATAAGTATAGATATAAATATTTGTGACTTTCAAATGTAACAAACTCAACAAACAATATTTATCTTTTTCAATGACAACAATAATATAACAAATATAATAAAAATTCTTATCTTTTTTAATAACCCCAACAATATAGAATTATTATAAGAAATTTTTTTAAGGGTATAATTGGAATAACAAAAAAGTCAGCCCAAAATCCTTCCAAAAGAGGATATTTTCTTTATATATAGTATACATTTCTTGAAAAAACTGGATAGTACAAATTCTAATGCATTGAACGCACAGTTTTTTTTTTTATATAAAAACTTCTTATTAAAGGTCTTTAAAGAGTCTCTGGGGCACTCGTTAGTATTTCTCTTAGAATAATACTCTCTCCGATCTTATTCATAAGAAAATTTTCAAACAATTTTTTTAAAAAAAGACAAAATGAAATATATTTCCGTAAATTTCGTCCCAAAACTGTCCGAAATTCCGTTCGAAAATGACATTTTTTTAGTAGTGTAAGTTCGTCCGATACAAGATGTACCAGAAAGAACTTATTAAGAGATCAAAGTTACATTACAACTAGATTCAAAAGAACAAAAGACAAAGCAAGCTAAGTTACAACAACTAAGCAAGGAATATGATTAAGTCTCCGAAGATGATAGTCAAAATCAAAAGCAACATATTTTGATTTTAACCACAAAAAAGATTGAAGCTTAACATGATCACTTAAATAATGTAAATCAAAAGCCACATCCTGCCGAACAAATTTGATCATTTTGAGCAATGTTTTGTCGCCTTGCCAAGTTATCTTTAGTCGGAACGCGATTAAGAAATAACTGCCAAACAAAAATACTTATTTTAAGAGGAATCCATTTTAACCACATAACTTGATTATAATATGTAAGAGTGATGTCTTTTACTGCAGTCAAGTTATTATAAGCACTTTTGATGGTGTAACATTGAGATGGATGTAACTTTCAAAGCAAACAACCTTTTAATGCACTCTAAACACTCCCCCACCAACTCCTCCCAAGCAAACTACCTCCTCCGTCATTTCCATGCCTCACCATTCACTTTCCAACCTAAAGAATGCATTTCAACTATAGTTGCCAATTTATTTTCCGCCAACTCATAAAGCCGTCTAAATCGAACATTAAAAGGAAAACTTTCGAGCCAAGGATCCCTCTAAAACAGAGTAGAGGATCCACCACCTACCTTCCTCTAATTATTGTCTATCAACACCCCTCCATCTACCAAGCTAACTCCCTCTCTAAGCTTATTCATAGTCTGTCACCAAACCGATCTCCTTTCAAACAAATTTTTGGTTTTATTTATAAGAAAAAATTATAACTTCTAAAAGTATATTTATTATTTAAAAGACTTTTCTAACCCTCATTTATTGTCTGTCTTTTCAATATTAGTGGATATATTCAATTATTCACAAATTTTTATGAGGGTATATTTGTAAAATATTGAAAAAGTTACAACAACTAATGATTGTCTTGGATTTGATGTTTTTTAGTTTTTCTTCTTATAACAAAGATCAGAGGGAGTACTAATCAATTAAGGCGGTGTGGATGCTTTAAGTTTTGTTTTTCTTTGCAATAAATTTGATGCATTATTTTTTTTCCATATTAAACAATTGCATAGACACTCACTTCAATAATTTTTTTTTCATACCCACTATCTCTCCATAAAATTGATGGGCTCTAACCTCTCTCTCCTAACAAACAATTGCCAATTTACATAATGTAAAATAAAATATTTGTTACTTCCTCGTTTCCTTTTTAAATGTCTTTTTAGAATAATACTCTTCGATTGTGTTTATTTTTGGACATTTTTCTTTCCAATAAATTTGATGCGTCATCTTTTCTCTCCTAACAAGCAACTGATACACACTCTCTTTCAAATATATTATTTTTTGTATACACACTATCTCTTCAATAAAATTGATGGGCCATCTCTCGTATCGAACAATTGACACTTTACAAATTCTAACATAAAATAAAATCTATTTCAATTTCACATTGATTAAAATTTAACTCTATTTCAACGAGTCTTCCATATTTTCATCTTTTTGAACATTCTTGAAGTCTTTTGATTTTTCAATCACAATTGTTCTTCTATTTGCAGTTGGAATTTTTAACAATGTTATCAATCTTATTTATAGAATTTCAACTTATCATGTAACCATTATTATAGAAAATATATTTAGTTTCCTCGAAGTTTAAATTTGCACGTAACAAGAAAAAATCTTCTCTAGAAATAAAACTATTTATACGCAAGCTAATATGAATAAAAAACTTAGGCTAAAACGACATTTAAAAATAAACGTAGGGAGTAAAATTTAGAATAAGATAAGATTTATGATAACGACATATCAAATTTAGAATAAGATAAGATTTATGAAAACGACATTTAAATATGCATATATGAGATTCTCTTGCCAAGACTCATATGTTCATGGTTTATGTGCATGTTGCTATCAATGCCTCTCTTAGGAAGAGTCACATCTTGTTCTCTAGGTGAAAAACAGAGTTCAAACTACCTAATTTTATCAACTTGCCTCCTCTGGAGGCATGTTAAGAGTCCCACATCGAATAGGAGATGGTTTGACAATATGTTTATAAGTGGGGGCAATCCTCACTTCATAAGCCGGTTTTGTGGGGTTGTGTTAGGTCCAACCACCATTTCTAAGATGGTATCAGAGCCTCTTCAAGATCCATTGGGCTACCTGCTATCAGGTTTCCGCTATCGGGCCACCCACCGTTTATGTCCACGAACCAAGCCCAATAGTGGGGTGTGTTAAGAGTCCCACATCGGATAGAAGATATAAATGGGGGCAATCATCACCTCACAAGCCAGTTTTGTGGGGTTGTGTTAGGCCCAACCACCGTTTTTAAGAAGGCAAACCCAACCATTGTACAAGCACCATCTTAGTAGGTGGGACAGTGGATGAATCTTCCTTTGTGTCTAAAATGGCCATTGGTTCGACCAATGGATGACTCTCAATAGAAGAATGAGGGGGAGTAGGAGTGGTAACATGTAGAGGACCTTTGTGAAGTTTCACCAATGAATAATGGAAGACTGCATGCGTGGATTCAGAAGGAGGGCAACTCTAGTTTGTAAGCTAGATGGCTGATTTTCTCAAGAACTCTCTTTGGACGAAAGAGTCTTTTGGATACCTTATAGTATGTCGAGCTTGTGAGGGATTGTTGGCAGTAAGGTTGCGGTTTGACATAGAGATAATCAACAACACCGTTAGGCCTACGATTTTTATCAGCAATTTCCTTCATGGTGAACTATACTTTTCGTAGTTTCTGGCAAGTGTTTGAGATTTTCTTGATGGAAGTGAGCATGGAATCAAAAACTTCCGAGTTGTGAGGAACCCAACATATAATGAGGGATGGAAGGAAGCTTTTTCCCATAAACAACCTCAAAGGGGGACGCAAAGAAGACAAATGTTAAGTGGGAACTTAAAAACAAGGAGGGCATGTGATGGAAGAATGCTCGTAAGGTATTGTTCAAGAGTTCTATTGGTAACTTCGCTCGGCATACATTCTCTTAGAAATTGTAAAAAGTGTTTATGTGGACGTTTAATATTATGTTGGTATGTCCAAATTCACCGCCCTAAAAAATCATGTGTGTCATACACAATGAAAACAAGTGCTAAAGTAAAGCGTGCATACACTAGTAGCGTCCTTTTTGTTTTAAATTATAATATATTATATATGGTAAATATGACTTTTAATTAAAATGATAACAAGCCAAAATGATAACATGGAGAAGCAGGGCACTTGCTCATATTCATCCGTATGGAATTGAGCTTGGTAGATGATTCAGATTCATTTTGAGTTCGGACCTGAATCTTCTACCGTCGCAGCACCACATTGTAGATGCAGGTGATCCAATTTCTTTAACTTAGGGAAAGCCACAACAAGAAAATTTAAATAGGAGTGGAGTATACCACATTAAAAATTGTTCCACATGTGGGGCATACCCACTTCAGATAAGTAACTCTCAGAACTTCCTTCACCTAAGCTTGGTGATGACCCTTTTAGGTTTTGATCATTAATAGGGTTTCTTTCCATCTTTGATAGTTGACTCAAAACAGCTTTTAACACTTTTCTATCACATGATAAAGGGTCTAAGCTATAAGGTGCTCCTCCAAATGTAGATACATTGTTATTGTTGGCTGCAGGTAATTTTGGTTCCATATTGGTTGTTATATGGTTGTAGATTGGGTTGGTTTGGTTTTGAGAAAACATGGAGAAGCAGGGCACTTGCTCATATTCATCCGTATGGAATTGAGCTTGGTCAAAACTACATATATATAATGCAGTATATACTTATTTCCTGCAGGGAAATAAGATACATGCATCTATTCGAAAGACTTTGATCTATAAGTTTCAACATGAAATTTCTGAAGGGAAAGTCTATGCATTTGAAAATCTTGGAGTTGCTACTAATGGGGGTAACTACAAGACCACCCACCATGCATATAAATTGAACTTCCAATTTGGATCCAAGTGTATGCCTTTAGCTGGTATGGAAATAGGCAGTTCTCCTTTTACCTTTGTTCCAATTGCTGAAATTTGCGATGGTTCTCATGATTCTGACTACTTAGTTGGTGAGTTTATGTTCATTTATACATCATTTATACCGTGAAACAGTTTTGAAATAATTTGTAATTTCATTGGTTATTTTTACTTAACTTTATTTATTGGTCAAATTTTTTAGATGTCATTGGGATGTTGACGGGTGTTGGTACTGAAAGGGAGTATGACAGGAATGGAACGAGCACCAAATTGAATGTCATTGCTATTGAAGAGGATGGGTATGGTTCTTGACACCAAATAAATATTTCATCTTTTCATTTTTTTGGTTCTTAAACAATTCTTATAATTCAGGAACAAGCTTCAATGCACTTTGTTTGGCTCCTATGTTGATGATCTGAACACATATTTGGCTTCTGGAGATACTGCTAATACTGTTGTGGCTATTCAGTTGGCGAAGGTGAAAACCTTCCAAGGTATTTTTCATCCTCTCAAGGTATTATAGGTTATTCATAAAACCAAATGTACATGAACAAAAACATGGGTGACATTAATTTTTTGGCGAAATACTTTTTTTTTATCATTTAAGTTTGACAAAAATATCGGGTTAATCCTTTAAGTTTGTTAAAATTAAATCTGTTTTTTAAAAAATTAAAAACAGTTTTTAAGTTAAAAAATTAGTTGTCTTTTTTTTTGTTAGTTTTTTCACTTTAAACGCATGTCATTTTATCGTTTTTGTTCACTCATTTTATAGTTTTTGTTCACATTAAAATGAAAAAATGTGAAGTTTTGAAAAATATAGGCAAAACATGGCAACGACAGCTAACTGCCGCTGGTTTCCTTCCCATCGGCAGTTAACTGCCGATGGAAAAGATTCGGTGGCAGTTAACTGCCGATGGGGTTAAAAACGTAAAATACTGATGTTTCTTAGCTTTCTATGAAGTGTGAAAAACAATTTTCATATGTTTAACTCATTGTGATTGGTTGATTTTGAATTAAAAGCTATTTTAAGTATGTATTTTGTTGTGTACTGATTCATTAATATTTGTAAGAGTTGATTAAAATGTTGACACCTGTAAAATTTATCCATTTGAGTGAGGAAAGGTTGTGTAGTATAATGATATATACTTTAATAATATTATTATTAGTTACGTAATTAAAAAATATATATACTTGTAACGACCACCTTATTACCTTTTTTTTATTTACGAAACAACTATGTACCAATAATCACCTCAAATAAAGAAAAACTACTAGTAATAATACCTAAGAATAGTTTTTTTTTTTTTGGAGAGATATACCTAAAAATAGTTAATTAGTTCTAGAAAAAAAAAAGTAGTTATTGACTTAGGTTACATTAATGGGATGTAGCATATCTCAATCACCGCCATCCTAAAAACAGGGCCGGCCCTTAGGGGGTGCAAACAGCTCTACTGAGCTGGGCCTCCAAAATTTGGGGGCCTAAATATTTTTTATATATATAATGCAAGTAAATAGTTAATATATACAAATAGTATGTGTCAAATATCAATCATGCTGAAATGGCCCAGTGGTGACAGCGCGAGTTGGCATTCTCGTGGTCATGGGTTCAATACCCCATGCGATCTGTTTTGCTTTAATTAACTTTTTTTTTCTTTTTTTTGTTTTTCTTTAATTAATCAAGACTCATGTTTTTCTTTAATTAATTTTTATTTTCCATTTTTTTCTTTAATTATTTTTTTTAGTATGAGAGGCATTTTGATTTGGACATAATTTATTATGGATTTGAAGCTCATCTATCCTCAATCCTCCTTCCAATTAAGCCAAATTCTCCTTAACATATTGGATTATATATTTACAAATAAAAACACAATATAATTTTTTTCTTTTTATTTTTGTTAGAGCACTTCTTGTAATTTTTGGCTCATATTTATTGTATAAAATAGTAAATCACTACCAACAAATATTATAATTTTTTTATTTGAAAAACAAACATTATAATTATTCTCTAAAAAAAATATTATAAACCTTTTATTTTTTCCTTTGTACATATTAAGGAAAATAACAACCTAGAAGATTGATAAAGATATTCGCTCGAAGTTGTATTTTTATATTATTGATTAGAATATCGATCTTTTATGTGTTAGTTACAATAATGATTTTTTTTATCTTTACGAATCTTATTTTTAATTTAAATTGATAATTATTCTTTTAAAAAAAATTATGTATTTTTTATTAGGGGCCTATTTTTATATGAGAGCCGAGCCTCCAATTATATAGGAACGGCCCTGCCTAAAAACTACGTGAGATATACAAGGCCATAAGCTAAAACACTCTGAAATATACAAGGTAATATGCAGAAACTAATAAAATTGTTAATATCATGAGATAAATTGAAAATAAGTGTCTGTAAGGCCAACTTTAATTGACAGCGTAGAGGTTGTTAGAAGAAACATTTTACTTTCCCGGGTTTAAACCTGAGATCTTTCTTATATGTCTGTGTGAGTTTTCAAGTGGTGTTTGACAATCCATCTTCCGATAAAAACAAAAATCAAAATAAGTTTTAAAGATAAAATTTCTAAGGCTTGGTGGCTTGCTTCATAAATACCCAAATAACTCCAACTTGAAGGATATCTAATCTTTTATTCAATGTCATACTTGTCAATAATACCTGTCTAACAATACACCTTAAAATAATAATACTTGTTTGTCTTTGTCAAAGAATAAATTAATTTATACTACAAAATGATAAGTAGACTTTGTTAATTAAGCTGTCTCTACGTACATGACACATGAAATTAACTCCTCTTTCAAGCCAATGGTCATTGCTATTACCCTTAACCCATATTCCAGCACCAACATAGAATTTACAACAAGGTTTGAAAGCAATTTTCTTAGGAGAAGAATTCATATTTCCCCAAAGGTGTTTATCTAACAGATTTTGAAATTCCTTGCCTTCACAACCATGAAACTCAACATATTTCAACTCGTTATGAGAAAATCTTTCAGGTTCTTTTATGTGCTTATGATCGGAGACCAAATGTAAATCTTTAATCTGAAAAAAGAAGGACGGCAATGAGAATACATATTGCACTACATAATTTATTCATGATTTTTTTCCCTGAGATAAAGTTTTTTGAAAATCATAAAATGTTGGTGTTATTTTTTGTTAAAAAATAAAAGCTTTATTTTTTAACACAGAAGTATAACAGAGCTGAAATCACACAAACTTCAACTAGTTGTTCATGACATAGTACATAAACAAATCACTTTGGTGCTCCAAAAATGAAAGTAAAAATTGATTTTATGCCCTTGTAAACCAACTACAAAGCACATACACAACTTCAATTTATAAAATCAGAAGAAATACATAAAAAGACTAGAATGAATAACTCACTGTGACACATAGTTCTTGGAGACGCGGTGAAGCCATAACAATATCTAAAATCCTGAAGAAATCATGGTTAGGCGTTTCGTCACTGATAAACAACTCTAATTTTCTAAGATATTGAAATGGACCCAAACTCTTTGGAAGAATGGTTATCTGTCGCACCAAAATCTGACTGGGCATTTTCTGCTGTTAGAAACTTCAAATCTTGACTGGGCACTACTTGCTGTCAAGTTCTTCCAATTAAACACTGTTCGTACACCGTCAACCACTTATCTATGGAGGAGGAGATCGTAAATCCATTTGCTCAAGGAGGAAGCTCTCAAGTCCAGAATAATCAGTCTAAGGAATTACAGAGCATTCAGCCTGCCTATCGGCTAAATGGGAAAAATTATTTGAAGTGGGCTTGACTTGTTCGTACTGTGTTAAAAAGAAAAGGGAAACTCAGTCACTTAACTGGTACTGGACCAGCAGAGGAAGATCCAACTTTTACTGAATGGGATGAGGAAGACTCAAGTATTATGGCATGGCTATGGAACTCAATGATTCCAGAGATTAGTGATACTTGCATGTTTCTTGGCACTGCAAAGGAAATTTGGGATGCAATAGAGGAAACCTATTCAAAGGCTAAAGATGCTGCCCAAGTTTATGATGTGAAGGTGAAAACAGTTGCTGCTAAGCAAGGAAATAAATCTGTTACAGAATATGCTAACCAATTGATGTCTCTTTGGATGGAATTGGATCACTATAGAATGATAAGAACTCATTGTGCAACAAATTCAGCAGTGCTTAAGGAGTTTATTGAACAAGATAGAGTCTATGACTTTCTTGTGGGACTAAATCCTGAATTTGATCAGGTAAGAATTCAAATTCTTGGAAAACCACAGGTTCCTTCCTTAAATGAGGTAGTTGCCATTGTAAGAAGTGAGGAGAGTAGAAGAAACTTGATGCTAGATACTCCATCCATTGAAAGTTCAGCCATGATAGCTGAAAATCTTAGAAGTGGAGGACAAGCAAAGGTGGAAAAGAAAAGTGAATTGCGGTGTACTTACTGCAATAAGACTGGACATACTCGTGAGAAGTGTTGGAAGTTGCATGGAAAACCGCCTAATCGTGAAGGAGGACAGAAAAGGGGCCTTTTTGGAGGTGTATCTCGCAAGAATGGTCAGACTTATGTTGCTGAAAAAGTTGAAAAAAACAAAGCAGAATCTTCAAGCAATTCTGGATTAAATAGCCTTAACTGAGAAGAGATTGAAAGAATGAGGGCTTTCCTTAATAGCTTGGAGAAACCATCAGGTACTTGTACTTTGGCGTATTCAGGTATGCTTCCAATTTCATTTGGGTTTAATGTCTCAAATACACTTTCCACTTCCCTTTGGATCTTAGATTCCAGAGCTACCGACCATATGACACCTTCATCCAAGTACTTCTCCACATATCACCCCAGTCCTAGTAATAAGAAAATTTCTACTGCTGATGGTACTCTAGTAACAGTGGCTGGTATTGGAGACATCCAAATAAGTCCTTCCATAATCTTAAAAAATGTCCTTCATGTTCCAAAACTGTCCACAAACCTAGTATCTATACAAAAACTTACTAATGATTTATCTTGTATGTCATACCCCATTTTTTGACTCATATTTTTCTTTGTTTATTATCTTTTTAATATTTATTATTTCATTATAATTTTTAATTTCTTACTTTTACCTTTTATTATCTTTATTATTTCATCTTTATTTTTAGATTTTTATTTATTAATATTTATTATCATTCTCATTACTATTATTATTATTAATATTATCGTTACTATTATCACTACTATTATTATTAATACTATTATTATTATTATCTTTTTTCATTAATAATATTATTATTATCTTTTTATCAATGTCTTCTATTATTATTATTTATCATTATCATTATCATTATTATTACCATTCCTACTATTATTATCTCTTTCATCTGTAATATTCCGCTCACTCATGACTTTTAACAGTGTTACAGAAATTAAGCGAAAGGCAATGGCATTATCGTAATTTATGAGAGGAAGGGTTTTTAAAGGGGATAAACATGAAAATCTTCATGTTTATCATTTCCTTCTCTCTCTAGGAGCTGATTTTCTCCTCCCTCTCTCTAGAAATCGTCCCTCATCATCATCTTCCCCTTTAATCCATCAAACTTCTTCCTTTAATCTTGTATTTCAAGCAAGCTTTGTTTGGGAAAAGTTGGAACAAGAGTAGAGTTAAAGAAAAGCAAGAAAGAGCAAGAGATCAAGCTATGGTTTTGAAGTTAAAGTTAAGCCAGCACCAATTCAAGTTTAAGGTGAGCTCCTAGGGGTTTTAGAACCCACTTTGTGAGTTTTTGTGGAGTTTTGTTCATTTTGATCAAAGTTGGTAATTGTTACCCTAATCCCTATTGCTTGCAAATTCCTTGTTCAGACTTGTTTTAATCAATCAATTCATAGTTGTAATTCATTCCTTATGATGTTATAGTGCTTGGGTATGCCTTATTATGTCAAAAATGGTGGAAAAATCACGTTTTGAACCATTTCTGTGCTGACAAAATCGCCGGGCGAACTCGGGGCGATCGTGCAGTTACTGTTTGGCAAGTCTTCACTGCCTACCTTCGCCCAGCGAAGTGGATTTCGCCCAGCAAAATTGGGCAGCATTTTTATGATTTTTCTGCTTCGTTTTATGACCTGTGCACGTGTCAGGCGAGGCTTTTGGTAATCATTTTCAAAGAAAACCTTATTTTATAAGTAAAACACCATTGTGGGCATATCCGAGGGCATATAACGTATACGGAATAAAATGAACACGGGATTAGCAACGCATGATGAGTATAAGGGTTAGTTGAGTAGACAATCTTAAGATGGCGTATGATAACGATATGTCGAATTCCTTGATAGGAAAATGAGAATTATAGTATGAGTGTAAGGATTAATGGATAGATCCCTTGCACGTGAGTTGTTAACTCTTAAGGAAAGCATACGACTTTGGAAGTCAAGAACCTACTTTAGGTATATAAGATTATAGATGTATTCAATTTAGAATACAAGAGTAATAGGAATGCTTTGGCAATCATAGTCACAGATAAGGGTTATAGTGTTGGTTCTCCAACGATTATAGGTGGCTTATGAGAACGATAAGCCAAGAATCATAGGTTATAGACTATAAGCTACAAGAATGTTATATGTTCATAGTAATAGATTATATGTTCATACGTTAAAGTTAAAGAATTAAAGATTAAAGATATTGGCGTGCTTGCACGTTTCACAGTCATAGGCATGTTCAGCAGACTCCGGGATACGCCGGATGGGATTTCTCCGAGAGGGTTATCCACATGCAATTTCATAGGGAGTCCGGTGCTAGCCTGATTGTCAGGAGTTTCATCGGGTCATAGGGATGTTGTACTTCGGGGTTACTCCACCCGGATGCACTCCGTAAAATGAACTCAGATAATTGTTTGTTCAACGCTAACAGCTAACATAAAACTGCTATCGAACTGTGTTATGTTTTATGTTTTATAATTATAGTTAAAGTTACAGTTACAGTTATAGTCACAGGAAACATACAGTTATAGTTATAGACAGTTATCAGAAAGTGATCCTAGGTCTTTCCCTCGATCACTAAGTCATAGATACAGACATGATCACAGTTATGGATTTAGGCAAGTATAGTTATAGTCATAGGCCGTTATGGCAATGGTTATAGACAGTCACAACAAAGGTTATAGGCAGTTTAAGTTATAGTTACAGGAGGACTTATAGTCACAGGCAAGTAAAGACTTGGCGATCATAGGATATCCCCAAGATTGCCAAGGTAGGCATGGCGACCCTAGGTTCCCTGTGGTTGCCAACAGATGGTTGGGCTGGAGCTCACTGAGACATTATGTCTCATCCCATTCCTTCTGGTGCAGGTTTACAGGTTAGTCAGAGGTTCGTGACGAAGATCTTCATAGAGGTACTGGATGGAGTGCAATTGCTCGTTGTGTACCAGCTCAGAAGCTTAATGGACATTTGTAAAAGTATTGTAACAGTATTGGATTATTGTACAAACGAGTAAACATGTATTTATTCTGTTGTGATGTAATATTATTATTGAAATTTTTAAATGTATCCAGTATCAGTTTAACGCACATGCTAATATACTAGTTAAAGTTAGTATGGGTGTTACAATTGGTATCAGAGCAGGTCGATTCAGACCGTGCCATGGGTCATTAAAAGATTCAATAAAAGTAGTGGAATCATTGGGTTCCAGATATTGTTCTAAATGTCACATCTAGTTGAGTCTGATCAACTCAGTCTAGTATATGACAGTTAGGACAAATATCCGAGAGCTGAATGTGACCAAGGAGGAAAGAAGTGTTCAAAGGGTGAATGTTAAGACGTCAGATTCTAAGATGAATTTGGCAAAGTGTTTTGTGTCAAAGGATGGTTCTCTAACAGTGGAGTAACTGAGCCAGTTAACGGCAAAGTTTCAGGAATATAAGAGGTATTAAAGGATAAGGTCAGGTACCTTAACTAGTTGGACGCATCATTGAACGATGCCTTCTCCGAGGAGACATGAACAGTAAAGAACTATGGAAATACTCTAAGGAATGATCAATTAATTATCGGAAGCTCTGGAATTCCAGTAAGGACATAGTGTGTAAGGATGGAAGGACTTGCGCACGTGGATCGGATGAGATTTAAATATTTGATAGGTAAGAGGCTCATTCATGGATTAAACGAATTAGTGAACAGATGGAACAGGTTATCTTCTTTTATTATGGGACACCAAGATGCTTGGTATGAAGAATGCGAGCGTAGTGATAAGTAAAGGAAACCCCCGGTAAGGGTATAGATTAAAGATTAAATCGTTTGTTGTCGGATTATAGCAGGCCGGTTTCGAGGATTAAGCAGGAATTAGCCAAGAACTACTGAGAGGCTCTAGCAGCAGGAAGATTGTCACTAACGTGCAAGTTACAGTTAAAGTTATGGTTGAGGTTAAGGAGTTCTATGTTTTATTTTGATGGGTTCCTTACACAAGTAATCGGGTAAGCCGACGAAGATCATCTTGTGATGGTATGTGATAAAGATAGTGGAAATACAGACCTCGGATTGTTTGAAACCATGAAGAGGACAACGGTCGAGAAGATATATGGACTATTGTTCAGACAACAAGATTAAAATGGAATTGGGAATACAGTAATAAGTTATAGGAAGGATCCAATGGAAAATACTAAGTATTGAAGCTTATAGATTTATTAGTCGGGTACTCGAAGAGGTGGATCATGTGTTTGAATTTACAAGAGAGCCGGTAAAAGTTATCTAGACGGATTATTCCCGGAGAAACCCGAGGCGTAACCAAGAGTTATGGTAGAATTATGTGGACCTAAGTGTCTTGGAAAAAGATTGTGGATGTAAGTTCCTTACGGATAATTATAGTATGGAAACTTGATTCAGATATGAAGAGTAAAGCTCGAACTAGTGAATGAGTTGTTTTAACAGGAGCATTGTTGGGCTCGTAATTATAGCTAAAGATTGTCTACAGGTGTCGCGTCGAATTTCGGATGTCAAGCTATTGACTAGCATTGAATCACTAAATTTAAATCACGACTGAACTTTTAATTTTTCGGGGAAAAAGGAAAAAAGTTCTAAATTACCTTGAAAAGAGATTTTAGGTTCGAAAGTCGATTATGCGAGGGGAAGGTATTAGCACCCCTCGCATCCGTTGTACTCAACGGGAACCTCTTAGTTGGCTTAGGCTTAAAATGTTTTTGACGTTTTGCTTGCATGCTTAATCATATATATATATATGTAAATGAACAAGTAAATAAAATGTGAGATGAAGAAAGAGATAAAAACAAACGAAATTGAAAAAAAGAGAAAAAAGATTTTTTAATAACGGGCTTGACAAGACGTCGGTCTTGCTCCTACGTATCTCCCGGTAGTCGGAGAATTCAAAGCTTACGTAGTTCTTGAAAAGAATTGTTTGAAAACGCACAAAGGCGTAAAAAGCTTAAAAAGGTAAAGACAGACGCTAAAGCGATAAACTCGCGCAAAGCGTAAATATTTAAGGAAAAAAGACAGACGCACAGAGGCGTAAAATGTTTGAAAATAAAGACGAACGCACGGAGGCGTACAATAAAATAAACGCGCGGAGGCGTTAAATTCACGCAAGGCGTAAATGTTTTAAAATTAACGCGCAAAGGCGCGAAAGGTTTGGATTGACCACAAGGGCCAAGATTGGCGAGTTGGATTCACTTTGAAAATAGAATGACGATTGTCCGAGCAACGAGACATACGTCAAGTGTTCGTACAACCGAGGAAAGGAGAGACATACGTCAAACCACCCTTTTTCATTCAAGTTTTGTTTGAATTAAAAAAAAGTATTTTTGGGAAGCTAGAAAAGAATGACGATCGTTTAAGCAACGAGACATACGTCAAGTGTTTATCCGATCGGGGAAAGGAGAGACATACGTCAAACCACCCTTTTTCATTCAAGTTTCGCTTGAATTTTTAAGAAAAATGTATTATTTAAAAACGCTCGTTTTTAGAACTTAAATAAAAATAAAAGAAAAGAAATTGTTCAAATTAGTTGTTGCAACCAAAATTAACAAGTTCATCGCTTAATGAAAAAAAATGTTTTTGTTGTTTTGGATTTTTTTATTTTGGAGTTAAGAAAGAAAAATAAATGCGGTGAAATAAACTAAACGCGAGGAATTAATAAAACGATCGTTGGATTTAAATAAAAAGATTTTTGTTTATCATGGATTGAATTATAAAAAATAATAAAAGAACAATGCATATTTATATATATAGGTTCCTAAATATATATACACTAATGACATAAAAGAAAAAATAAAATGAACACAATAGAAAAATAAAAATGCATGAGATAATATGATATGTAAATAAATAAATGAGGTGTTAAAAAACAATAAAACAATAAAAAGAAATAATTAATAAAAGAAAAAAATAAAATTTGCAAAGAAAATAAAAGAAATAAAAATTTGGGATGTGTAAAAATTAAAACTGGGGGGTACTAGTAGCAAAAACTGAATCAGATTTGAAAGAAAGGGCCCAATAAGCATTGGGCTTTCGTAAATTAATCTGGGCCGTCTGATTAATCAGACGGCCCTGATTAAATCACAGGGTAAAGAAACAAGGGCCGTATGATTAAAAAATCAAAGGCCTGGATCACGTGGGTGTACGCTAACGCGTACACCCTGCCACACAGAAACGGGGAGGGGTATAAATACCCATCTCCCCTCATTTCTCCTCATTTTTCAGCTTTTCCTTCTCTCCTCTTCTCTCATCCTCACCGCCCTCTCTCTTCTCTCTCATCCCTCCCTCTAATTTCTGTTCG
This sequence comes from Medicago ruthenica, assembly GCA_018208015.1. NCBI lineage: Eukaryota > Viridiplantae > Streptophyta > Magnoliopsida > Fabales > Fabaceae > Medicago > Medicago ruthenica. The sequence continues at coordinate 75,556,046 of CM031372.1, read as the reverse complement.
GCCGGTGGTGTTCCGGCGTGGTGGCCGCCGGCCCACGCGGCGGCACCACCGCGCCGGAAAATTTTTTTGCCTCCTTTTTCAAAACAAATATACTTTTCTCACTTCCTTTTTCGTTTTAAACCCAAATCCGGCCTTAGATTTTCGAAAATTCTCACCAAAAAGCGTAGATCTAAGATTAAAAGTACAAAAAACGTCCCCTTTTTACCTCGTTTTCGTGTTCGGTTCTTGCTTTCTCTTTGTGATTTGCGTGCGTTTTTTGTGTTGCTATGTGTTCTGTGGTGCGTGAGTGCTGTACGTGTGTGTTGGTTGTGAGTTTTGCGAGTTTGTGCTTGGTTTGTGTGTATGCTTGCTGTGCGTTTGTGGTACTGTGCTGGGTTGTTGTGGGTTGCGAAAATTGTGTTTTGTGGTGGTGTTGTATGTGCGAAAATGGTACTGTGAAAAGGGTTGTTGTGGGTTGCGAAAATTGTGTTTTGTGATGATTTGTGGTTATGTTTGTGTTGCTGGAAAATATTGGTTCATAAAACTTCTTCTTCTTTTTTTCTGTTCTAAATTTTTCTGTGTGTTTTCCTTGTGATTCTGTCCTTGTTTTATAGAACTGTTTTGAGCTGCTTGTCATTGATGAGATAAGCTTGCAAGCTGGGTTTGGATAAAATTTCTGCTAGCATTAAATGAGGGATCAATTTGCTGGATTTTTGCAGGTTTTGTGATGATTTCTGGATAGAACTTGAGGATTGAAATGATGAAAAAAACACTGTTTGGGGCGTGTACAGTACTAGTGGCTGTGTTGACTGTGGACTTGGACTGGATTTGGACTTTTTGGACAAAAAATACAAAAAAGAAAAAAATAATAATAATAATAGTAAAAGTAATAAAATGATAATAATAAAAATTGAAATAAAAATTAATGGTAATAATAAAACTGAAATTAAAAGTAAAAATAAAAGGGATAAAATAAAATAAACAAAACAAAAATTGACATGAGGTATTTTAAAATACCTCCCTGCCGAAATTTCGTCTGAAACGACGAAAATTCTCGGCCTAAAAAAAAATGCGTAAAACGAGACAATAAATAAACGAGACGAAAACGGGTCAAAAAATGGGGTATGACAGATGCCCCTATTTAAGTTTCTTCGCTACGGAGATTAAAAGCGAAATTTTGATTCGACGGGTCGAAGAAACTTAAATACAGAGTACACCATTTTTTGACCAGTTTTGGACAGTAAAACAAAATGGATGCGATGCCATGTATGCAATGTTATGAATGCACGTGATGCAAGTATAAATGCAAAATGACAAAGATGACCTGATTGGGGATAAACAGAGACAAAGGGATACCCGAGTTCGTTAAAGAAAACGGAATCCAACTCTATTGGGGATAGTGTTCCACTGGGGAAAAGAGGTTAGCCGTTTGGGTTATTGCCGAACTGTTCACTGGGGAGAGTGGGCAATTAACCACGGGAACCAAAAAGGTAAAATGTCAGCTGTTCGGGTTGTCGCCGAACTGCCACTGACGACAAGGATTGAATGTAAAGGTCAGCTGTTCAGGTTGTTGCTGAACTGCCACTGACGACAAGAAAGTAAAATGTCAACTGTTCGGGTTAAATTCCAAACTGCCATTGACGACAAGAAATAAGATGTCAACTGTCGGTTTGTTCCGACCTGCCATTGACGACAAAGAAATATAAAATGTCAACTGTCGGTTATTCCGACCTGCCATTGACGACAAGGAAATAAAAGATGTCAACTGTCGGTTGTTCCGACCTGCCATTGACGACAAGAAAGTAAAATGTCAACTGTCGGGTTGTGCCGACCTGCCATTGACGACAAGGAAGTATAAAATGTCAACTGTCGGTTGTTCCGACCTGCCATTGACGACAAGGAAATAAAAATGTCAACTGTCGGTTGTTCCGACCTGCCATTGACGACAAGGAAATATAAGATGTCAACTGTCGGTTTGTTCCGACCTGCCATTGACGACAAGAAATAAGATGTCAACTGTCGGGTTGTGCCGACCTGCCATTGACGACAAGAAAAGTAAAATGTCAACTGTCGGTTGTTCCGACCTGCCATTGACGACAAGGAAATAGAAAATGTCAACTGTCGGTTGTTCCGACCTGCCATTGACGACAAGGAAATAAAAGATGTCAACTGTCGGTTGTTCCGACCTGCCATTGACGACAAGGAAATAGAAAATGTCAACTGTCGGTTGTTCCGACCTGCCATTGACGACCAAGAAATATAAAATGTCAACTGTCGGTTGTTCCGACCTGCCATTGACGACGGGAAAATGAAATGTCAACTGTCCGGGTTGGTTACCGAACCGTACATTGACGACAGTGAGGATGCGGCTGACAAGCCGTTCCTTACAGAATTGCCCCTTCACTTGGGGAAAAGGGATGCACAAGCTGTTCGTTAAAGAACTTGCCACTTGGCACAACACTGGGGAATATGCACAAGCTGTTCGTTTGAACTGCCACTTGGCATAAAGGGTGACACCACTTAACCAAACAGATTGGGGATGACACTTGGGGAATATTTACTGGTGACTATGATGGGATGCCGAGCAAAGTCGGGCTTTGGTTATGATTTGGTATTTGTGAGTGTAAATGATGACTCACTGGGGAATGCCAATAAAATTGGGCTTTGTTTTGTAACATTATTGGAGAATGACATTGGAGAAAAAGAAAAATGTGGATTGTTTGTGATTGATTGGTAAGAAACGTGATGGTTAAAGCAACCATGTACAGATGATATTGTGGTATGTTGCATGTATGAATGAGTATATGCATGAATGTATGTTTGTATGATTTGTATGATTGTACAAATGTATGAAATGCATGAATGTATGAATGTATGCTTGTATAACTCCCACTGGGGATGTTGTGAAAGATTGGCTTGCACTGGGGGATACCCTAAATGTTTTGATTTATTGCATGACCGACAACTTGGTGAAACAAGATTTAGACCGGTAACATGAGAAGTGGACCGACGTCGCATGGCAAACACTCGGTAATCTTTGATGGGGATGATGTCGTAGGGAACACCTCCAAAACGTTGACGGGGTAAAGTCGTAACCGTTGATAAGGAATACATACTTCATGGGGAAATTGTTACTTCGCTTGGGGAATCGTGTTAATCCGCTTGGGAAAAGAATTTGCGATTCCGCCGGGAATGTTTATGTTTTGTTTGGATGCCGAGCGAGGTCGGGCTTTGATGTTGGGTGCCGAGCAAGGTCGGGCTTTTATGTGGGGTGCCGAGTGAGGTCGGGCTTTTTGTATTTGTGCCAATGGTGATTGGGCTTTAGGGGTTGAGACTCCACTGGAGGGATGCCAATAAAATTGGGCTTTATTTTGTGGTTTCGCTGGGGATATAAGGATCATTTTGGAAGCATGATCGATATCCAGCCTTAGATGCCAACGGTGGTTGGGCTTTTGTGAGTAGGTGCCAATGATTTGGGCTTTTGATTGTTTTGGACCAAGGTTGATTTCCTGGGGAGTTTGTTAATCCACCGGGGATTGTGCTAATCCACTGGGGATTATGATTGAATGCCGAGCGAGGTCGGGCTTTGGTTCATTGGGGATATTCCCTTTGATTCACGGGGAAACTCCGCTGGGGAAATCTGTTTTAGCAATTGACCATATTTGGCCTGCGAAGTTTATCCGCTCTCGGGATAGCTGCTGGCGCGCACTTCAATTATTCGCAAGTCCAAAGAAAATGTGCTTATTATTTATGCTTTCTAAAAAGATTTAAATTTTTCTTTTGAAAAAGAGTTTTGTTCCAAGTACTATTATCAAAAATAGAAGAAATGACTAAGCAAAATAAATGGGAATTCCCAACAAAATGTAAAGACTTCACTAGGAAGAAATTTTATTAATGGGGTGGTGGCCTGCCAATAGCGTGGCTCCACGGACCTTACAAAGTTTGAAAAAATGGTAAATATACAGGGAAGGTTCATTGAACAATAACCGCTATTCTCCCTAACAACTTTGAATTCACTGTTTGGATGCTTCAGATTCCGAGTCTTTTGACGGTTGATTTGCCCCAAGTAAACTGTAGTCAATCCGATGCAGTTATCTTATCTTTTGATCCTTAACTTTTGCATAGGTGCCCCTTTCGGGTTTTCGACCTACCAGGATGATTATTTCTGTTTTGTGTCTCTAATTTTTGCCTGGACCGCCCTTTCGGGTTTTCAGTCCACCGAGACGCTCATTTTTTGCCTAAGCCGCCTTTTCAGGTTTTCGACTTACCGAGCTGTTCTTTTGTTTTTAGACAAAATATTTCTTGACTACATCGGAATTCACAGGACGCGGCAAATCCTCGCCGTCCATTGTTGTGAGAATCAAAGCTCCTCCGGAGAAGACTCTCTTGACTACATACGGGCCTTCGTAGTTAGGCGTCCATTTGCCCCTAGAGTCGGGTTGAAAAGATAGGATCCTTTTAAGCACGAGGTCTCCTTCTTGGATTTCGCGAGGACGAACCTTCTTGTCAAAAGCTTGTTTCATCCTCTGTTGATACAGTTGTCCATGACACAAGGCAGTCATGCGTTTCTCCTCAATTAAGTTCAACTGATCGTATCTGTTTTGACACCATTCAGCCTCTGACAATTTAGCTTCCATCAAGATTCTCAATGACGGGATTTCTACTTCTACGGGGAGCACCGCTTCCATGCCGTATACTAAAGAGAAAGGGGTTGCCCCTGTCGATGTACGTACTGAAGTACGATACCCATGTAAGGCATATGGCAACATCTCGTGCCAATCCTTGTAGGTGACCACCATCTTTTGAACTATTTTCTTGATGTTTTTGTTTGCAGCTTCAACTGCGCCATTCATCTGAGGTCTATAAGGAGATGAGTTGTGATGCTCGATCTTGAACTCTTGACATAGCTCCTTCATCATTTTGTTGTTCAGATTGGTCCCATTGTCGGTGATAATCCTGCTGGGAATACCATATCGACAGATGATATGATTCTTAATAAATCGGACCACCACTTGTTTGGTGACGTTGGCGTATGACGCAGCTTCGACCCACTTGGTGAAGTAGTCAATCGCAACTAGGATGAAGCGATGTCCATTAGAAGCTTTAGGTTCAATCCTACCAATCATATCGATACCCCACATGGAGAAAGGCCAAGGGGAAGATAGGACATTCAGAGCCGTTGGTGGCATATGGATCTTGTCCGCATAAATTTGACATTTATGGCATTTTCTGGCATGCTTGCAGCAATCACTCTCCATGGTCATCCAGTAATATCCGGCCCTTAAGATCTTCCTAGCCATTGTATGCCCACTGGAATGAGTCCCGAAGGAGCCCTCATGTATCTCATGCATTATACGATCGGCTTCTTGCTCATCGACGCATCTGAGTAGCACCATATCAAAATTCCTTTTGTATAAAACTTCTCCATTTAGAAAGAAGTTGCCAGCTAATCTTCGCAGAGTTTTCTTATCCTTGTTGGATGCCCCATGCGGGTACTCTTGCTTTTGGAGGAAACTTTTGATGTCATGGAACCATGGCTGGTTATCTATGACTGCTTCGGCTGCAAACACATGTGCAGGCCTTTCTAGATGCTCAACCTTGATTGTTGGAATCTCGCTCCGGCGACTGATCTCATACATGGAAGACAAAGTTGCCAAAGCATCCGCCATTTGATTCTCATCTCGAGGAATATGATGCAGCTTGACTTTGTTGAAGAAAGTTAGCAAACGTCTTGCGTAATCTTTGTAAGGAATCAAGCCGGTGTGGCGAGTTTCCCAATCTCCATTGATTTGATTGATCACAAGAGCTGAGTCTCCATAAATGTCGAGGTTTTTGATCCTTAGATCAATGGCTTCCTCAATTCCTAGAATACAAGCTTCATACTCCGCCATATTGTTTGTGCAGTCGAATGAAAGTCTTGCAGCGAAAGGGAGATGTTTGCCGTCGGGGGTGATGATAACTGCCCCAATTCCATTGCCATAGACATTGACAGCTCCATCAAAGATTAACTTCCATCTAGATTCGGGATCCGGACCTTCGCCAAATAGTGGCTCGTCATAATCCTTCATCTTTAGATACATGATTTCTTCATCGGGGAAGTCAAACTTGATTGGTTGATAATCCTCGATTGGTTGATGAGCCAAATGATCGGCAAGAATGCTGGCCTTGATAGCTTTTTGAGTGTGGTATTCGATGTCGTATTCTGATAACAACATCTGCCAACGGGCGATCCTTCCGGTTAAGGCGGGTTTTTCAAAGATATACTTGATTGGATCCATTTTGGATATCAACCAAGTAGTATGGTTAAGCATGTAGTGGCGAAGACGCCTAGCAGCCCAAGCTAATGCACAACAAGTCTTCTCGAGTAGAGAGTATCGGGACTCGCAGTCCGTAAACTTCTTGCTTAGGTAGTAAACAGCGTGCTCCTTTCTACCGGTCTCGTCTTGTTGTCCGAGTACACAACCCATGGAGTCCTCCAATACGGTTAAGTACATGATTAAAGGTCTTCCTTCGACTGGAGGATAAGTATTGGAGGTTCTAGCAGGTACTCCTTGATGCTGTCGAAGGCTTTCTGGCAATCTTCTGTCCATACTACTTCTTGATTTTTGCGAAGTAGCTTGAAGATGGGTCCACAAGTAGCTGTCATGTGGGATATGAATCTAGAGATGTAATTTAGACGTCCTAGAAATCCCCTTACTTGCTTCTCAGTTTGAGGAGCAGGCATTTCTCTGATGGCCTTGACCTTGTCGGGATCTACCTCGATACCCTTTTGACTGACAATGAAACCTAGGAGTTTTCCAGATCTCACGCCGAATGTACATTTGTTGGGGTTCAGGCGAAGCCGATATTTTCTTAGACGCTGAAACATCTTTAGCAAATATTCAACATGTTCCTCTTCAGTTCCTGATTTGACAATCATGTCGTCGACATATACTTCAATTTCTTTGTGTATCATGTCGTGGAAGAGAGTAGTCATGCCCCTTTGATAGGTAGCACCCGCATTTGTTAAGCCAAAAGGCATCACTTGATAACAAAAGGTGCCCCATGGCGTAATGAAAGATGTTTTTTCTCTATCTTCAACAGCCATTTTAATTTGATTGTATCCAGAGAAGCCGTCCATGAAGGAGAATACCTTGGACTTGGCAGTATTGTCGACTAATATGTCAATGTGGGGTAAAGGGAAGTCGTCTTTTGGACTAGCTTTGTTTAAATCTCGATAGTCGACGCACATCCGAACTTTACCGTCCTTCTTGGGAACAGGCACTATGTTGGCCAACCACTGAGGGTACTCTGATGTAACAAGAAATCCAGCGTTAATTTGCTTTTGCACTTCCTCTTTGATCTTGAGGGCCATGTCAGGGCGAGTTCTTCTCAACCTCTGCTTGACTGGCGGACATTCAGGCTTTAAAGGTAGATGATGCTCCACAATCTCGGGATCCAATCCTGGCATATCTTGGTATGACCATGCAAAGATATCCACATATTCTTCAAGAAGCTTGATGATTCTTTCTTTGACGGACGCATCCAATAATGCCCCGATCTTGATTTCTTTCTTGTCCTCTTCCGAACCCAAGTTGATGAACCTCTATTGCTTCTTCATGAGGCTGAACAGTCTTCCTCTCTTGTTCTAATAGACGCTTGATTTCGTCCGGAATTTCTTCATCCTCTTCCTCTTCCGCTTCGTAAACAGGGAATTCAAAGTTGGGAGAGAGCCTAGGGTTAAGGTGTTCAACGGGTTTATGGACGTTTAGTCTGCAAATGATGGATGATTGATTTTAGTGAAATGAAAGAAAATGCAGACTTTTTGAAATTTAAAAAAGAAGAAAATATACTTATGATTGATTGATTTTTTTTTGGTTTTTTGTGTCACCATTTTTTCGGAAAAACGACAATAAAACAGCGAAGTAGAAAGGTCGTGATAAAAACGACAAATTTTATTTATGATAATAGTACTTTAAACAAGCCCTACATGAGTCCTTCTTCGCTTTGGGCAAGACGAAGGGATCTTTTTTTGAAAGCGATAAATAAATAAACACATTACTTAGACAATTGAATAACAGAAGGAACATCGACAGCATCCCAATTGTAGCAAACTCCTCCGGGCGTCACATGGACATGTACCGCTTCTTCCGGCCCATCTTCAGTGATGGCGTTGACTTCCTTTGTGGCTTCCTTCAACATAGGACTAGCTCCTTGGTGCTCTTGAACCATGTTGATTGAGGAATCATGGTTCGGCAGCGGGTTAGTTTGGACGTTTGGGTTTGAGTCCTTGAAGGTCAGCACATTAGCACGGACTAGCCTTTGAACCTCACTTTTGAGAACAAAGCAACGTTCAATGTCATGGCCTGGTGCCCCTTGATGGAACACACAAGTAAGGTCCGGGCGATACCACGTAGGTAATATATTTGGTACGGGAGGAGGTGCTCTTGTTTGTACGAGGTTCCTCGCAAGTAAAGCCGGGAGCAAATCCGCGTACTTCATGGGTATCGGATCGAATGCCGCTCTTGGGCGATTCTGATGGTTGAAGGGCTGTTGAGGTGCTTGAGGTCGGAACTGCTGCTGACCTGGTGGGCGGGGCTGTTGATAATATGGTTGTTGAGGGGGAGGCCTTTGTGGGACCTGAATCTGGTAGTTTGGAGGTGTTGAGATGGTAGGTGAAATGGCAGAGATATGCGGATATGCTGAGTACCCTCGATGAGGTCCTCCATGACCAATCATGCCGATATCTTGCTCTTTCTTCCTCGGGTAACCACCCCGAATCTCTTAGTGCTGCTTGATGGAGCACTTTCTTTCACCAAGCGTCCCTCTCGGACCGCATCCTCCAAACGCACGCCCATGCTTACCATCTCGGTGAAGTCACTTGGCGCACTCGCAACCATTCGTTCATAATAAAAGGAGCCAAGAGTATTCAAGAATATCTTGGTCATCTCCCTCTCTTCAAGAGGCGGGCTGATCTGAGCCGCTATCTCCCTCCATCTTTGTGCGTACTCCTTAAAGGTCTCCTTGTCCTTTTGGGCCATGGCCCGGAGTTGGTCCCGATCCGGGGCCATGTCCAAATTATATTTGTATTGGCGGACAAACGCCTCTCCCAAGTCATTGAAGGTTCGGATTTTAGTACTATCCAAACCCATGTACCACTTTAAAGCGGCACCGGTTAAGCTATCTTGAAAATAATGTATGAGGAGCTGATGGTTGTCGGTTTGCGTTGACATCTTCCTTGCATACATTACCAAGTGACTTTGCGGGCAAGTATTCCCTTTGTACTTTTCAAAGTCCGGGACCTTGAATTTAGGAGGGATTTGGACATTGGGTACAAGGCAGAGCTCACGGGCGTCCTTCCCGAATAAATCTTTCCCTCGGAGGGCCTTGATCTCCTTTTGCATTTCCTCGAATTTTTCTTGGAAATCGGCCATTTTATCCTGGACACCTAAGCTTTCGGCACGAAAGATAGGCCCGTGATCATGTTGAGTGGTATGGACCACTGGCGTTGTAAAGGCCACAGTAGCTGGAGAGAAGGTAAACTCGGGTTGAGATACCGGAGTTTCTAGGAGAGTAGTGGGAATTGGATAGACTCTTCACCGAACTCAAAAGGCATGCCCCACGTACAACCGAGGGGTTTAGAGTGTTGTGGAGCATTGACATGCAATGATGAAGTCGAAGCAAATGCTGATGCTTGCTCTTGAGAACTGGAGGGAGGAGGAGGTGTCGGGATTTGCGCGGCAGCTAGTAGCTTCACTAACTCCGTTAGTTTCTCCATCTCCGTTTTCATGGATGTTAGTTCTTCACGAAGCTCGTGATTCTCTTGCTCTAAATTCTCCATTTTCTTCTTTAAAGCTGCTCGAGTGTTGTAGGCGTGAGTCGCTTCAAGACGATGAGCCACTTCTCTTTACGGGAGGACGCGTAGTGTTGCGGAGAAAATGCAAACACTGAATACTCAATTTGGATTATGAGAAATCCTGAGGATAAGAAAGAAAAGGGAATGAGTTTTGGACTCGAAGATGGACATATGCATGATATTGAATGATGTTAATGTAAATGCATGAAAAATTTTTGTTTTGCTTTACAATGAAATTAAAAAGTGCAATTAATTTCCTATAAAGCAAAGTGATATGCGAAAATTATTTTCATGCATGTAAATGTATGGTATGCATATGTATGTATGTTCAAAATTTCCCCCATCCTCACGTGTAGGCTCTAAGATGAGATTTTCTAAAAGGTCCCTAGAGATCACGGACTTCACATGGAACTATTGTCGTCAATTGCAAATGCTCGCAAGACCTCAATAAATTCCAAGTGAAATCTACTCTAGGCGGGGTTTTCGCATCTTCCCCTCAAGACATACGTCAAGTGGGCCTCCGCTACGCAACCCCATCCTATCTTAATTTTTTTCTCAAGCTCGGGAATAGAGCCTCACACGTCCGGCATTAACCCGAACAATGTGGAGTAACACCGCTCAAGTAACCCCACAACATATATAATATAAATATAAAGCAATATGAGACAAATATATATAAAGCGAGAAAAAATAAACAAATAAAGATGATAAGGCATAAGCGTGCAAGCAAAAAATAAAACATTTTAGCCTAAAAGCCGACTAAGATAGGCTTGACTTATTTACGCACAAACAAAGTGTTTTATGCATTTTCCCCAGTGAAGTCGCCATTTCTGTCGCGTCGAATTTCGGATGTCAAGCTATTGACTAGCATTGAATCACTAAATTTAAATCACGACTGAACTTTTAATTTTTCGGGGAAAAAGGAAAAAAGTTCTAAATTACCTTGAAAAGAGATTTTAGGTTCGAAAGTCGATTATGCGAGGGGAAGGTATTAGCACCCCTCGCATCCGTTGTACTCAACGGGAACCTCTTAGTTGGCTTAGGCTTAAAATGTTTTTGACGTTTTGCTTGCATGCTTAATCATATATATATATATGTAAATGAACAAGTAAATAAAATGTGAGATGAAGAAAGAGATAAAAACAAACGAAATTGAAAAAAAGAGAAAAAAGATTTTTTAATAACGGGCTTGACAAGACGTCGGTCTTGCTCCTACGTATCTCCCGGTAGTCGGAGAATTCAAAGCTTACGTAGTTCTTGAAAAGAATTGTTTGAAAACGCACAAAGGCGTAAAAAGCTTAAAAAGGTAAAGACAGACGCTAAGCGATAAACTCGCGCAAAGCGTAAATATTTAAGGAAAAAGACAGACGCACAGAGGCGAAAAATGTTTGAAAATAAAGACGAACGCACGGAAGCGTACAATAAAATAAACGCGCGGAGGCGTTAAATTCACGCAAGGCGTAAATGTTTTAAAATTAACGCGCAAAGGCGCGAAAGGTTTGGATTGACCACAAGGGCCAAGATTGGCGAGTTGGATTCACTTTGAAAATAGAATGACGATTGTCCGAGCAACGAGACATACGTCAAGTGTTCGTACAACCGAGGAAAGGAGAGACATACGTCAAACCACCCTTTTTCATTCAAGTTTTGTTTGAATTAAAAAAAAGTATTTTTGGGAAGCTAGAAAAGAATGACGATCGTTTAAGCAACGAGACATACGTCAAGTGTTTATCCGATCGGGGAAAGGAGAGACATACGTCAAACCACCCTTTTTCATTCAAGTTTCGCTTGAATTTTTAAGAAAAATGTATTATTTAAAAACGCTCGTTTTTAGAACTTAAATAAAAATAAAAGAAAAGAAATTGTTCAATTAGTTGTTGCAACCAAAATTAACAAGTTCATCGCTTAATGAAAAAAATGTTTTTGTTGTTTTGGATTTTTTTATTTTGGAGTTAAGAAAGAAAAATAAATGCGGTGAAATAAACTAAACGCGAGGAATTAATAAAACGATCGTTGGATTTAAATAAAAAGATTTTTGTTATCATGGATTGAATTATAAAAAATAATAAAAGAACAATGCATATTTATATATATAGGTTCCTAAATATATATACACTAATGACATAAAAGAAAAAATAAAATGAACACAATAGAAAAATAAAAATGCATGAGATAATATGATATGTAATAAATAAATGAGGTGTTAAAAAACAATAAAACAATAAAAAGAAATAATTAATAAAAGAAAAAAATAAAATTTGCAAAGAAAATAAAAGAAATAAAAATTTGGGATGTGTAAAAATTAAAACTGGGGGGTACTAGTAGCAAAAACTGAATCAGATTTGAAGAAAGGGCCCAATAAGCATTGGGCTTTCGTAAATTAATCTGGGCCGTCTGATTAATCAGACGGCCCTGATTAAATCACAGGGTAAAGAAACAAGGGCCGTATGATTAAAAAATCAAAGGCCTGGATCACGTGGGTGTACGCTAACGCGTACACCCTGCCACACAGAAACGGGGAGGGGTATAAATACCCATCTCCCCTCATTTCTCCTCATTTTTCAGCTTTTCCTTCTCTCCTCTTCTCTCATCCTCACCGCCCTCTCTCTTCTCTCTCATCCCTCCCTCTAATTTCTGTTCGGCCGGTGGTGTTCCGGCGTGGTGGCCGCCGGCCCACGCGGCGGCACCACCGCGCCGGAAAATTTTTTTGCCTCCTTTTTCAAAACAAATATACTTTTCTCACTTCCTTTTTCGTTTTAAACCCAAATCCGGCCTTAGATTTTCGAAAATTCTCACCAAAAAGCGTAGATCTAAGATTAAAAGTACAAAAAACGTCCCCTTTTTACCTCGTTTTCGTGTTCGGTTCTTGCTTTCTCTTTGTGATTTGCGTGCGTTTTTTGTGTTGCTATGTGTTCTGTGGTGCGTGAGTGCTGTACGTGTGTGTTGGTTGTGAGTTTTGCGAGTTTGTGCTTGGTTTGTGTGTATGCTTGCTGTGCGTTTGTGGTACTGTGCTGGGTTGTTGTGGGTTGCGAAAATTGTGTTTTGTGGTGGTGTTGTATGTGCGAAAATGGTACTGTGAAAAGGGTTGTTGTGGGTTGCGAAAATTGTGTTTTGTGATGATTTGTGGTTATGTTTGTGTTGCTGGAAAATATTGGTTCATAAAACTTCTTCTTCTTTTTTTCTGTTCTAAATTTTTCTGTGTGTTTTCCTTGTGATTCTGTCCTTGTTTTATAGAACTGTTTTGAGCTGCTTGTCATTGATGAGATAAGCTTGCAAGCTGGGTTTGGATAAAATTTCTGCTAGCATTAAATGAGGGATCAATTTGCTGGATTTTTGCAGGTTTTGTGATGATTTCTGGATAGAACTTGAGGATTGAAATGATGAAAAAAAACACTGTTTGGGGCGTGTACAGTACTAGTGGCTGTGTTGACTGTGGACTTGGACTGGATTTGGACTTTTTGGACAAAAAATACAAAAAAGAAAAAAATAATAATAATAATAGTAAAAGTAATAAAATGATAATAATAAAAATTGAAATAAAAATTAATGGTAATAATAAAACTGAAATTAAAAGTAAAAAATAAAAGGGATAAAATAAAATAAACAAAACAAAAATTGACATGAGGTATTTTAAAATACCTCCCTGCCGAAATTTCGTCTGAAACGACGAAAATTCTCGGCCTAAAAAAAAAATGCGTAAAACGAGACAATAAATAAACGAGACGAAAACGGGTCAAAAAATGGGGTATGACAACAGGGTTCGGTGTACTTCGTGAAAGTAAGAATTTTGTTTATGTTCGAAAGGAAACGCAAAGTCAAAGGATTGGCCAAGGAGATTTTATATGGTAATAGTGATCCCAAAGCGAATTGTTAAAATCAGAGTTGCGCAGCGGAGAAGTAATCTAATTATGAGTTAACAGACAAATCACAGCTGAAGTTTAGAGAAAAGGATGTTTGTGAAGTCCTTACCAGATGAATTACAGGAAAGGTATTCAGAGATTAATTCTCAAGTTACAGAATGATTGTAAGTAGTGATGACTTGAACTTATCATCAGTTCCAACAGGAGATTTTAATAGATAAGTCGAGGGATGTTTCAGATCTCGAAACTCATGGGATAAAAGAATCGAAGCAGTTTAATAACTTAAAAGGATGTGTTTACAGCAAAATAAGTACATAGTGAAGGAGGTCACATTTCATACGGTGATCTAGCTGTTTAGCTCAGTAACCTAAAGTTAATTTGAATAGAAAGTTTAACCCAAGAGGAATTATGTCGTGGCATGCAAGTTATTCCGCATCGTACCTACGTTATGCTAGCATGTCGCATGTAACAGGCTTGTAACAGGTTATGATTAGTATTGTGTATGCTGATCAGGCAGAGTTTATGCTACTTAGACAGTAGTGTAACATATTTATAGTCATGAGACATGTGTTAGTAATCGTGGTACGCGGTCGGTAATGTTTTAACAGGAAGGTCTTAAGCAGAACAGGTTTGTTGTTATTGAACAAATCTCAGTTGAGGAGTTCAGAAATCCTTGAACTTAATGTTCATAGTTAAAGGAATGAAATGTATTTCACAGATCAGAAGATTACTCATAGTTTATAGTAAAAGGCTACGTGAATTCAAGTTATGTATTAAAGGATTAAGAGTTTTAAAGTGCTATTTTGATAGCGAACAGAATAGAGTTTTCTTTTCTAAAACGGTTAATGCTCTTGAACAAAATAAGTTATTACGTCTGAGGGACGTAATCATAGTTACGTAAAGGGGGTGTGGATACTCTATGAGTACAAGCATGAGTTAAGAGCTAAAAGAATGACCTTGGTTGACGTGGCATCGACTCAAGTACATGTTGACTAAGTATGATGTCCCGTAATTGGACAATGATGATGCGGCGTACTGTGTACCCGATAGGAGTGTACACGTGCTCGATCGTGTATAGAAGCTATGTGCTATGGACTATATTATATGGTGATATGTGAGACGGTTTATGCCACACGTCACTTATACTGGATTTTCATAAGTTTGAAAGTATTGGTAAAGAAGAAGGTTCCTAAGACCTTTGGCTACATGTTATTGTTGATTATTAATCGGAGCATAACCGACAAGTGGGATTTCTCGAGCTTTAAGGATTCCCGCAGTGGGAATGTGAGCAATGCTCATGGTTGTGATAATAGCTACACCAGGACTACAGAAAGAAAGGAACGTAAACTAGAAGTTCAGCCATTACTTTGAATTTGAATCATGGAGGTAAGTTGTAATAGACTTTATTTCCGTTTGAGGTTACTCAATATCAGATGTCTTACAATGTAAGAATAAGCCTATGTAAAGAATGTAACAGTAAAAGGTCGTCTTACGAGGCGAAAGTCAAAGATAAGAATTATTTTGAATTAAAAGTAAGGTAATAGATTCATTGAAGAGTTGGGATAATTGAGGAAAATAGATCGACTCGACGTCTTCAGGTTAAGAATTGAATGATCAATTAAAGAAGGACTGATAGAATTCAGTAAGGGAAATTCAGGACTCAATAATTTTAAATTGGATTGTAAGAAATATGTCGAAATCATAGTCAGATAATATGGATATGTTGGTTCGGATAACCATACGTCCTAACAGGTAATAGTTATGTATTATACGTCAGACCTTTCGGTTGGAAAGAGATTGTCACATGTTTTGATTTACAAAGAATTGGAAATTTTCATAGTAGAGAAAGAGATAGAAAGGATTTAACCTTTTCAGGATCGCAGAAGGATTTTCTAAATTCGAGGACGAAATTTCTTTTAAGGGGGGTAGAGTGTAATATTCCGCTCACTCATGACTTTTAACAGTGTTACAGAAATTAAGCGAAAGGCAATGGCATTATCGTAATTTATGAGAGGGAAGGGTTTTTAAAGGGGATAAACATGAAAAATCTTCATGTTTATCATTTCCTTCTCTCTCTAGGAGCTGATTTTCTCCTCCCTCTCTCTAGAAATCGTCCCTCATCATCATCTTCCCTTTAATACAATCAAACTTCTTTCCTTTAATCTTGTATTTCAAGCAAGCTTTGTTTGGGAAAAGTTGGAACAAGAGTAGAGTTAAAGAAAAGGCAAGAAAGAGCAAGAGATCAAGCTATGGTTTTGAAGTTAAAGTTAAGCCAGCACCAATTCAAGTTTAAGGTGAGCTCCTAGGGGTTTTAGAACCCACTTTGTGAGTTTTTGTGGAGTTTTGTTCATTTTGATCAAAGTTGGTAATTGTTACCCTAATCCCTATTGCTTGCAAATTCCTTGTTCAGACTTGTTTTAATCAATCAATTCATAGTTGTAATTCATTCCTTATGATGTTATAGTGCTTGGGTTATGCCTTATTATGTCAAAAATGGTGGAAAAATCACGTTTTGAACCATTTCTGTGCTGACAAAATCGCCGGGCGAACTCGGGGCGATCGTGCAGTTACTGTTTGGCAAGTCTTCACTGCCTACCTTCGCCCAGCGAAGTGGATTTCGCCCAGCAAAATTGGGCAGCATTTTTATGATTTTTCTGCTTCGTTTTATGACCTGTGCACGTGTCAGGCGAGGCTTTTGGTAATCATTTTCAAAGAAAACCTTATTTTATAAGTAAAACACCATTGTGGGCATATCCGAGGGCATATAACGTATACGGAATAAAATGAACACGGGATTAGCAACGCATGATGAGTATAAGGGTTAGTTGAGTAGACAATCTTAAGATGGCGTATGATAACGATATGTCGAATTCCTTGATAGGAAAATGAGAATTATAGTATGAGTGTAAGGATTAATGGATAGATCCCTTGCACGTGAGTTGTTAACTCTTAAGGAAAGCATACGACTTTGGAAGTCAAGAACCTACTTTAGGTATATAAGATTATAGATGTATTCAATTTAGAATACAAGAGTAATAGGAATGCTTTGGCAATCATAGTCACAGATAAGGTTATAGTGTTGGTTCTCCAACGATTATAGGTGGCTTATGAGAACGATAAGCCAAGAATCATAGGTTATAGACTATAAGTTACAAGAATGTCATATGTTCATAGTAATAGATTATATGTTCATACGTTAAAGTTAAAGAATTAAAGATTAAAGATATTGGCGTGCTTGCACGTTTCACAGTCATAGGCATGTTCAGCAGACTCCGGGATACGCCGGATGGGATTTCTCCGAGAGGGTTATCCACATGCAATTTCATAGGGAGTCCGGTGCTAGCCTGATTGTCAGGAGTTTCATCGGGTCATAGGGATGTTGTACTTCGGGGTTACTCCACCCGGATGCACTCCGTAAAATGAACTCAGATAATTGTTTGTTCAACGCTAACAGCTAACATAAAACTGCTATCGAACTGTGTTATGTTTTATGTTTTATAATTATAGTTAAAGTTACAGTTACAGTTATAGTCACAGGAAACATACAGTTATAGTTATAGACAGTTATCAGAAAGTGATCCTAGGTCTTTCCCTCGATCACTAAGTCATAGATACAGACATGATCACAGTTATGGATTTAGGCAAGTATAGTTATAGTCATAGGCCGTTATGGCAATGGTTATAGACAGTCACAACAAAGGTTATAGGCAGTTTAAGTTATAGTTACAGGAGGACTTATAGTCACAGGCAAGTAAAGACTTGGCGATCATAGGATATCCCCAAGATTGCCAAGGTAGGCATGGCGACCCTAGGTTCCCTGTGGTTGCCAACAGATGGTTGGGCTGAGCTCACTGAGACATTATGTCTCATCCATTCCTTCTGGTGCAGGTTTACAGGTTAGTCAGAGGTTCGTGACGAAGATCTTCATAGAGGTACTGGATGGAGTGCAATTGCTCGTTGTGGTACCAGCCTCAGAAGCTTAATGGACATTTGTAAAAGTATTGTAACAGTATTGGATTAGTGTACAAACGAGTAAACATGTATTTATTCTGTTGGTGATGTAATATTATTATTGAAATTTTTAAATGTATCCATATCAGTTTAACGCAAACATGCTAATATACTAGTTAAAGTTAGTATGGGTGTTACAATTGGTATCAGAGCAGGTCGATTCAGACCGTGCCATGGGTCATTAAAAGATTCAATAAAAGTAGTGGAATCATTGGGTTCCAGATATTGTTCTAAATGTCACATCTAGTTGAGTCTGATCAACTCAGTCTAGTATATGACAGTTAGGACAAATATCCGAGAGCTGAATGTGACCAAGGAGGAAAGAAGTGTTCAAAGGGTGAATGTTAAGACGTCAGATTCTAAGATGATTTGGCAAAGTGTTTTGTGTCAAAGGATGGTTCTCTAACAGTGGAGTAACTGAGCCAGTTAACGCAAAGTTTCAGGAATATAAGAGGTATTAAAGGATAAGGTCAGGTACCTTAACTAGTTGGACGCATCATTGAACGATGCCTTCTCCGAGGAGACATGAACAGTAAAGAACTATGGAAATACTCTAAGGAATGATCAATTAATTATCGGAAGCTCTGGAATTCAGTAAGGACATAGGTGTGTAAGGATGGAAGGACTTGCGCACGTGGATCGGATGAGATTAAATATTGTGATAGGTAAGAGGCTCATTCATGGATTAAACGAATTAGTGAACAGATGGAACAGGTTATCTTCTTTTATTATGGGACACCAAGATGCTTGGTATGAAGAATGCGAGCGTAGTGATAGTAAAGGAAACCCCCGGTAAGGGTATAGATTAAAGATTAAATCGTTTGTTTCGGATTATACAGGCCGGTTTCGAGGATTAAGCAGGAATTAGCCAAGAACTACTGAGAGGCTCTAGCACAGGAAGATTGTCACTAACGTGCAAGTTACAGTTAAAGTTATGGTTGAGGTTAGGAGTTCTATGTTTTATTTTGATGGGTTCCTTACACAAGTAATCGGGTAAGCCGACGAATCATCTTGTGATGGTATGTGATAAGATAGTGGAAATACAGACCTCGGATTGTTTGAAACCATGAAGAGGACAACGGTCGAGAAGATATATGGACTATTGTTCAGACAACAAGATTAAAATGGAATTGGGAATACAGAATAAAGTTATAGGAAGGATCCAATGGAAAATACTAAGTATTGAAGCTTATAGATTTATTAGTCGGGTACTCGAAGAGGTGGATCATGTGTTTGAATTTACAAGAGAGCCGGTAAAAGTTATCTAGACGGATTATTCCCGGAGAACCCGAGGCGTAACCAAGAGTTATGGTAGAATTATGTGGACCTAAGTGTCTTGGAAAAGATTGTGGATGTTCCTTACGGATAATTATAGTATGGAAACTTGATTCAGATATGAAGAGTAAGCTCGAACTAGTGAATGAGTTGTTTTAACAGGAGCATTGTTGGGCTCGTAATTATAGCTAAGATTGTCTACAGGTGTCGCGTCGTCGAATTTCGGATGTCAAGCTATTGACTAGCATTGAACACTAATTTAAATCACGACTGAACTTTTAATTTTTCGGGGAAAAAGAAAAAGTTCTAAATTACTTGAAAAGAGATTTTAGGTTCGAAAGTCGATTATGCGAGGGAGGTATTAGCACCCCTCGCCATCCGTTGTACTCAACGGGAACCTCTTAGTTGGCTTAGGCTTAAAATGTTTTTTGACGTTTTGCTTGCATGCTTAATCATATATATATATGTAAATGAACAAGTAAAATAAAATGTGAGATGAAGAAGAGATAAAAACAAACGAAATTGAAAAAAAGAGAAAAAAAGATTTTTAATAACGGGCTTGACAAGACGTCGGTCTTGCTCCTACGTATCTCCCGGTAGTCGGAGAATTCAAAGCTTACGTAGTTCTTGAAAAGAATTGTTTGAAAACGCACAAAGGCGTAAAAAGCTTTAAAAAGGTAAAGACAGACGCTAAGCGAAAACTCGCGCAAGCGTAAATATTTAAGGAAAAAAGACAGACGCACAGAGGCGTAAATGTTTGAAAATAAAGACGAACGCACGGAGGCGTACCAATAAAATAAACGCGCGGAGGCGTTAAATTCACGCAAGGCGTAAATGTTTAAAATTAACGCGCAAAGGCGCGAAAAGGTTTGGATTGACCACAAGGGCCAAGATTGGCGAGTTTTATTCACTTTGAAAATAGAATGACGATTGTCCGAGCAACGAGACATACGTCAAGTGTTCGTACAACCGGAGGAAAGGAGAGACATACGTCAAACCACCCTTTTTCATTCAAGTTTTGTTTGAATTAAAAAAAAGTATTTTTTGGGAAGCTAGAAAAGAATGACGATCGTTTAAGCAACGAGACATACGTCAAGTGTTTATTCGATCGAGGGAAAGGAGAGACATACGTCAAACCACCCTTTTTTCATTCAAGTTCGCTTGAATTTTAAGAAAAATGTATTAATTAAAAAACGCTCGTTTTAGAACTTAAATAAAAGAAAAGAAATAAATTGTCCAAATTAGTTGTTGCAACCAAAATGAACAAGTTTGTTACTTAATAAAAAAGAAATGTTTTTGTTGTTTTGGGATTTTTTATTTGGAGTTAAAAAAAGAAAAAATAAATGCGGTGAAATAAACTAAACGCGAGGAATTAATAAAACGATCGTTGGATTTAAATAAAAAGATTTTTGTTTATCATGGATTGATTTATATAAAAAAAAATAAATAAAGAACAATGCATTTTATATATGTATGTTCCTAAATGTATAATATAAAGAAAAAATATAAATGAAATGAACAAAAAGAAATAAAAAAAAAAAATAAAGGCATGAGATAAATGATAGGTAAATAAATAAATGATGATATAAAAAATAATAAAACAATAAAAGAATGAATAACAAAGAAAAAATTAAATTTGCAAAGAAATAAAAGAAATAAATATTTAGGAGGTGTAAAAAATAAAACTAGGGGGTTAGAAGCAAAACCCAATCTAGATTTAAAGAAAAGGCCCAAAGAGCATTGGGCTTTCGTAAAATAATCTGGGCCGTCTGATTAATCAGACGGCCCTGATCTAATCACAGGGCAAAGAAAACCAGGCCGTAGGATTAAGATCAAGGGCCAGGAGAGCGTGGGTGTACGCTAACGCGTACACCCTGCCACACAGAAACGGGGAGGGGTATAAATACCCTTTCCCCTACATTTCCTTCATTTTTCAGCTTTTCCTTCTTCCTCTCCTCTCTCTCATCCTCACCGCCCCTCTCTTCTCTCTCATCCCTCCCTCTAATTTCTGTTCGGCCGGTGGTGTTCCGGCGTGGTGGCCGCCGGCCCACGCGGCGGCACCACCGCGCCGGAAAATTTTTTTGCCTCCTTTTTCAAAACAATATACTTTTCTCACTTCCTTTTCGTTTTAAAACCCAAATCCGGCCTTAGATTTCGAAAATTCTCACCAAAAAGCGTAGATCTAAGATTAAAAGTACAAAAAACGTCCCCTTTTTACTCGTTTTCGTGTTCGGTTCTTGCTTTCTCTTTGTGATTTGCGTGCGTTTTTTGTGTTCTATGTGTTCTGTGGTGCGTGAGTGCTGTACGTGTGTGTTGGTTGTGAGTTTTTGCGAGTTTGTGCTTGGTTTGTGTGTATGCTTGCTGTGCGTTTGTGGTACTGTGCTGGGTTGTTGTGGGTTTGCGAAAATTGTGTTTTGTGGTGGTGTTGTATGTGCGAAAATGGTACTGTGAAAAGGGTTGTTGTGGGTTGCGAAAATTGTGTTTTGTGATGATTTGTGGTTATGTTTGTGTTGCTGGAAATATTGGTTCATAAAAACTTCTTCTTCTTTTTTTCTGTTCTAAATTTTTCTGTGTGTTTCCTTGTGATTCTGTCCTTGTTTTATAGAACTGTTTTGAGCTGCTTGTCATTGATGAGATAAGCTTGCAAGCTGGGTTTGGATAAAATTTCTGCTAGCATTAAATGAGGGATCAATTTGCTGGATTTTTGCAGGTTTTGTGATGATTTCTGGATAGAACTTGAGGATTGAAATGATGAAAAAAACACTGTTTGGGGCGTGTACAGTACTAGTGGCTGTGTTGACTGTGGACTTGGACTGGATTTGGACTTTTTGGACAAAAAATACAAAAAAGAAAAAAATAATAATAATAATAGTAAAAGTAATAAAATGATAATATAAAAATTGAAATAAAAATTAATGGTAATAATAAAACTGAAATTAAAAGTAAAAATAAAAGGGATCCAATAAAATAAACAACAAAAATTGACATGAGGTATTTTAAAATACCTCCTGCCGAAATTTCGTCTGAAAACGACGAAAATTCTCGGCCTAAAAAAAAAAATGCGTAAAACGAGACAATAATAACGAGACGAAAACGGGTCAAAAAATGGGGTATGACAGATGCCCCTATTTAGTTTCTTCGCTACGGAGATTAAAAGCGAAATTTTGATTCGACGGGTCGAAGAAACTTAAATACAGAGTACAACCATTTTTTGACCAGTTTTGGACAGTAAACAAAATGGATGCGATGCCATGTATGCAATGTTATGAATGCACGTGATGCAAGTATAAATGCAAAATGACAAAGATGACCTGATTGGGGATAAACAGAGGACAAAGGGATACCCGAGTTCGTTAAAGAAAACGGAATCCAACTCTATTGGGGATAGTGTTCCACTGGGGAAAAGAGGTTAGCCGTTTGGGTTATTGCCGAACTGTTCACTGGGGAGAGTGGGCAATTAACACGGGAACCAAAAGGTAAAATGTCAGCTGTTCGGGTTGTTGCCGAACTGCCACTGACGACAAGGATGAATGTAAAGGTCAGCTGTTCAGGTTTGTTCTGAACTGCCATGACGACAAGAAAGTAAAATGTCAACTGTCGGGTTTTCCAACTGCCATTGACGACAAGAAATAAGTCAACTGTCGGTTTGTTCCGACCTGCCATTGACGACAAGAAATATAAAATGTCAACTGTCGGTTTTCCGACCTGCCATTGACGACAAGGAAATAAATGTCAACTGTCGGTTTGTTCCGACCTGCCATTGACGACAAGGAAATAAATGTCAACTGTCGGTTGTTCCGACCTGCCATTGACGACAAGGAAATAAAATGTCAACTGTCGGTTGTTCCGACCTGCCATTGACGACAAGAAATAAAAATGTCAACTGTCGGTTGTTCCGACCTGCCATTGACGACAAGAAATATAATGTCCAACTGTCGGTTTGTTCCGACCTGCCATTGACGACAAGAAATAAAATGTCAACTGTCGGTTGTTCCGACCTGCATTGACGACAAGAAATAGTAAAATGTCAACTGTCGGTTGTTCCGACCTGCCATTGACGACAAGGAAATATAAAATGTCAACTGTCGGTTGTTCCGACCTGCCATTGACGACCAAGGAAATAAAAGATGTCAACTGTCGGTTGTTCCGACCTGCCATTGACGACAAGGAAATAGGAAAATGTCAACTGTCGGTTGTTCCGACCTGCCATTGACGACCAAGGAAATATAAAATGTCAACTGTCGGTTGTTCCGACCTGCCATTGACGACAAGAAAATGAAAGTGTCAACTGTCGGGTTGGTTACCGAACCGTACCATTGACGACAGTGAGGATGCGGCTGACAAGCCGTTCCTTACAGAATTGCCCCTTCACTTGGGAAAAGGGATGCACAAGCTGTCGTTAAAGAACTTGCCACTTGGCACAACACTGGGGAATATGCACAAGCTGTTCGTTTGAACTGCCACTTGGCATAAAGGGTGACACCACTTAACCAAACAGATTGGGGGGATGACACTTGGGGAATATTTACTGGTGACTATGATGGGATGCCGGAGCAAAGTCGGGCTTTGGTTATGATTTGGTATTTGTGAGTGTAAATGATGACTCACTGGGGAATGCCAATAAAAATTGGGCTTTGTTTTGTAACATTATTGGAGATGACATTGGAGAAAAAGAAAAATGTGGATTGTTTGTGATTGATTGGTAAGAAACGTGATGGTTAAAGCAACCATGTACAGATGATATTGTGGTATGTTGCATGTATGAATGAGTATATGCATGAATGTATGTTTGTATGATTTGTATGATTGTACAAATGTATGAAATGCATGAATGTATGAATGTATGCTTGTATAACTCCCACTGGGGATGTTGTGAAAGATTGGCTTGCACTGGGGGATACCCTAAATGTTTTGATTTATTGCATGACCGACAACTTGGTGAAACAAGATTTAGACCGGTAACATGAGAAGTGGACCGACGTCGCATGGCAACACTCGGTAATCTTGATGGGATGATGTCGTAGGGAACACCTCCAAAACGTTGACGGGGTAAAGTCGTAACCGTTGATAAGGAATACATACTTCATGGGGAAATTGTTACTTCGCTTTGGGGAATCGTGTTAATCCGCTTGGGAAAAGAATTTGCGATTCCGCCGGGAATGTTTATGTTTTGTTTGGATGCCGAGCGAGGTCGGGCTTTGATGCTGGGTGCCGAGCAAGGTCGGGCTTTTATGTGGGGTGCCGAGTGAGGTCGGGCTTTTTGTATTTGTGCCAATGGTGATTGGGCTTTAGGGGTTGAGACTCCACTGGAGGGATGCCAATAAAATTGGGCTTTATTTTGTGGTTTCGCTGGGGATATAAGGATCATTTTGGAAGCATGATCGATATCCAGCCTTAGATGCCAACGGTGGTTGGGCTTTTGTGAGTAGGTGCCAATGATTTGGGCTTTTGATTGTTTTGGACAAGGTTGATTTTCCTGGGGAGTTTGTTAATCCACCGGGGATTGTGCTAATCCACTGGGGATTATGATTGAATGCCGAGCGAGGTCGGGCTTTGATTCACTGGGGATATTCCCTTTGATTCACGGGGGAAACTCCGCTGGGGAAATCTGTTTTAGCAATTGACCATATTTGGTCTGTGAAGTTTATCCGCTCTCGGGATAGCTGCTGCGCGCACTTCAATTATTCGCAAGTCCAAAGAGAATGTGCTTATTATTTATGCTTTCTAAAAAGATTTAAATTTTTCTTTTGAAAAAGAGTTTCGTTCCAAGTACTATTATCAAAAATAGAAGAAATGACTAAGCAAAATAAATGGGAATTCCCAACAAAATGTAAAGACTTCACTAGGAAGAAATTTTATTAATGGGGTGGTGGCCCGCCAATAGCGTGGCTCCACGGACCTTACAAAGTTTGAAAAAATGGTAAATATACAGGGAAGGTTCATTGAACAATAACCGCTATTCTCCCTAACAACTTTGAATTCACTGTTTGGATGCTTCAGATTCCGAGTCCTTTGACAGTTGATTTGCCCCAAGTAAACTGTAGTCAATCCGATGCAGTTATCTTGTCTTTTGATCCTTAACTTTTGCATAGGTGCCCCTTTCGGGTTTTCGACCTATCAGGATGATTATTTCTGTTTTGTGTCTCTAATTTTTGCCTGGACCGCCCTTTCGGGTTTTCAGTCCACCGAGACGCTCATTTTTGCCTAAGCCGCCTTTTCAGGTTTTCGACTTACCGAGCTGTTCTTTTGTTTTTAGACAAAATATTTCTTGACTACATCGGAATTCACAGGACGCGGCAAATCTTCGCCGTCCATTGTTGTGAGAATCAAAGCTCCTCCGGAGAAAACTCTCTTGACTACATACGGGCCTTCGTAGTTAGGCGTCCATTTGCCCCTAGGAAGTCGGGTTGAAAAGATAGGATCCTTTTAAGCACGAGGTCTCCTTCTTGGATTTCGCGAGGACGAACCTTCTTGTCAAAAGCTTGTTTCATCCTCTGTTGATACAGTTGTCCATGACACAAGGCAGTCATGCGTTTCTCCTCAATTAAGTTCAACTGATCGTATCTGTTTTGACACCATTCAGCCTCTGACAATTTAGCTTCCATCAAGATTCTCAATGACGGGATTTCGACTTCTACGGGGAGCACCGCTTCCATGCCGTATACTAAAGAGAAAGGGGTTGCCCCTGTCGATGTACGTACTGAAGTACGATACCCATGTAAGGCATATGGCAACATTTCGTGCCAATCCTTGTAGGTGACCACCATCTTTTGAACTATTTTCTTGATGTTTTTGTTTGCAGCTTCAACTGCGCCATTCATCTGAGGTCTATAAGGAGATGAGTTATGATGCTCGATCTTGAACTCTTGACATAGCTCCTTCATCATTTTGTTGTTCAGATTGGTCCCATTGTCGGTGATAATCCTGCTGGGAATACCATATCGACAGATGATATGATTCTTAATAAATCGGACCACCACTTGTTTGGTGACGTTGGCGTATGACGCAGCTTCGACCCACTTGGTGAAGTAGTCAATCGCAACTAGGATGAAGCGATGTCCATTAGAAGCTTTAGGTTCAATCCTACCAATCATATCGATACCCCACATGGAGAAAGGCCAAGGGGAAGATAGGACATTCAGAGCCGTTGGTGGCATATGGATCTTGTCCGCATAAATTTGACATTTATGGCATTTTCTGGCATGCTTGCAGCAATCACTCTCCATGGTCATCCAGTAATATCCGGCCCTTAAGATCTTCCTAGCCATTGTATGCCCACTGGAATGAGTCCCGAAGGAGCCCTCATGTATCTCATGCATTATACGATCGGCTTCTTGCTCATCGACGCATCTGAGTAGCACCATATCAAAATTCCTTTTGTATAAAACTTCTCCATTTAGAAAGAAGTTGCCAGCTAATCTTCGCAGAGTTTTCTTATCCTTGTTGGATGCCCCATGCGGGTACTCTTGCTTTTGGAGGAAACTTTTGATGTCATGGAACCATGGCTGGTTATCTATGACTGCTTCGGCTGCAAACACATGTGCAGGCCTTTCTAGATGCTCAACCTTGATTGTTGGAATCTCGCTCCGGCGACTGATCTCATACATGGAAGACAAAGTTGCCAAAGCATCCGCCATTTGATTCTCATCTCGAGGAATATGATGCAGCTTGACTTTGTTGAAGAAAGTTAGCAAACGTCTTGCGTAATCTTTGTAAGGAATCAAGCCGGTGTGGCGAGTTTCCCAATCTCCATTGATTTGATTGATCACAAGAGCTGAGTCTCCATAAATGTCGAGGTTTTTGATCCTTAGATCAATGGCTTCCTCAATTCCTAGAATACAAGCTTCATACTCCGCCATATTGTTTGTGCAGTCGAATGAAAGTCTTGCAGCGAAAGGGAGATGTTTGCCGTCGGGGGTGATGATAACTGCCCCAATTCCATTGCCATAGACATTGACAGCTCCATCAAAGATTAACTTCCATCTAGATTCGGGATCTGGACCTTCGCCGAATAGTGGCTCGTCATAATCCTTCATCTTTAGATACATGATTTCTTCATCGGGGAAGTCAAACTTGATTGGTTGATAATCCTCGATTGGTTGATGAGCCAAATGATCGGCAAGAATGCTGGCCTTGATAGCTTTTTGAGTGTGGTATTCGATGTCGTATTCTGATAACAACATCTGCCAACGGGCGATCCTTCCGGTTAAGGCGGGTTTTTCAAAGATGTACTTGATTGGATCCATTTTGGATATCAACCAAGTAGTATGGTTAAGCATGTAGTGGCGAAGACGCCTAGCAGCCCAAGCTAATGCACAACAAGTCTTCTCGAGTAGAGAGTATCGGGACTCGCAGTCCGTAAACTTCTTGCTTAGGTAGTAGACAGCGTGCTCCTTTCTACCGGTCTCGTCTTGTTGTCCGAGTACACAACCCATGGAGTCCTCCAATACGGTTAAGTACATGATTAAAGGTCTTCCTTCGACTGGAGGAATAAGTATTGGAGGTTCTAGCAGGTACTCCTTGATGCTGTCGAAGGCTTTCTGGCAATCTTCTGTCCATACTACTTCTTGATTTTTGCGAAGTAGCTTGAAGATGGGTCCACAAGTAGCTGTCATGTGGGATATGAATCTAGAGATGTAATTTAGACGTCCTAGAAATCCCCTTACTTGCTTCTCAGTTTGAGGAGCAGGCATTTCTCTGATGGCCTTGACCTTGTCGGGATCTACCTCGATACCCTTTTGACTGACAATGAAACCTAGAAGTTTTCCAGATCTCACGCCGAATGTACATTTGTTGGGGTTCAGGCGAAGCCGATATTTTCTTAGACGCTGAAACATCTTTAGCAAATATTCAACATGTTCCTCTTCAGTTCCTGATTTGACAATCATGTCGTCGACATATACTTCAATTTCTTTGTGTATCATGTCGTGGAAAAGAGTAGTCATGCCCCTTTGATAGGTAGCACCCGCATTTGTTAAGCCAAAAGGCATCACTTGATAACAAAAGGTGCCCCATGGCGTAATGAAAGATGTTTTTTCTCTATCTTCAACGGCCATTTTAATTTGATTGTATCCAGAGAAGCCGTCCATGAAGGAGAATACCTTGGACTTGGCAGTATTGTCGACTAATATGTCAATGTGGGGTAAAGGGAAGTCGTCTTTTGGACTAGCTTTGTTTAAATCTCGATAGTCGACGCACATCCGAACTTTACCGTCCTTCTTGGGAACAGGCACTATGTTGGCCAACCACTGAGGGTACTCTGATGTAACAAGAAATCCAGCGTTAATTTGCTTTTGCACTTCCTCTTTGATCTTGAGGGCCATGTCAGGGCGAGTTCTTCTCAACCTCTGCTTGACTGGCGGACATTCAGGCTTTAAAGGTAGATGATGCTCCACAATCTCGGGATCCAATCCTGGCATATCTTGGTATGACCATGCAAAGATATCCACATATTCTTCAAGAAGCTTGATGATTCTTTCTTTGACGGACGCATCCAATAATGCCCCGATCTTGATTTCTTTCTTGTCCTCTTCCGAACCCAAGTTGATGACCTCTATTGCTTCTTCATGAGGCTGAACAGTCTTCCTCTCTTGTTCTAATAGACGCTTGATTTCGTCCGGAATTTCTTCATCCTCTTCCTCTTCCGCTTCGTAAACAGGGAATTCAAAGTTGGGAGAGAGCCTAGGGTTAAGGTGTTCAACGGGTTTATGGACGTTTAGTCTGCAAATGATGGATGATTGATTTTAGTGAAATGAAAGAAAATGCAGACTTTTTGAAATTTAAAAAAGAAGAAAATATACTTATGATTGATTGATTTTTTTTGGTTTTTTGTGTTACCATTTTTTCGGAAAAACGACAATAAAACAGCGAAGTAGAAAGGTCGTGATAAAAACGACAAATTTTATTTATGATAATAGTACTTTAAACAAGCCCTACATGAGTCCTTCTTCGCTTTGGGCAAGACGAAGGGATCTTTTTTTGAAAGCGATAAATAAATAAACACATTACTTAGACAATTGAATAACAGAAGGAACATCGACAGCATCCCAATTGTAGCAAACTCCTCCGGGCGTCACATGGACATGTACCGCTTCTTCCGGCCCATCTTCAGTGATGGCGTTGACTTCCTTTGTGGCTTCCTTCAACATAGGACTAGCTCCTTGGTGCTCTTGAACCATGTTGATTGAGGAATCATGGTTCGGCAGCGGGTTAGTTTGGACGTTTGGGTTTGAGTCCTTGAAGGTCAGCACATTAGCACGGACTAGCCTTTGAACCTCACTTTTGAGAACAAAGCAACGTTCAATGTCATGGCCTGGTGCCCCTTGATGGAACACACAAGTAAGGTCCGGGCGATACCACTGTAGGTAATATATTTGGTACGGGAGGAGGTGCTCTTGTTTGTACGAGGTTCCTCGCAAGTAAAGCCGGGAGCAAATCCGCGTACTTCATGGGTATCGGATCGAATGCCGCTCTTGGGCGATTCTGATGGTTGAAGGGCTGTTGAGGTGCTTGAGGTCGGAACTGCTGCTGACCTGGTGGGCGGGGCTGTTGATAATATGGTTGTTGAGGGGGAGGCCTTTGTGGGACCTGAATCTGGTAGTTTGGAGGTGTTGAGATGGTAGGTGAAATGGCAGAGATATGCGGATATGCTGAGTACCCTCGATGAGGTCCTCCATGACCAATCATGCCGATATCTTGCTCTTTCTTCCTCGGGTAACCACCCCCGAATCTCTTAGTGCTGCTTGATGGAGCACTTTCTTTCACCAAGCGTCCCTCTCGGACCGCATCCTCCAAACGCACGCCCATGCTTACCATCTCGGTGAAGTCACTTGGCGCACTCGCAACCATTCGTTCATAATAAAAGGAGCCAAGAGTATTCAAGAATATCTTGGTCATCTCCCTCTCTTCAAGAGGCGGGCTGATCTGAGCCGCTATCTCCCTCCATCTTTGTGCGTACTCCTTAAAGGTCTCCTTGTCCTTTTGGGCCATGGCCCGGAGTTGGTCCCGATCCGGGGCCATGTCCAAATTATATTTGTATTGGCGGACAAACGCCTCTCCCAAGTCATTGAAGGTTCGGATTTTAGTACTATCCAAACCCATGTACCACTTTAAAGCGGCACCGGTTAAGCTATCTTGAAAATAATGTATGAGGAGCTGATGGTTGTCGGTTTGCGTTGACATCTTCCTTGCATACATTACCAAGTGACTTTGCGGGCAAGTATTCCCTTTGTACTTTTCAAAGTCCGGGACCTTGAATTTAGGAGGGATTTGGACATTGGGTACAAGGCAGAGCTCACGGGCGTCCTTCCCGAATAAATCTTTCCCTCGGAGGGCCTTGATCTCCTTTTGCATTTCCTCGAATTTTTCTTGGAAATCGGCCATTTTATCCTGGACACCTAAGCTTTCGGCACGAAAGATAGGCCCGTGATCATGTTGAGTGGTATGGACCACTGGCGTTGTAAAGGCCACAGTAGCTGGAGAGAAGGTAAACTCGGGTTGAGATACCGGAGTTTCTAGGAGAGTAGTGGGAATTTGGATAGACTCTTCACCGAACTCAAAAGGCATGCCCCACGTACAACCGAGGGGTTTAGAGTGTTGTGGAGCATTGACATGCAATGATGAAGTCGAAGCAAATGCTGATGCTTGCTCTTGAGAACTGGAGGGAGGAGGAGGTGTCGGGATTTGCGCGGCAGCTAGTAGCTTCACTAACTCCGTTAGTTTCTCCATCTCCGTTTTCATGGATGTTAGTTCTTCACGAAGCTCGTGATTCTCTTGCTCTAAATTCTCCATTTTCTTCTTTAAAGCTGCTCGAGTGTTGTAGGCGTGAGTCGCTTCAAGACGATGAGCCACTTCTCTTTACGGGAGGACGCGTAGTGTTGCGGAGAAAATGCAAACACTGAATACTCAATTTGGATTATGAGAAATCCTGAGGATAAGAAAGAAAAGGGAATGAGTTTTGGACTCGAAGATGGACATATGCATGATATTGAATGATGTTAATGTAAATGCATGAAAAATTTTTTGTTTTGCTTTACAATGAAATTAAAAAGTGCAATTAATTTCCTATAAAGCAAAGTGATATGCGAAAATTATTTTCATGCATGTAAATGTATGGTATGCATATGTATGTATGTTCAAAATTTCCCCCATCCTCACGTGTAGGCTCTAAGATGAGATTTTCTAAAAGGTCCCTAGAGATCACGGACTTCACATGGAACTATTGTCGTCAATTGCAAATGCTCGCAAGACCTCAATAAATTCCAAGTGAAATCTACTCTAGGCGGGGTTTTCGCATCTTCCCCTCAAGACATACGTCAAGTGGGCCTCCGCTACGCAACCCCATCCTATCTTAATTTTTTCTCAAGCTCGGGAATAGAGCCTCACACGTCCGGCATTAACCCGAACAATGTGGAGTAACACCGCTCAAGTAACCCCACAACATATATAATATAAATATAAA
This sequence comes from Medicago ruthenica, assembly GCA_018208015.1. Lineage (NCBI taxonomy): Eukaryota > Viridiplantae > Streptophyta > Magnoliopsida > Fabales > Fabaceae > Medicago > Medicago ruthenica. The sequence goes on along the minus strand of CM031372.1, from coordinate 75,524,626 downwards.
GCAATATGAGACAAATATATATAAAGCGAGAAAAAATAAACAAATAAAGATGATAAGGCATAAGCGTGCAAGCAAAAAATAAAACATTTTAGCCTAAAAGCCGACTAAGATAGGCTTGACTTATTTACGCACAAACAAAGTGTTTTATGCATTTTCCCCAGTGAAGTCGCCATTTCTGTCGCGTCGAATTTCGGATGTCAAGCTATTGACTAGCATTGAATCACTAAATTTAAATCACGACTGAACTTTTAATTTTTCGGGGAAAAAGGAAAAAAGTTCTAAATTACCTTGAAAAGAGATTTTAGGTTCGAAAGTCGATTATGCGAGGGGAAGGTATTAGCACCCCTCGCATCCGTTGTACTCAACGGGAACCTCTTAGTTGGCTTAGGCTTAAAATGTTTTTGACGTTTTGCTTGCATGCTTAATCATATATATATATATGTAAATGAACAAGTAAATAAAATGTGAGATGAAGAAAGAGATAAAAACAAACGAAATTGAAAAAAAGAGAAAAAAGATTTTTTAATAACGGGCTTGACAAGACGTCGGTCTTGCTCCTACGTATCTCCCGGTAGTCGGAGAATTCAAAGCTTACGTAGTTCTTGAAAAGAATTGTTTGAAAACGCACAAAGGCGTAAAAAGCTTAAAAAGGTAAAGACAGACGCTAAAGCGATAAACTCGCGCAAAGCGTAAATATTTAAGGAAAAAAGACAGACGCACAGAGGCGTAAAATGTTTGAAAATAAAGACGAACGCACGGAGGCGTACAATAAAATAAACGCGCGGAGGCGTTAAATTCACGCAAGGCGTAAATGTTTTAAAATTAACGCGCAAAGGCGCGAAAGGTTTGGATTGACCACAAGGGCCAAGATTGGCGAGTTGGATTCACTTTGAAAATAGAATGACGATTGTCCGAGCAACGAGACATACGTCAAGTGTTCGTACAACCGAGGAAAGGAGAGACATACGTCAAACCACCCTTTTTCATTCAAGTTTTGTTTGAATTAAAAAAAAGTATTTTTGGGAAGCTAGAAAAGAATGACGATCGTTTAAGCAACGAGACATACGTCAAGTGTTTATCCGATCGGGGAAAGGAGAGACATACGTCAAACCACCCTTTTTCATTCAAGTTTCGCTTGAATTTTTAAGAAAAATGTATTATTTAAAAACGCTCGTTTTTAGAACTTAAATAAAAATAAAAGAAAAGAAATTGTTCAAATTAGTTGTTGCAACCAAAATTAACAAGTTCATCGCTTAATGAAAAAAAAATGTTTTGTTGTTTTGGATTTTTTTATTTTGGAGTTAAGAAAGAAAAATAAATGCGGTGAAATAAACTAAACGCGAGGAATTAATAAAACGATCGTTGGATTTAAATAAAAAGATTTTTGTTTATCATGGATTGAATTATAAAAAATAATAAAAGAACAATGCATATTTATATATATAGGTTCCTAAATATATATACACTAATGACATAAAAGAAAAAATAAAATGAACACAATAGAAAAATAAAAATGCATGAGATAATATGATATGTAAATAAATAAATGAGGTGTTAAAAAACAATAAAACAATAAAAAGAAATAATTAATAAAAGAAAAAAATAAAATTTGCAAAGAAAATAAAAGAAATAAAAATTTGGGATGTGTAAAAATTAAAACTGGGGGGTACTAGTAGCAAAAACTGAATCAGATTTGAAAGAAAGGGCCCAATAAGCATTGGGCTTTCGTAAATTAATCTGGGCCGTCTGATTAATCAGACGGCCCTGATTAAATCACAGGGTAAAGAAACAAGGGCCGTATGATTAAAAAATCAAAGGCCTGGATCACGTGGGTGTACGCTAACGCGTACACCCTGCCACACAGAAACGGGGAGGGGTATAAATACCCATCTCCCCTCATTTCTCCTCATTTTTCAGCTTTTCCTTCTCTCCTCTTCTCTCATCCTCACCGCCCTCTCTCTTCTCTCTCATCCCTCCCTCTAATTTCTGTTCGGCCGGTGGTGTTCCGGCGTGGTGGCCGCCGGCCCACGCGGCGGCACCACCGCGCCGGAAAATTTTTTTGCCTCCTTTTTCAAAACAAATATACTTTTCTCACTTCCTTTTTCGTTTTAAACCCAAATCCGGCCTTAGATTTTCGAAAATTCTCACCAAAAAGCGTAGATCTAAGATTAAAAGTACAAAAAACGTCCCCTTTTTACCTCGTTTTCGTGTTCGGTTCTTGCTTTCTCTTTGTGATTTGCGTGCGTTTTTTGTGTTGCTATGTGTTCTGTGGTGCGTGAGTGCTGTACGTGTGTGTTGGTTGTGAGTTTTGCGAGTTTGTGCTTGGTTTGTGTGTATGCTTGCTGTGCGTTTGTGGTACTGTGCTGGGTTGTTGTGGGTTGCGAAAATTGTGTTTTGTGGTGGTGTTGTATGTGCGAAAATGGTACTGTGAAAAGGGTTGTTGTGGGTTGCGAAAATTGTGTTTTGTGATGATTTGTGGTTATGTTTGTGTTGCTGGAAAATATTGGTTCATAAAACTTCTTCTTCTTTTTTTCTGTTCTAAATTTTTCTGTGTGTTTTCCTTGTGATTCTGTCCTTGTTTTATAGAACTGTTTTGAGCTGCTTGTCATTGATGAGATAAGCTTGCAAGCTGGGTTTGGATAAAATTTCTGCTAGCATTAAATGAGGGATCAATTTGCTGGATTTTTGCAGGTTTTGTGATGATTTCTGGATAGAACTTGAGGATTGAAATGATGAAAAAAACACTGTTTGGGGCGTGTACAGTACTAGTGGCTGTGTTGACTGTGGACTTGGACTGGATTTGGACTTTTTGGACAAAAAATACAAAAAAGAAAAAAATAATAATAATAATAGTAAAAGTAATAAAATGATAATAATAAAAATTGAAATAAAAATTAATGGTAATAATAAAACTGAAATTAAAAGTAAAAATAAAAGGGATAAAATAAAATAAACAAAACAAAAATTGACATGAGGTATTTTAAAATACCTCCCTGCCGAAATTTCGTCTGAAACGACGAAAATTCTCGGCCTAAAAAAAAAATGCGTAAAACGAGACAATAAATAAACGAGACGAAAACGGGTCAAAAAATGGGGTATGACAACAGGGTTCGGTGTACTTCGTGAAAGTAAGAATTTTGTTTATGTTCGAAAGGAAACGCAAAGTCAAAGGATTGGCCAAGGAGATTTTATATGGTAATAGTGATCCCAAAGCGAATTGTTAAAATCAGAGTTGCGCAGCGGAGAAGTAATCTAATTATGAGTTAACAGACAAATCACAGCTGAAGTTTAGAGAAAAGGATGTTTGTGAAGTCCTTACCAGATGAATTACAGGAAAGGTATTCAGAGATTAATTCTCAAGTTACAGAATGATTGTAAGTAGTGATGACTTGAACTTATCATCAGTTCCAACAGGAGATTTTAATAGATAAGTCGAGGGATGTTTCAGATCTCGAAACTCATGGGATAAAAGAATCGAAGCAGTTTAATAACTTAAAAGGATGTGTTTACAGCAAAATAAGTACATAGTGAAGGAGGTCACATTTCATACGGTGATCTAGCTGTTTAGCTCAGTAACCTAAAGTTAATTTGAATAGAAAGTTTAACCCAAGAGGAATTATGTCGTGGCATGCAAGTTATTCCGCATCGTACCTACGTTATGCTAGCATGTCGCATGTAACAGGCTTGTAACAGGTTATGATTAGTATTGTGTATGCTGATCAGGCAGAGTTTATGCTACTTAGACAGTAGTGTAACATATTTATAGTCATGAGACATGTGTTAGTAATCGTGGTACGCGGTCGGTAATGTTTTAACAGGAAGGTCTTAAGCAGAACAGGTTTGTTGTTATTGAACAAATCTCAGTTGAGGAGTTCAGAAATCCTTGAACTTAATGTTCATAGTTAAAGGAATGAAATGTATTTCACAGATCAGAAGATTACTCATAGTTTATAGTAAAAGGCTACGTGAATTCAAGTTATGTATTAAAGGATTAAGAGTTTTAAAGTGCTATTTTGATAGCGAACAGAATAGAGTTTTCTTTTCTAAAACGGTTAATGCTCTTGAACAAAATAAGTTATTACGTCTGAGGGACGTAATCATAGTTACGTAAAGGGGGTGTGGATACTCTATGAGTACAAGCATGAGTTAAGAGCTAAAAGAATGACCTTGGTTGACGTGGCATCGACTCAAGTACATGTTGACTAAGTATGATGTCCCGTAATTGGACAATGATGATGCGGCGTACTGTGTACCCGATAGGAGTGTACACGTGCTCGATCGTGTATAGAAGCTATGTGCTATGGACTATATTATATGGTGATATGTGAGACGGTTTATGCCACACGTCACTTATACTGGATTTTCATAAGTTTGAAAGTATTGGTAAAGAAGAAGGTTCCTAAGACCTTTGGCTACATGTTATTGTTGATTATTAATCGGAGCATAACCGACAAGTGGGATTTCTCGAGCTTTAAGGATTCCCGCAGTGGGAATGTGAGCAATGCTCATGGTTGTGATAATAGCTACACCAGGACTACAGAAAGAAAGGAACGTAAACTAGAAGTTCAGCCATTACTTTGAATTTGAATCATGGAGGTAAGTTGTAATAGACTTTATTTCCGTTTGAGGTTACTCAATATCAGATGTCTTACAATGTAAGAATAAGCCTATGTAAAGAATGTAACAGTAAAAGGTCGTCTTACGAGGCGAAAGTCAAAGATAAGAATTATTTTGAATTAAAAGTAAGGTAATAGATTCATTGAAGAGTTGGGATAATTGAGGAAAATAGATCGACTCGACGTCTTCAGGTTAAGATTGAATGATCAATTAAAGAAGGACTGATAGAATTCAGTAAGGGAAATTCAGGACTCAATAATTTTAAATTGGATTTGTAAGAAATATGTCGAAATCATAGTCAGATAATATGGATATGTTGGTTCGGATAACCATACGTCCTAACAGGTAATAGTTATGTATTATACGTCAGACCTTTCGGTTGGAAAGAGATTGTCACATGTTTTGATTTACAAAGAATTGGAAATTTTCATAGTAGAGAAAGAGATAGAAAGGATTTACCTTTTCAGGATCGCAGAAGGATTTTCTAAATTTCGAGGACGAAATTTCTTTTAAGGGGGGTAGAGTGTAATATTCCGCTCACTCATGACTTTTAACAGTGTTACAGAAATTAAGCGAAAGGCAATGGCATTATCGTAATTTATGAGAGGAAGGGTTTTTAAAGGGGATAAACATGAAAATCTTCATGTTTATCATTTCCTTCTCTCTCTAGGAGCTGATTTTCTCCTCCCTCTCTCTAGAAATCGTCCCTCATCATCATCTTCCCCTTTAATCCATCAAACTTCTTCCTTTAATCTTGTATTTCAAGCAAGCTTTGTTTGGGAAAAGTTGGAACAAGAGTAGAGTTAAAGAAAAGCAAGAAAGAGCAAGAGATCAAGCTATGGTTTTGAAGTTAAAGTTAAGCCAGCACCAATTCAAGTTTAAGGTGAGCTCCTAGGGGTTTTAGAACCCACTTTGTGAGTTTTTGTGGAGTTTTGTTCATTTTGATCAAAGTTGGTAATTGTTACCCTAATCCCTATTGCTTGCAAATTCCTTGTTCAGACTTGTTTTAATCAATCAATTCATAGTTGTAATTCATTCCTTATGATGTTATAGTGCTTGGGTATGCCTTATTATGTCAAAAATGGTGGAAAAATCACGTTTTGAACCATTTCTGTGCTGACAAAATCGCCGGGCGAACTCGGGGCGATCGTGCAGTTACTGTTTGGCAAGTCTTCACTGCCTACCTTCGCCCAGCGAAGTGGATTTCGCCCAGCAAAATTGGGCAGCATTTTTATGATTTTTCTGCTTCGTTTTATGACCTGTGCACGTGTCAGGCGAGGCTTTTGGTAACCATTTTCAAAGAAAACCTTATTTTATAAGTAAAACACCATTGTGGGCATATCCGAGGGCATATAACGTATACGGAATAAAATGAACACGGGATTAGCAACGCATGATGAGTATAAGGGTTAGTTGAGTAGACAATCTTAAGATGGCGTATGATAACGATATGTCGAATTCCTTGATAGGAAAATGAGAATTATAGTATGAGTGTAAGGATTAATGGATAGATCCCTTGCACGTGAGTTGTTAACTCTTAAGGAAAGCATACGACTTTGGAAGTCAAGAACCTACTTTAGGTATATAAGATTATAGATGTATTCAATTTAGAATACAAGAGTAATAGGAATGCTTTGGCAATCATAGTCACAGATAAGGGTTATAGTGTTGGTTCTCCAACGATTATAGGTGGCTTATGAGAACGATAAGCCAAGAATCATAGGTTATAGACTATAAGTTACAAGAATGTTATATGTTCATAGTAATAGATTATATGTTCATACGTTAAAGTTAAAGAATTAAAGATTAAAGATATTGGCGTGCTTGCACGTTTCACAGTCATAGGCATGTTCAGCAGACTCCGGGATACGCCGGATGGGATTTCTCCGAGAGGGTTATCCACATGCAATTTCATAGGGAGTCCGGTGCTAGCCTGATTGTCAGGAGTTTCATCGGGTCATAGGGATGTTGTACTTCGGGGTTACTCCACCCGGATGCACTCCGTAAAATGAACTCAGATAATTGTTTGTTCAACGCTAACAGCTAACATAAAACTGCTATCGAACTGTGTTATGTTTTATGTTTTATAATTATAGTTAAAGTTACAGTTACAGTTATAGTCACAGGAAACATACAGTTATAGTTATAGACAGTTATCAGAAAGTGATCCTAGGTCTTTCCCTCGATCACTAAGTCATAGATACAGACATGATCACAGTTATGGATTTAGGCAAGTATAGTTATAGTCATAGGCCGTTATGGCAATGGTTATAGACAGTCACAACAAAGGTTATAGGCAGTTTAAGTTATAGTTACAGGAGGACTTATAGTCACAGGCAAGTAAAGACTTGGCGATCATAGGATATCCCCAAGATTGCCAAGGTAGGCATGGCGACCCTAGGTTCCCTGTGGTTGCCAACAGATGGTTGGGCTGGAGCTCACTGAGACATTATGTCTCATCCCATTCCTTCTGGTGCAGGTTTACAGGTTAGTCAGAGGTTCGTGACGAAGATCTTCATAGAGGTACTGGATGGAGTGCAATTGCTCATTGTGTACCAGCTCAGAAGCTTAATGGACATTTGTAAAAGTATTGTAACAGTATTGGATTATTGTACAAACGAGTAAACATGTATTTATTCTGTTGTGATGTAATATTATTATTGAAATTTTTAAATGTATCCAGTATCAGTTTAACGCACATGCTAATATACTAGTTAAAGTTAGTATGGGTGTTACAATTGGTATCAGAGCAGGTCGATTCAGACCGTGCCATGGGTCATTAAAAGATTCAATAAAAGTAGTGGAATGATTGGGTTCCAGATATTGTTCTAAATGTCACATCTAGTTGAGTCTGATCAACTCAGTCTAGTATATGACAGTTAGGACAAATATCCGAGAGCTGAATGTGACCAAGGAGGAAAGAAGTGTTCAAAGGGTGAATGTTAAGACGTCAGATTCTAAGATGAATTTGGCAAAGTGTTTTGTGTCAAAGGATGGTTCTCTAACAGTGGAGTAACTGAGCCAGTTAACGGCAAAGTTTCAGGAATATAAGAGGTATTAAAGGATAAGGTCAGGTACCTTAACTAGTTGGACGCATCATTGAACGATGCCTTCTCTTTTTGACTCATATTTTTCTTTGTTTATTATCTTTTTAATATTTATTATTTCATTATAATTTTTAATTTCTTACTTTTACCTTTTATTATCTTTATTATTTCATCTTTATTTTTAGATTTTTATTTATTAATATTTATTATCATTCTCATTACTATTATTATTATTAATATTATCGTTACTATTATCACTACTATTATTATTAATACTATTATTATTATCTTTTTTCATTAATAATATTATTATTATCTTTTTATCAATGTCTTCTATTATTATTATTTATCATTATCATTATCATTATTATTACCATTCCTACTATTATTATCTCTTTCATCATTATTTTTATTATTATCTTTATTATCATTTTCATTATTTATTTTTATTATTATTTGTTTTATTGTTTTATTTTTAAAAGAAAATTAAAAAAAAGGAAAATTAAGGATTTCGCAGAGCGATGTTCCAATCGTTCTGCGAACTCTGCGATTTTTGCAGGTTTTGATTTCTTTGATTTATCTTTCTTTTGTTTTCATTATAGTTATTGTTATTATCATCTATTATTATTATTATTATTATTATTATTATTATTATTATTATTATTATTATTATTATTATTATTATTATTATTATTATTATTATTATTACTATTATTATCAATTTTGGCTGTTTGAATCCAACAAAGCAAGAAATGAAGCATGTGCCATTAAAGATTAAGGTAGGAAGGTTTTTGTGCTAACCAAGCATGTGCCAAGCAAGTTGGCTGCCCTTGGGCAGCTCTCATCCCTCCCAATTGCCTGCAATCTGACCCTGAGCTTTCCAGCAAGCAGCTTACTCATTTTCTTCTTCCTTTTCCACCCTAAAACCAGTCAAACATAGGTGCCTTTTGCTTGCCCAAGAGCTGGTTTTGCTGCCCTGTTTCAGCTTTCCTCCTTCCCTTCTCACAACAGCCCACATGTTCCTTTTGCTTCTCCCAACCTCTGCACATTGCAGTGCACGTTTTCCTTGCTTGTCCTCTCAAAATTGCAAGGACCAAACCCAAAGAATGACTCAAGTTGCAAACAGCCTTGTTTTCTCACTTTTTCAGCATTTTTTCTGTCCAAATCAGCCCCTTTTGCTCTGAAATTTGGCCAAAGTCTTGACCAAGATTGCAAGGCAATGTCACCTCTTCTCTTTTGCATTAAATGCAAAGCAAATAGCTTGATTTTAGCCCACAAAACAGCTTGGCTCTAGAGATTTTCCATCATTGCATTTGATTTCATTTTTGCCTATAAAAGCAATGCATTGCATAAGGATTCAACACAATTCAATATACAGATTTTGAGAGTTCAATACACAGAATTTTTAGAGCAGAAACACAGTTCTTCCAGCAAGAAAAAACCAGTTATTGTCATCCATAATCTTCAACATTCCAACTTTGCAAAACCATCATCATCCAAACCTCTTCCATACTCTTGCAATACAAGCATTGGCTAGGAGCTTTGTAAGTCATTCTGAACTTATCATCTTGCATTTACATCACTATTTGCATTTATTTTTGGTTCTTGCTTGATCCAATCTCAGTTTTGCATCCTTAATAATTTAACTCATTTTGTTTGAAAAAACCTCTTTTGAAACTTCAAAGAAATCACAAATTTGCAAAACACTAAACTGAGTTGTTGTACTCCCTTTCTTACTAAATTCCAAAGCTTTTCAATCCCCTTAAGGTTCTGAAGTTTGTTCAGAAGCAGCTTCTGAACAGAAGTTCAGAAGCAGCTTCTGAGTTTCAAAAATTGCAGAGTTCGCAGAGCCAAGTTATGGTCGCTCTGCGACCATGACAGAACTCAGGCTTGCAGAGCCAAGTTCAGGTCACTTTGCGATCGTGACAGAACTCAGAACCTGAGTTCAAGCTTCCAAAAGCTAATTTTTGAGGTTCTAACCTAAAAATTCAGAACCTAAGAGGATTAAAACTCATTTTTGTCCAGAAACATAACAAGAGTTTTGCATGATATTGGAAATTTCACAAGTTTGAGCTACAATTTTGGATAACTTGAGAAACAAGTTATGTTCATCAATTTCCCAAAATCAAACTTGAGCAATAAGCTAGGTTCAATAAATTTCAAAACTAAACTTGAACAACAACCTTGTTCATGAATTTCAATCAAACGTGAACTTGAGCCGAACTTGGTCATTTTTCAAAATCAAGCTTAAATTTGAGCCGAACTTGTGCATTTTCCAAACTTGTGCATCTTTTCATGAACTTGTTCATTTTGCAAACTTGAATAACACTTGTTCTTGAGTTCCAATAACTTAAGCAACAAGTTATGTTCACTATTTCCAACAAACTTGAAAACCAATTTGTTCATGATTTTCAACAAACTTGTTTTTGAGTTCCAACACACGTGAATAATGCTTGTTCATTTTTGCATCATAAACTCGAGGCAAACTTGTTCCTTTTTTTTCGAAAACTTGAACAACATTTGTTCATAGGTTGCAACAACTAATTTGAGCAACAAAATTTTCTTAGGTTTTTGAACCAAGTGTTGTGCTCTCTTTGAGATTTCTTTAAGTTTCAACAAAAACTTGAATGAAAAAGGGTTGGTTTGACGTATGTCTCTCCATTCCCCGGTTGCACGAACGCTTGACGTATGTCTCGTTGTTCGGGCAATCGTCATTCTATTTTTCAACGAATCCAATACATCAAACCTTTTCTTGGTCCTCCGTGACCAATTCAAACTTTTTTGGCCCTCATGGTCAATTCAAACCTTTTCTTGGTCCTCCGTGACCAATTCAAACTTTTTTGGCCCTCGTGGTCAATTCAAACCTTTTCTTGGTCTTCCGTGACCATTTCAAACTTTCTTGGCCCTCGTGGTCAATTCAAACTTTTTACGCCCATGCGCGTTTTCCAACGGATACCATCGCCCGAGCGCGAGTCCGTCCCCTTTTTTAATCAAATCTTTTTTACCTTTTTTAAGCTACCCTCATAACGGTAGTAGGTAAAAAAACTTTTTATCGGTCTTCATTAAGCTATCCACACAACGATAGTAGACCATGTTTCCTTTTTTATTCAAACTTTTTCGCCCAAGCGCGATCAAATCATTTTCCATAATTAAAATCAACCAACACACAAACATTTTCTACAAAGAACTACGTAAGCTTTGAATTCTCCATCACACCGGGAGATACGTAGGAGCAAGATTCACATCTTGTCAAGCGCATTAATAAAAAACTTTCTTTTTCCTCTTTATATATATTTTTTCTTTTTCCCTTTTAATATATTCAAGCATGCAAGCGAAACTTGAAAAACATTCTAGCCTTAGCTAACTAGGAGGTTCCCGTTGAGTACAACGGATGTGAGGGGTGCTAATACCTTCCCCTCGCATAATCGACTCCCGAACCCAAAATCTTTAACATTGTGGTAATTTAGAACTTTTTCCCCTTTTCCCCGAAAAATTAAAAGTTCAGTCGTGATTTAAAATTAGTGATTCAACGCTCGTCAATAGCTTGATATCCGAAATTCGACGCGACATTGTAGATTCATCTTTTACAACAGCCATTGTGTATTTCAGGACAAGGATACAGAGAGGACGATTGGACATGCTAGAGAAGGGAATGGCCTTTACTATCTTGAAGAACCAAATCAGCTTGTTACAGCAAACAATCTCTTGTCTTGCTCTTTAATGTCAGAGTCACTTCTCACAAGCAAAGAAAAAATTTTGCTTTTCCATTGTCGATTAGGACATCCCTCTTTTGGAGATCAAAATTATGTTTCCAGTTTTGTTTTCTGAAGTTAAAATTGAGACCTTTCATTGTGAAGTCTGTGAAATTGCAAAACATAAGCGTGTACCTTTTCCTTTGAATAATAAAAGATGTACAATTCCTTTTCACCTTGTCCATACTGATGTTTGGGGTCCATCCACTATTCCAAGTGTGTTTGGGGCTCGATGGTTTGTTACTTTCATAGATGATTGTACCCGGGTTACTTGGCTTTTCCTTCTTAAGAATAAATCAGAAGTAAGTACTGTTCTCCCAAAATTTGTCTCAATGATAAAAAATCAATTTGGTACAAATATCAAAAGAATTAGATATGATAATGGGAGGGAGTTCTTCAATCATGTCATTACTCCTTTTTGTGAAAAAGAAGGAATAATTCACGAGTCTTCATGTGTGAAAACACCACAACAAAATGGAATTGCAGAAAGAAAAAATGGCCATCTTCTTGACCAAACTCGGGCGTTGTTGTTCCAAAATAATGTTCCAAAGTATCTTTGGGGAGAAGCTGTTGTCACAGCGACATACCTCATTAATCGGCTACCCTCTAGAGTGTTGGAGTTTAGGAGTCCTATGGATATTCTTTCGTCCTTCTATCCAAACATTTCTACCACTAATAATCTTACACCGCGGGTGTTTGGGTGTGTCTCGTTTGTTCATATCCATAGTCAAGGTAGGGGAAAACTTGACCCTAGAGCTCTAAAATGTGTCTTTGTTGGGTACTCTAATACTCAAAAAGGGTATAAGTGCTACCACCCTCCATCAAAAAAAATCTTCGTGTCTCAGGATGTTACCTTTCATGAAGGACAAGCCTATTTCACTCAACCTTATCTTCAGGGGGAGAGTCTTAGTGAAGATAAGGATAATAATCTTGAAACTTTTATTCTTCCTGATCTTGAATCATATTCCCATAAGCTCAAGTCAAGAGGAGAAATGGTTGGAAAAGAAACTGAAAATGAGGCATTGACCGAAGGTGGATTTGGACGTGAATCTGGAGACAATGAAACATTGGTTGAAAACAGAGCTGAAAATGACAGGTTTGGAAAGAATTTGGTGTATGCAAGAAAATTGAAGGCCATTCCTGAATCAACACATGTCCAAGAGACTGATCCAAGTCCTTCAATACATGTAACAAATTCTGATTTCTTAGTTTTACACGATAATATTTCAGTCCCACAAAATGAAACAGAAAATTCAATAATTGAAAATAACCATGACCTCCCAATTGCCATCAGAAAGGGGGTTAGAGAATGTACAAAAAGGCCATTATATCCTCTCTCAAATTATATTTCATTTCAAAACTTTTCTCAAACTCATAAAACCTTTCTTGCAAACTTAAATACCATCCCAATTCCAACTGATGTTTTTGAGGCATTAACCGATAAAAATTAGAAGCATGCTATGGATACAGAAATGGAGGCATTGGAGAAAAATAAAACATGGCAGTTGGTTCCTTTACCAGAAGGGAAGAAACCTGTTGGTTGCAAGTGGGTGTATAATGTAAAATACAAGGCCGATGGGACAGTTGAGAGGTACAAAGCAAGGTTGGTTGCCAAAGGTTTCACACAAACCTATGGGATTGATTATTCAGAAACTTTTGCCCCAGTGGCAAAGATGAATACAGTCCGAGTTATATTATCCCTTGCTGCCAATTACGGGTGGGATTTACAACAATTTGACGTGAAAAACGCATTCTTACATGGAGAGCTTGAGGAAGAAATTTATATGAAGATTCCACCCGGATATGAGAAAAATGTTGCTGTCAATTCTGTTTGTAAGTTGCAAAAGGCATTATATGGGTTGAAACAGTCACCTCGGGCATGGTTTGGAAGGTTTACTAAGGCTATGACAGTCTTAGGGTACAAACAGAGTAATGGAGATCATACACTGTTCATTAAACACTCTACTTCAGGGGGAGTAACATTGCTATTGGTATACGTTGATGATATCATTGTGACTGGAAATGATTGTCAGGAACAACAAGCCTTAACTCAACATTTATCAAAAGAGTTTGAAATGAAAACTCTTGGGAGGCTGAAGTATTTTTTAGGAATAGAGGTGGCTCACTCAAAAAAGGGCATTTTCATATCTCAACAAAAGTATATCATAGATTTGCTCATGGAAACAGGTAAGCTAGCTTGTAAACCTGTGGGCAGTCCTATAGATCCAAGCCATAAGTTAGGTAATGCTGAAGAAGGTGCAGTGGTGGATAAGGAAATGTATCAAAGATTGGTTGGGAGATTGATTTACCTTTCCCACACAAGGCCAGATATTGCATTTGATGTAAGCATTGTTAGTCAATTTATGCACAATCCAAGGAAAGTTCATTTACATGCAGCTTATAGGATTTTGCAATATCTTAAGGGAACTCCAGGAAGAGGGATTTTGTTTAAAAGGAATGGGAATGCTACTCTCGAAGCTTATACCGATGCTGATTATGCAGGCTCAGTTACTGATCGAAGATCCATTACAGGGTATTGTACATTTCTAGGCGGAAATCTTGTAACTTGGAGGAGTAAAAAGCAGAATGTTGTGGCCCGATCTAGTGCTGAAGCTGAGTTCCGAGCTATGGCACAAGGTATTTGTGAATTACTTTGGCTGAAGATTATCTTAGAAGATTTGAAGATTAAATGGGATGGACCTATGAAGCTTTATTGCGATAATAAGTCAGCAATTAGTATAGCTCACAATCCAGTTCAACATGATCGAACGAAACACATTGAGGTGGATCGGCATTTTATCAAAGAGAAGCTTGATTGCGGTATGATTTGTACTCCTTATGTTCCTTCACAAGGTCAACTTGCGGATATCTTCACCAAAGGATTATGCTGCCCAACTTTTGAAAGAATTGTGTCCAAGCTGGGAATGGAGAATACCTATTCACCAGCTTGAGGGGGAGTGTTGGAAATTGAAATACATTAATTATCCTCTTTTTCCAAGTAGCTAAGGTTCATTTTACAGCATGAAGATAAGTTCAATGTATCTTAGGAAATTGTGTTAGCTTTATTATCTTGTAAGTTGCATATGGTCATTTATTACCATTGCAATTACCACGTCTATAAATTAAGCCTGCTGCTGAGAGCTCTGTAACTCAAGCATATTCAGAAAAATATTCAGGAAATATTTTTTCTATCTTTTCACACAATCCTTACAAATTCAGAACCTAACTATCGGTTTCCTTAGGCTGTTTGTTTGCCTTTTCTTGTTTTGGCCTAGTCCCCCTCTTGTATATATTTTTCCCTTTTTTTTAATAATATTTTTGGAGTTGGCAGTAGAGAATGGATGGGTCAGTTAGGTGCCAAGTGAGGAATATTGTTGATGTCACTTGAAGAGAGGTTGTGTGATGAATATTTACATTAATATGTTTGGAAACTTTATGACTGGACGTAGTCCAAAGTTCTGTTGGGGGAAATGAGACCAAATGTAAATCTCTAATAAAAAAAAAAGAATGACAGCAACGAGACATATTGCACTAAATAACTTATTCATGATTTCTTTTATTGTGACAAAGTATTTTTTAATAGTAGAAATTATAAAATGTTGGTTTTATTTTTTGTTGAAAAGTAACAGATTTTATGTAGATAGAAGTAACTTAGCTGAAATCATAAACACATGCATCACCTCACTCTGGTGCTTGGTGCTGCGGAAATGAAAGTAAAAATTGTTTAAAAGAGGGAAATGAATAACTCACTGTGAAATAAAGTTCCCAGAGACGCGGTGAAGCAATAACAGTATATATCTAAAGTCCTAATGAAATCATGGTTTGGAGTTCCTCCACTGATAAACAACTCCAATTTTTTAAGATATTGAAATGGATACAAACTCCTTGGAAGAATGGCTATATATATGTCACACCAAAAGTAACAATTAGGAAACAAACTTCAAAGAATGGAGAACTTTCTTCTTCTGAATCAATAAACTTCAAAGTCATTCACGAGTCCTTCATCATACTTAACTAATTGAAAATATATAAAGACATAATACAATCAGGCAACTCCCTAGTATTCTCAATACACACATTGTTTACCTTTTTGCTCATCTTCATTGCTACAGTGATGAACACAATATACCAAATAGATTAAGTTAGCATGGTGATTGGTAACCGTTATATATCTAAATAAGAAAACAAATGAATAAACTTGGATATTGCAGCAAAGTTTAATCTATACTAAACAAACATATGAATAACTTTGAACATAAAATTGTGTATTAATTATTCTATATTTTCAAAGAAATAAAAAGATGAAATGTAGTTAGTGTATTGTCAACCGTCAAAAAATAAAGTGAATTATCAAAAGAAATGTATTATTTGAGTATAATAAAAAAGTGTATTATCGAGATGCCTATATTGATAGTGTTTTTCACATGTTTTTTAAAACAAGTTGTTGTAGTCCCGCATCGGGAACTTTGGCAACCAAAGGAGTGGTAAAGTGGTTATAAATAAGTAGAGTAAAACATGACTGAAAATATGCAAACAAGTGTTCCACTTGGAACCAGCTTCACAAAGCAAATTATATATTATACTAAAATGTAATAAACTATAATATGTCCATGTATTTTTTTGTTGCAAATAGAGGGTGATGTGTTATGTTGATTTGGCATATTGGATGATAATTAGTCATACGGTGAGAGAGACCAAAACCAAAATAAAATTTGTATAGAAACCAAAACCAAAAAACCAACACTATCACCGATCGATATTTTTTCCCTTTTATTCTTCTTCTTCTTCTTCATCTTCATTTCCTTATTCATAAACTTTCTCAAAAAAATAAAAATCCAAAACAACTAAAAAAATATTAATTAATTGTTATGACCACTAGAAAATTAAAAAGCTCAAATCAACAATAGGTCTTCATTACCAAACATCAATGTATTCTTCAAACTCATATCCATAACAACAACACCAACAATCACTACATCAAACAGATTTCTTATACTCTTTCGTTTATTTTGAATCAAACGAGATTTCGTTGTGAATTGAGAGTTCTACTCACTCCCTCATTTCTTCTACACCCTCCTTCATTGGGTACAACCACTTTTGATTGAAATAAACCTCATTGGATACAACCAACTTTTCTTTTGAATCAAATGAAGTATGCGGTTTTTTATGTTGGTGATTTTCGTTTTTAAACTTTTTTTTATTAGGTGACCTATTCATTTATGATGTGAGAGTGTTTTTTTAGTGATGATTTGGCGGTGTTTATTATGCATATTTATGTTACATTTGGAAATACATTTACAAAAAGAAGTGACATTAGGAGGTAACACAGTAGGTTGATTTTTTAAAAACTGTGATATGAAGGGCACTAAATATTACATTAGGAAATGGTTTGAATAGGTTGGTGTTTATATTTAAGTGTACACATGTTTATATTACTCTTTGACGAAGCTGAATTTTTTTTTTCCAACTGAAGACTTACTCTTTGATTAATGTCATGTCACAATGATTTCTGCTCCGAGTACAATTTTTAATAACGTTTTTTGAAGAAATGTTTGGTTCACTTTAACTTTTTTTGAATTATACTGAAACTAAATAATCAACAATAGTGCTTCAGATCAAAAAGAATTTGTTTATCATTACAACAAAATGAGACATTGTTTCATTTCGCAGCACTACTGCAGGCCATGTAACTTTGCAGATTTAGTCACAAGTCTACTTTACTCTACCTCTGTCCTCTGCACTTTAGCACTTGCTTACAGCACTGTCCGATAGGAAGTTGAAGTTTCTAAGTATGAAGGATCCGATATCTAGGGATATGATGTTTGAAATAGACCATTTTATCTCACCCTTCGACTTAGCTAAAGCAATGTGTCCTTGCATAATTTCGATTGCAAACATTTATGATCTGGATGGGAATGAGTCGAATGACTTATCCCTTACTCTATTGGTGAACTTATATATAGCCACATAATTTATTAATACGTTAGCACTTCAAATTTGTTCTTCCAATAGCCAATGTATAGCGTGTCTTGTTCCAATGCTTTTCGCAGCAGCCATGCGTCCACAATCCCTTTTTAACGTGAAAATAAGAAGCTAGCCTTTCTTACTTTGAAAAAATGCGCGTCTACAAGCCTTCCACTGCAGTTTCAAACATAATAGTAGCCATGGGTTTAGCATGACAGACTGACAACGTGCTTTAACCTCACAACATTCATACATTTATCTGTTGGTTTTCACTTTCATAGGCCATTCGATCACATTGATAATTTGGGTGATATAATTCAGAGATATTTGGTCACTCTGGTAATGGTTACAACATAAACCATAATTCTAAGTTTCTTGTTTTGCTGTGAAGTTATGATGCAATTCTTACACTACATTTATAACAAACAGATATTTAGGCCAACAAATGGTTGGCTGCAATACAATTTGAGCTACGCACAAACTATCCAAAAAAGATATATACGCCCTCGCAGCAACCAAATATTTTTTATTTGTTCAAATAGCATACAGAAACATTCTAAAACCATATTAATTCACAATACTACAAAATGATAAATAGACCTTGTTAACCACTTCATCTTTAACCATTTCACACATGAAATTCAATATTTTTCGAACAAAGTTATCATCATCAAAACCCATATTCCATATTCCAGCACCTATATAGAATCTACCACAAGGCTCAAAAGCTATTTTTTTAAGAGAAGAACTCGTATTTTCCAAAGGTTACAACTTTGTTCAAAAGTAACAGAGCTGAAATCACATAAATTTCAACTAGTTGTTCATGACATATTACATAAACAAATCGCTTTGGTTCTCTAAAAATGAAAGTAAAAATTGAATGTATGTCCCTGTAACCAACTACAAAGTGCATAAACAATCCAATTTATAAAATACGAAGAAATATATAAAAAGACGAGAATGAATGACTCAAAGTGAAACAAAGTTCCTGGAGACGCGCCAAAACCATTACAATATCTAAAATCCTGAAGAAATCATGGTCAAGCGTTCCTCCACTGATATATCAAAGGCACGTTGGATTTCTTCATTCCTAGCTGTGTTCCAAAAAAGATTCAATAATTGAAGAGCTTTTATACAACATATCCTCATCTGACCTGTATAGTCTAAGGAAGTTATATTCAATACATCAATGTCTAACTTCCAAGGAACGTTGTCAAAGTCGTGTTCAAACAACGCAACTTTGGACTGATAATATGGATGGAAAACTCGAATGTGCATCCACAGAAGGTTAGTTCCTCAAGTTGGTGACAATTAGAAAACAAACTAGGCAGGACATACTTTGGTACAATACAAGGAATTGAACCAACAAAATTTTGTCAATTTTTTCATTCCACAAACAACATCAGGTTGCATTAGTATACAATTGCACTTAAGTTCAAATGACAGTGTTAGACAGTTTTTAAGTGTGAGGTGTACAAGATTGATGCAATTATAAAACAGACCCTAAAGCACATGTATGGTGATAGAAGACAGTTTTGTAGGTGTAGATACTTTAAACAATCATTTTCAAATAAGGAAAATTTGTATATAGTCACATAATTTGTAATTCGCTTTAGTACGTGGTACGCAAGGTTGTCAAAATCGGGACTTTGCTTCAGGTCGAAAGAATCGCAAATCGTAAAATCGCAATCAAAATCGAAGGATTTTACTCAAGGACTATTGTAGAATCGATATAGGATAGCAAAATCACAAATCGTAAAATCGCAATCAAAATCGAGGATTCTACCAAAACAAAAATAATGCTAAATATATGTTATAAATTGCAAATAGTCATAAATGACTCAAAGTTCAAAGTCTACAAAAGACATATACATAAATGACTCAAAGCCTAGATGCCAAATATTTTTAGTAGTCGTAACAATGATAAACAACCTAGACAAAATACTTAAAGGCAAATCCTAGATGCTTGACAAAAAACTTGATCATAAGTGAGTAAGTGGCTATTAAGTTTCAAGGCAAAGACTAGATGCCTAACAAAATACTTAAAGACAAAACCTATATTCAATCATAAATCACGAAGAAATCGTCAATTATATGGATTACCCCCCATCATATCAACATGTTCATCTTCATCAATCTCATCATTTCCTCCATCAATAGATGAACCGTGATGAGGAAGTGTGGTGTGAAGTGAAAGAATGAAAAAACTTGGCCTTTTTGGTATTTATAGAACCGGGTCATGGGTACAAATCGGGTCATTTGACGAACCATGTCAGAATTCTTTAAAATGGACAAAATCCGTTCAAAATCTTGCGATTTTGAACGGATTTCACGATTTTGTGCGATTTTGTCTGTTTTGGGATTCTGCTATGGATTTGAGTCGTTGAAGCTATGTAAAGTCGCAAAATCATGGATTTTGGGACTTAAGTCGCGATTTTGACAACAATGGTGGTACGAGTTCGCGGTATGCTACATGAGAAAAATTTGGTACGTATGAGATAGGCGGTTCGTAATGGTAGTACTAGCAATTAACTATGGTGTAAGCTATCACGATGCCCATATTTGGTAGCGTATTTTAAAATGTTGTATTTTAAAACAAGTTGCTGCCCACATCGGAAACTTTGGCAAACAAACCAAAGCTAAAGTGACTATAAATTAGTAGTGTGGAATAAAGTGACTATAAAGAGTTCTACTTTTTATTATGTGGATTATTCTTCAACAGTGTATTGCATTTTTTGATTTTATATCTTAGTGCTTTTGATTTTAGTGCAACACATGCAATGCTATTTTGAAGGATTTGTCAATATAATTAAAAGTTATAAAGAACTTTTCGATTTGGTTGTTAAGATTTTAATTATTTTAAATGCACATTTTTGGTATACTTATATTCCAAAAATTTGAATCTTTTATATTCCATTTTAAATACCAGATTTGTGGTCCCTTTATTTATTTATTTTTGAATTTCATCGCATCCCATCTGTAATATGTGTTATTAGTCTCCTTGAATGTTTCATATTTTGCTTTAAATTTGTCATCAAATACGGACTATTTTCCATCGCATATTTTTCTCATGCATATGTTGATGGATTGAATGGATTGGTGTCAATTGTTTCATTGAATTACTAAAGTGTTAATTTTTTCGAGCTCCAATCCCTGCACAAAATGTCCCTGTTATTTATCAAATGAGCTACACTTGTGATACACTTGTTATTATGTCTTTATATATGCTTATTATAATATAATTTTAGTGTTTTTTTTTGTACACATCATTATATTAACAGTGCTTTGAGCTAGTTGTAATTCTTTTTCCATTCAATATTTGCTGTTTAGTTTAAGCTATGAGTGAGTACAACGTTCAAAAATGGTTTTTTGTTCAAGATATGTTTGGTTTACTTTACTTATTTTTCATCCTGAATAATTACGTGTAACCGTCCAAGACAGTAATTACTAATTATGTATGTTGTGTTCCTTACAATCTAACATCACCCACTTTTAGAAAACCAGATTCAAAGACTCATCATGGAGTTGAAGTAAATGGTTTATGCTATAGCTAGATGGAAATGGTGTGCATTGGAAGAAGACTAGAAGTCTAAAATTATTGTCCATATCTTTTGCTTATAGAAATCTGAAATTGCAGGCTATTTCTTTTGCTATTCCCAAGTCATTGCTAGATATTTGAAATGGTTTATGTTGTATATTAGCTTGTAGGTTACCAAAAATTGTATCTCACCTTAGTTTGTATGACAGGTAACAAGAAAAATATGAAATTGTTATATATCTTTTAGCAGAATTTGTTTATCTCTACAAAAAAAATTGGGTCATTAATTGCATCAGACCAACAGTGCCTTAGAGAATCAAGTAATTTTGTTTATTCTTACAAAAGTGCTTCAGATTAAAATTGAATTTGTTTATCTTTACATTAAAATGAGACATTGTTTCATTTCGTAACACTGCAAGTCATATAATGTCGTCAGGGTGGCGTTTAGCATGGGAATGAGAAGTTTTTTTTACCATGGGAAAAAAAATTTCAATCATTAGATTAATGAGGATCATTAATCTAATCATGGACTGCCTACACCATATTTTTTTCTTTTCTCTTTTACACTCTTATATTTTTGTTTAGATTTGGAATTTTTTTCTTTCCTTGATCTGGAAACAATTGTCCGAATTTTCTCGCGCCCACGCAGGCGCACGCCCGCCCTGACTTAGAGGTTGAATTTTTTCACGATTTTTTGCAGGCATGTTTAGGACATAAAAACTACATCGCCCACAAAAAACGAGAATTTTCCGACAAGGGACGGATTAAATATGAACTTTTTACACGCCAAAAACTCAAAAACGCGAAACAACAAAACATGCACCTAGAAAACGAATTTTGAGCTGGTTTTTTGCAGACACCTCTATAAAAATACATATAGAGGATCTGTAAAGTTTCGTAGCATTCTGACAAAGCCTCGATTTATTTTGGAAAAAAGCGCGTGTCGGTCGAAAAATAAAAAAACCAGCTCTAAATTCGTTTTCTAGGTGCATGTTTTGTTGTTTCGCGTTTTAGAGTTTTTGGCGTGTAAAAAATTCATATTTAATCCGTCCCTTGTCGGAAAATTCTCGTTTGTTTGTGGGCGATGTTGTTTTTATGTCCTAAACATGCATGCAAAAAATCGTGAAAAAATTCAACCTCTAAGTCACTCTTAATAATACGGGCGGGGCGCACGCGCCCGTGTTGGCGCGAGAAAATCCGGCCAATTGTTTCCAGATCAAGGAAAGAAAAAAATTCCAAATCTAAACAAAAATATAAGAGTATAAAAGAGAAAGAAAAAAATATGGTGTATGCAGTCCATGATAAGATTAATGTTCCTCATTAATCTAATGGTTGAAATTTTTTTCGCACTGGTGGGAAAAAACTTCCCATTCCCAGGCTAAATGCCACCTGTAGTCAGTTTGGTCACACCTATGAATTTTAGCACTGCAAGCCAATAGTTATAACAAATGTTGTCATTGGTTTAGCATGATAGAATGACAGGGTTCTCTTGCATGACAACATACATTTATCCTCTGGTTTTTACTTTCTTGGCCATTTAATCACATGTATTATTTGAATAAAATAATTCAGATATTCGGTGACTCTGGTAAATGGTTTTAACATGAAACATAATTCAGTTTCTTGAAGTTGTGAATAAGATATAATGCAATTCTTACAAAATTTTGGATTTACACTTCTAATTCCTTGTAAGCCTAAGTCAAAATAAGCTTACGGAAATCACAATGTCTCATATCAGTTCAGCTACACTGACAGTTCAACAATGCAGAATGTCTCATAGGCCATTCGATCACATTGATAATTTGGATGATAAAAAAATAAATTATCCCTACTAATGAGGTCCAATTATGTGTATCTTTTACCTTTCCACTTTCTGCATATTCGTTTTTAGAATGTTGTATTTTCTTTTATTTAAGGGGAAGAATTTAGAATGTTGTATTGTAAAACAAGTTGTTAAAGTCCCACATCGGAAACTTTGGCCAACAAACCACAGGTAAAGTGGCTATAAATTAGTGGTGTAGAATAAGAGTGAAAATATATGTAAACAAAGGGTTCCACTTTTCATTGTATATGCTCCTCGTATAGAAATGTATTGTATATTAATATTAATTAATTAATTTAATAATGCATGCAATGCTTTATTTTATGGGGTGTGTATCAATTAAAAGTGATAAAGAATTTTTCAATTTAGTTGTTAAAAGTTTATCCGGCTTAAATGCAGATTTTTGGTTAACTTTATTTTTGGGGACCAAAAATATGAATCTTTTAAATTCCATTTTAAATACAGATTTTTGTCCTTTTTTTTTATTTTTGAATTTTGTCCCATCCCATTTGTGATCATTTTTCAGTTTTTGGTACGTTATCGTAAAAGTGTAAAAAGTGTTGTTTTCAACTTAAAATTTACTTTTTTTTTACTACCTTAAATATGAGTACAATGGTCAAAAATGTTTTTTTCTTCAAGATATGTTTGGTTCACTTTAATTATTTTTCATACCGAATAACTATGTATGTTGTAGTCCTTACAATCTAACTAGGTTGGTGTCATAGTTTATTTATTTTATGCATAGTTTTGATTTTGCTGTGAAGCATTTGTTCATATTGTATTCATCTTGAGAAAAAAACTGCTGCACTAATCTTAGGAGCCTGTTCATTCATAAAGTATTTTCCTGAATAGGCTTTAAGAATAAGCTTTTTATTGAATACAACTTACATGATTCAATGTGTTACAAAAAGTATTTTGTTAAGTGAAAGATGAGAAGCTTGTTAAATGAACAATAATATTTTTAATCAGTCCGAGTTCATCTAAAGATCAGTTCTCACAAGATTCTTGCATCTAAACACGACACTTTCCAGTCGTGAGTCTAGCTTTTAAACTTATCCCATCGAAGATTTCCAACACCAGATTCAAAGACTCGTCATGGAGTTGACGTAAATGATTTATGCTATAGCTAGATAGAAATGGTGAGCAGTGGTAGAAGACTAGAAGTCTGAAATTATTACAGTATCTTTTGCTATTTCCAAGTCGTTCTTAAAAATTGATATGGTTATGGCTGTATATTAGCTTGTAGATGACCAAAAATTGTATCTTCACATCAGTTTGTATGACGGTAACTAAAAAAATATGAAATTGAACATATCTTTTAGCTGAATTTGTTTATCTTTACAAAAGAAATTGGGTCATGAATTGCATTAGACCAACAGTACCTTAGAGAAGAGAATCAAGTAATTTTGTTTATCTTTACAAAAGTGCTTATATCAAAAAGAACTTGTTTGTCTTTACAATAAAATGAGACAATTAATGTAGTCAGTTTAGTCACACCTATGAATTTTAGTACTTGCTAGAATCAGCTTTCGGAATTCACTGTTATCTGCTGGTAAAATGTAGCCATTGGTTTAGCATGATAAAATGACAGCGTGCTCGAGCATTACAACATACATTTATCTGCTGGTTTTCACTTTCATAGGCGATTCAATCACATTGATAATTTGGATGATATAATTCAGATATATTCGGTCACTCTGGTAAATGGTTTTAACATGAAACATAATTCAGTTTCTTGAAGTTGTGAATAAGATATAATGCAATTCTTACAAAATTTCGGATTTACACTTCTAATTCCTTGTAACCTACGTCAAATAAAATTTTAGATTTACAGTTCTATTCGAGACTCAACCAACAAAATAATATTTATTTGTTCAAATAGTACAAAATACTGAAGAATTCTAAAAAAATAAATTATCCCAACTAATGAGGTCCAATTCTTTTACCTTTCCACTTTCTGCATATTTGTTTTTCTCTCTGATCGCTTTAAAAAAGAAATTAATAGTTATGTATTTTAAAAAATCCTTGTCATGGACTTGTGGAGTCTTTTGAAATGTCGGAACAAATGTCTCTGGGATGGTTTGTTAATGACTCCCTCACGAGTTGTAATTGTTGCAAAAGACACCTTGGCAGAATTTAAATAGGCTAGAAATCACAGTGTCTGTCGTCTGATATCAGTTCAGTGACACTAACAGTTCAACAATGTTCCTTTTTAGTAATACAGATTCCAGCATACAATGTTCCCTTCTGCTTCTAAACCAATTTTGATAAAACATGTTTAACACTACAAAGATTCAGTCAACTAAAAAACATGCCCCCAAAACAAGAATATACTAATGTAATTCTCATAAAAACAAATAAGTCAACATTGTTCAATGTTTTCGTCTTTGAGCATCTCACAAATGAAATTACATCCTCCTTGAAACCATTTAAATCATTATATAAGCCATTCCACCACAAGGATTAAAAGTAATTTTTTTAAATGACCTAACAGACATTTTACAAAAGGTGCTGAGCCAACTTAATGTCAAATGTGTTGACAGGACAGCCATACAATAGAACTCAACATATTTCAACTCAAAATGATAAAATGTTGCAGGTTCTCTCCTATGCCTTTGATTTGGAACCACTTGGTAGTTCAGTCCCGTCGGGAAATATAGTGTTCATGGAGATAAATATGGAACATGTGGTTGTTGTGAAGATATTATATCAACTAAATTACTAATTTAGAGGAAGTCAGATTATGATGTGAAGCAATGCATGATAAATCTCAGACTGAGTTGTTGTAACAGATCAATTTCATCAAATAATAACTTCACTCATTCAGTTTTTCTTGAAAGAAAAAGAACCAAATCCACAGAAACAAATCTTAGCATTTAATTAACAAAACTAATTACTTGGTCAATAAGTCCACAAATTAATTCAGATCACTTGTCAAAAGCTGCAGCATAACAGCAAGATGTGGTAGTATCGGTTCGGTGTGCTTGATGGCAAATTGGTCATGGTGTCATCACCCAAGGACGCAGATACTGAGATGAAAGATACTACTGAAGCCACATGAGCTTATTTTGTCTTTTTGTCTTTTTGTCTTTTAATCTTTATTTTGATGCGCCAATCCCTTTAATGGGTTTATTTTATGCTGAACAGCTTTTGTATCTCTTCCAGTTTTGAACTTTGAATGAAAAAGGATTGGGCGTTTAGTTTCTTTTTAGTATCTTTTGACGTCTTCCCGGTAATTTTAAGCAGCCCCCCAGTTTCTTTGTTGAAACTTGGAGGAAACGATTGTAAATGCACTTATGTGTCTTACGCTTATTTAAAGTTTATAAAGACTTGGTAGCAAGGGTATTTGTTTGTTTATCTTGCTCGGGCAAAGGACAAAAAACTTACGCTTACTTTAAGTTTACAAAGACTTGATGACAATGGAATTAGCTTGTGTATCTTGCTCGGATAAAGGAAAACAAGTCTTTATTTACCTTCAGTTTACAAAGACTTGAAGGGAGTGACTATGGAAAAGGATGTGATCCACTTGTCCTGTCCAATGGTCCTCTTTTACTTGCTTTAGAACTAGCAAGTGAAAGTATCTCTTTTCATCTCTAAGAGTTTTAACCCATATAATGTTCCCCAAATCGGTTTGACCTTTAATAGTAGTAGGTCGAGGATCTCCGACCTTGTTTGATGTTGGGTTTTTATTAATGTATTTAGTTGACTTTTAGTCAATGTGATTTTTGATGCCTTTGGGCTATGGTTTTTATGAATCAAAGTGCAAATAACAAAGACACTATTTTTCAACTGGCAAGTCTCGTTTAAAACTCCCAGTGGAAGAAAAGAGTATTTGCCAGGTTTTATTCATTGATGATATGATGTCTGTGCATCATGCTTGAGTACATAGGAAATCAAACATTACATGTGAAATAACATGAGAAATAGAAATTCTGGAATTGAAACAAAGACAAGAAGGGTGCCTCGTTAAAAACTCCCAGTGGGAGAAAAGAGTGCACCACTATTGAAACTATTTTAACTTAAACTGCTTAACTGTAGTAGAAACTGAGGTTTGCCGAGTTCCAAGAGCGTGGGATTGGACTTCCTGCTAAGGTCTCCAATTTGTAGGACCTTGCACCTAGTTTTTCAAGAACTCTGTATGGACCTTCCCAATTGGGAGATAACTTCCTCCTGCATCA
The DNA here is from genome assembly GCA_018208015.1 of Medicago ruthenica. Lineage (NCBI taxonomy): Eukaryota > Viridiplantae > Streptophyta > Magnoliopsida > Fabales > Fabaceae > Medicago > Medicago ruthenica. The sequence continues at coordinate 75,497,708 of CM031372.1, read as the reverse complement.
GGACCAGTTACCTTCTTTAAGACTAGATCACCCTCTTTCATTTCTCGAGGAATCACTTTAGACTCATATCTCCTAGCTGCACGCTGTTTGATTGCACATTCACGCAGATGAGCAACTTCCCTTATTTCATCCAATAGATCAAGGTTGATTGCCATGTTTACCGAGTTGAACGTGTCACATGTGTTCTCACGCCTGACACTTGGTTCACCCAACTCGACTGGAATCATTGCATCTACCCCATAAGGTAGTTTGAAGGGAGTTTCACCAGTTGAAGAATGAGGGGTAGTGTGACCATATCACCTGGCATAATTGATTTGCCCATGCGCCTTTAGCCTCGTCAAGTTTCTTTTTTAGGCCAGATAGGATGACTTTATTAGCAGATTTTGCTTGCCCATTAGCTTGTGGATGTTCTACTGAGGTAAATTTATTCTTGATTCCAAGTTCACTGCAGAAATCTGTAACAAGGCTACTTGCGAACTGTGTTCCATTATCTGAGACAATTTCTGCTGGCAAACCAAATCTACATATGATGTTTCTCCAGTAAAATTTCTTTACCCGAGCTGTCGTGATGGTTGCCACGGGTTCAGCTTCTATCCACTTGGAAAAATATTCAACAACACCTATCTGTAAAAGGGCCATGGGGTGGTGATTGACTGGAGGGTAGTTGCAGGTGCATGGTGTAGATCGGCATGACGCTGACATTTATCACATTTTTTTACAAATTCCATGCAGTCTGTATCTAGTTGGAGTCAGTAATAGCCTGCTCAGATGACTTTGCTGGATAGCGATCGTCCACCAATGTGACTTCCACAGATTCCTTCATGGATTGCGCGCATCACATAATCTGCCTCTGTAGGAATTAGACAACGCAGGAGTGGTGCTAAGAATCCCCTCTTGTAGAGTTTGCCAGCTATGATGGTGTATTTTGCTGCTTGACGTTGTAACTTTTTTGTTGTGACCTCGTCAGAAGGCAAGATATCATGTTGCAAGAAGGCCATAATTGGAGAGATCCAACTATAGTCAAAAGGTCTACCGAGTTCATTTCTTTCGCTTCGATGCTTGGCATTGGCAGCGTCTCTTGGATGACTGTGTGATTATTTCCTGGTTTTTTTTAGTACTTGCTAGTTTTGACAGGATATCAGCTCGGATGTTTTGCTCCCTTGGGACGTAAAGCAACTCGAAAGAAGCGAAATCTAAAGAGGAGGATTTCACCTTCTTAAGATACTTGCCGAGTTGTGGATCCTTGGTTTGGAACTCTCTTGAGAATTGGTTGGTGACAAGTTGAGAGTCACTCTTTACCCTCAAGTGTTGGACTCCTACCACTTTGGCAAGCTTCATTCCTGCTATAAGAGCTTCGTATTAATCTTGGTTGTTACTAGCCCAGAAATTAAATCTCAGCGACAGTTCAATAAGGAGGCCATCAGGACTTTCCAATGTGATTCCTGCACCACTCCCTTTTAAGTTGGATGCTCCATCAACGGATAGGGTCCAAAAAGAGAGTTTTGGCTTCTTCGAAGGAGGCGTTAACTCAACGGCAAAGTCTGCTAGGACTTGAGCTTTAATTCCTTCTCTAGGATGAAAGACAATATCATACTCAGACAATTCAATGGACCATGCCATCATCCGTCCTGCGAGATCAGGCTTACGCAAGACTTGTTTAATTGGGTGATTTGTTTTCACGATTATCTGATGAGTTTGGAAGTAAGGCCGAAGTTTTCTCGCCGACGTAGTTAGTGCTAAGGCTAGCTTCTCAATCTTCTGATATCTGACTTCGGAACCTTTGAAAACTTTACTGAAAGTATATTGGCCTTTGCTGCTTTCCCTCCTCGGACACTAGCACCACGCTCATAGCTCTCTCTAAAACTGCCAAGTACAATAGTAAAGGTTCTCCCAACTTTGGCTTGACCAAAATAGGAGGTGATGAAAGGAAAGTTTTGATGGCTTGAAAAGCTTCTTTACATTCATAGGTCCATTCGAAGCAGTTCCCTTTCTTCAGCGTAGCAAAGAAGTGGAATGCTTTGTCACCTGCAAAAACATTTTAAACAGCATGGAAAAATATAACAAAAGAATAGAAGTAGTGGGTAAGGTGTTTCATCAACGAGGCTTATTTGAGGGAGTGAAACATTTATTAAGATGTTTTCACCTGCACAAGATAGAAAGTGTGACAAGGCTGCCAAGCGTCCCGTCAATTGTTGAACTTCGCTGGGATTTGATGGGCTTGACATCTCAAGTATAGCTTTGCACTTGTCATGATTCGCCTCAATACCCCTGATGTTAACATGAAGCCCATGAATTTCCCTGCTTGAACGGTTGAGGCGCATTTGGTGCTTTCTGAGAGAGTTTATAGTTTCTTCCAAGTCAGTCACATGGCTGTTGTTTTCCTAAGTTTTAACGACCATGTCATCTATATACACCTCGAGGTTTCTACCGATTTGACCTTGGAATACTCTGTCCATTAGTCGCTGATAAGTTGCTCCTGCGTTTTTCAGTCTGAATGGCATGACTGTGTAATGGCAGATGCACGTGTCAGTCATGAACGTCGTTTTGTCTGCATCATTTGGGTCCGTTTTGATCTGATTATATCCTAAGTACGCATCCATGAAACTCAGGACACGATATCCAGTGGCTCCATCTATCAGAGCGTCAATGCTAGGAAGTGGGTATGGATCTTTTGGACAAGCAGAGTTCAAGTCGGTAAAATCCACACACATGCGCCATTTGCCGTTGGATTTTTTTTAACCAAAACTACATTTTAAAGCCAAGTTGGATATTGTATTTCTTTAATGAAACCGGCTTCAAGCAATTTCTGCGTCTCTTCAACCACCGCTAATTTTCGTTCAAGGCCGAGCTTCCTCTTCCTCTGTGAGATAGGCTTTGCTGTTGGACCTAAGGAGTGTTTGTGGCAAATGAATGAGGGATCGATCCCAGGCATGTCCGCCGGTGTCTAGGTGAAGAGGTCTATATTTTTCTTTAAGAGTTCTGCTATAGCAAGCTCTTCATCAATTGGGAGGGTACCTCCAATGTTTGTTGAAATTCTGGCACAACAATGTCCTGATGTTGTACATAATGTTCCAACACTGAGACACAGGTGAAATGTGGAGTACAATGTTTCGACGTTAAGTTATATGCGAAAACGTATAAACGCAAAACAATAAAAGACATAAAAGTAAAACGGCACAAGTAAATTGTTAACCCAGTTCGGTGACAAACACACCTACTCTTGGGGCTACCAAGCCAGGAGGAAATCCACTAGTGTAGTCCTATTTCTAAGCCCTCAGTAAACTCCAAGTTTGCAACTTATCACCTAGACATTACCCGTGCTGATTTCAGCCTAGGAACTCCTAGACTTGAGATCCCATCTCACATCCACTCAATCATACACCCTGTGATTACACGTAAATAGATACAATGATGAAGACACCTTCAGACACAAACTAACACCGTACTTCAAAGCTTTGGTTTAGTATACACAATTACAACTCAATAAACACAGTCCTAAGCTTGCATCAAGATGACACAAGAAAGGCTCACAATTAACAATGACTCAAAACCCTAAGAATACTCTCTTACAAAATGACGGCTTGAATACAGAAAAGGTTTTGCGTCCTTCTATATATAGGCTGCAGAGAGATAACAAATAAACAGATATCCAACAATCTCCCCCTTTGGCAAATTTTGGCTAAAACAACAAGAGATAATAGATAGACGAGTGAGATATCACACATTAAATTCTTCACTCATTATAAGTACGCAACCATGAAGAACCATAATATCTCTTAAAAAAATTGCTTCAGAAAATTTTCCAAATTAAACATAGCAACCAAATAGCAACAGAGTCAAGCAGCAGCGGAACAAAACAAACATAATCCCAACAAGAGATACATTAAACAACCACATGGCAAGTAACTTCACCAGATGTTTCAACATGGTCTGCCACATCATTCAGGATTTCATAAAAGAAACAAACCACTCCCCCTGAAACACTGCATGACTTGTCAACATAGTAAGTACTCCCCCTGATCCTATGCATGTAATCAGACAAACAACATTTCACACTACTCCCCTTTTTTAGCCAAAAATTGTCAAAACAGAGTCTTCAAGTATGAAACGTAAATAGAGAGAACAATAGTAATAGCGGCAGAGTATAGTACAATATTACAGACCAAAAGCAAATAAAATGAAATCCAGGACATAGTCCACAAACAAAAATTAACAGTCATCAGACTGGCTGGCAGAAGCTTCGTCTTCATCAGGATCAGCATCATCTTCATCACCCTCACTTCCTGCATGCTCACCCTCAACAACCACCTCTTCAGTTTCTAAAGCTTGAATCATCATCTCAAACTTATATTTTCTTTCATCCAGCATTTGACAGGTCTCTTTTAGGGTAGCCACGATCTCCTGTCTAGACATAACACCTCCAGAAGGAGCAGCTTCAGATGTTCCAACAATGTCTGGAACATGATGCTTACCAAACAATTTGTAGTGAAGAGTGAGAGGAGCTTCCCTCTTCTTAGGAATATCAGTTGCATTTGTAATACCTGGATGTTGTTCCAAAATAATACCACACAACAGAGAGGGAAATGCTATAGGGAGTTTGACGTCCAAAGTTTTGGCATGTCTGACAGTTTGATCAAATATATAGGCACCATAGTTCATCTTGAACTTAGTACCAACTGCAAATATAAATTTACCCAAACCTGTAGATACGTCTGAGGAATGAGTTGTAGGGACCCAGTTGGCAGCTCCAATCCAGTTAAGGATGGCATACTTCACCGAAGCTTTCCTGAAGAAATCTTTTCTCTTCTTGGCCACACCTTGACCTGATTAGCAGTGATTTCTTTTGAGACTTGATTGTCAGTCACCTCTAGCTCAGAAACAGTATCTTCATCAATGCCCAGACATCTAATGATGATGGAGGGAGAGAACTTGACACATTCTCCTCGAACATAAACCTTCTGAAAATCTTTGCTCAGAGGATTGTCACAGTTTTCAGGAATGTTCACCAAGAATTCTTTCACCAATTGTTCATAACAGTCACACAGCTTGCAGACTGTTTTCAATAGACCCGCTTCCTTAATCAGATTCATCACTTCCTCACACTGCAGGGATTCTTTCCCTAATTCTCTTTCTAAAGCAAGCCTTCTTTGGAGCACATACTTCCACCTGATCACGTTCTCAACAACATGAAAGGAAATGTTGTCAATGGGTGCTTCAGGGACATTCTGAGGGATCTTCTTCCCAGCAATTCTCTTCTTGGCAGAGGGCATGATGTCTTAAACATCTTGTTCGACATCATCCTCAAAGTCACTAGGGGGCACTTCCTTCCTTTTTAAGGCCTTCTTCTTGGGGACAGGGGCCACCACCTTGCTCCATCCTTTAGATGGTCCAACGCCAACACTTTTCTTAGCCACAGGAGTAGGCCTGCTGGCAGCAGCAATAGCCTTTCCTTTCCTATTCTTCAGCCTCTTGGCAACATTTTGGGCAAGTATTTTTCTAATGGGTTAATCATTTGAATCCAGATCATCTACATTGACAGCAATTGTAGATTGATCCTTTACCACATCAGCACTTGCTTCTTTAACTTCTTGGTCAGGCAGGGGTTCAGAGTCTTCACCATCTTTATCTTTTTCACTACTCAATGACTTGTCCTCTGACACAGCATCCTCGGAATTCTCATTAGGCACCTACTCTTGAGAACTTTCAGAAGATGTCACAGGAACAGACTCACTGGCAGACTTGTCATGAGACTTTTCTTGACTGGCTTCAATAGGGTCATCGGGCTGGGTCACAGATGTTTCAACATCCGGCACAACATCAGGCTCAGGAAGGGTTTCCACAGGCGAACCCACATCAGAAACATCATCAGACTTGGATGGGGTAGACTCAAGGTTGTCATTAGCAATATCCTTAGACATTGACACAGTAGCATTATCATTAGCAATATCCACACCAACAACAGGTTCACTAGGTTGATTTACAGTCTTTTCAATGTTAGGGTTAGCGGCTACAAGACCCACAATGTTTGGGACAACAGGATCTTTAGCAGATGTAGTGACAACAAGTTCGACATTAGGGATAGTGATAGGATCAAGATATAAACTGGTCATAGAGTAGGGTTTCTTGGTATTTACAGAGACTTCTATATTTTTATCACTAGAGGGCACTTGAGCCGACACAAGAGGAGTAGAGGATTCACTTACATTAGACGTGTTGCCTTTTGTGACCGTGGATGATCTGGTCCTTCTCTTTCTTGGAATGCGACCTGGAACAACCTTGACTGGGACAACATCGGAGAAGACAGCAGATGGACCTTCATTAGCGTGAGAACGCATTATTCTGGTCGTTGCAGAGGTTGGAGCAGTTTATCTCGGGTGGTTTTATTGACACCTTGATCCTGGACGAACTTCATCTTGATGTTGGTGGAGAATGAGAGAAATGAGAGAACAGAGTATAGAGGTCGAAGGCTGAACGATTTTCTGAGAGTGAGGAGAGAGATAGCGAATGCGTGTGAGGAGAAGCTTATGGCAAGTAGGTCGGAGATTTTGGGAAGTTTGTAATGATTTCCCTAAATCAGCGTGCACCACTAAATGGAGGGAAGAGAACATGCCCGTTGCACGCTTAAAAAACGTTAATTGCTATAACTCCTCAAAAAGACAAATGCCCAGTTTGCCCCTCAAATTTTCAAATTGCTTGGCATCTAAGGCTTTGGTGAATATATCAGCTAGCTGTTCTTCTATGGCAACATGTTCAAGCCTCACAACATTCTCCTCTACAAGATCCCTGATAAAATGATGACGTATATCAATATGCTTAGTCCTGCTATGTTGTATGGGATTTTTTGAAATATTGATAGCACTCAGGTTGTCACAATACAATGTTAGAACATATTGTTCAACATTATATTCCTTCAGCATTTGCTTCATCCACACCAATTGGGAACAACTGCTACCAGCTGCTATATACTCAGCTTCAGCCGTGGACAAGGACACATAGTTCTGCTTCTTGCTGAACCATGAAATTAGATTATTTCCTAGAAAGAAGCATCCTTCAGATGTGCTTTTTCTATCATCTGCACTACCTGCCCAATCAGCATCACAATACCCAACTAACATAGAACTTTCACTATGAGAGTACATAATACCATAGTCACTGGTACTATTGATATACTTCAAAATTCTCTTCACTTGAGTCAAATGACTTATTTTTGGCTCAGCCTGGTATCTAGCACAAACTCCAACAGCAAAGGTTATGTCTGGTCTGCTTGCAGTGAGATACAGCAAACTTCCAATCATGCTCCTATACATGCTTTGATCAACAACAACATCTTGTTCATCTTTGGTCAACTTCAAGTAAGTGGCTGCAGGTGTTCTTTGATGGCTTGCATTCTCCATCCCAAACTTCTTGACTATATTCTTGGCATATTTACTTTGCGAGATGAATATTGTGTCTTCCATCTGCTTGACTTGAAGTCCTAGAAAATATGTCAATTCACCCACAAGACTCATCTCAAACTCAGACTGAATCTGCTGAACAAAATGTTGAACCATCTAGTTCGACATTCCACCAAAGACAATGTCATCAACATATATTTGTGCTATCATTAGTCTTCCATTTTCTTCTTTTACAAACAGTGTCTTATCAGATCCTCCTTTTCTGTAACCTTGAGTAAGCAGAAACTATAACATGCTCTAGGTGCCTGTTTTAACCCATATAGAGCTTTCTTCAACTTGTATACATGGTTAGGAAAATTAGGATCTACAAATCCCTTTGGTTGTTCAACATAAACCTCCTCCTGTAAGTACCCATTTAGGAAGGCACTCTTCACATCCATCTGAAACAGCTTGAATTTAAGGATACATGCCACTCCTAACAGTAATCTTATGGACTCCAATCTGACCACAGGTGCAAAAGTTTCATCAAAATCAAGTCCCTCCACCTGAGTATATCCTTGAGCAACTAGCCTTGCCTTGTTTCTGGTTACAGTTCCATGTTCATCAGATTTATTTTTGTAGATCCATTTAGTTCCAATGACATTTATGCCTTCAGGTCTTGGAACTAAGTCCCATACTTTACTTCTCTTGAATTGATTCAATTCTTCTTGCATGGCATCAATCCAGAATTCATCAGTAAGAGCTTCTTTAATATTTTTGGGTTCAAATTTGGATACAAAGCAAGAATTGGTGATCACTTCATTTGATCTCCTAGTTGTAACTCCTTGATCAGGGTTTCCAATAATCAGATCTCTGGGATGGTTCTTTTGAACTCTCACTGAAGATCCCTTACTTGAGGATGCAGGGTCTGAATCAATTTCTTCTTCCTCAGGTTCAGCTTCTCTTTCTTCAACTGATGTATCGATTTGTTCTTCGAATGTTTCAACATTAGCGTCAACATCAGCCACTCTGTCAGCAGGTAGGTCATCTATTACAACATTGATAGATTCCATTACCACCTTGGTTCTGGAGTTGAACACTCTGTAGGCTCTACTGTTTGTAGAATATCCAAGGAAGATACCTTCATCACTTTTTGGATCCATTTTCCTTATGTTTTCTCTTTCTGCCAAGATATAGCACTTGCTTTCAAAAACATGAACGTATTTGACAGTAGGTCTTCTTCCCTTCCACAACTCATACAAGGTAGTTGTGGTACCTATCTTCAAGGTCACCCTATTGTGAACATAACAAGCTGTATTCATTGCTTCCGCCCAAAAATGATGAGGTAGATGTTTTGCATGTAGCATAACTCTTGCTGATTCTTGCAAGGTTCTGTTCTTCCTTTCAACAACACCATTTTGCTGAGGTGTTATAGGGGCAGAGAATTCATGCTTGATACCTTGAGAAGAGCAGAATTCAGTGAACTTAATATTCTCAAATTCTTTCTCATGGTCACTTCTGATCCTAACAATAACACTATCTTTTTCTCTTTGTAATTGAGTGCAGAGATCTTTAAAAACATCAAAGGTATATTATTTTTCCCTAATGAAGCTTACCCAAGTGAATCTCGAAAAGTCATCAACAACAACGAACACATACCTCTTTCCACCTATGCTCCCAACTTGCATAGGTCCCATTAACTCCATGTGTAATAGTTCAAGAACCTTTGTTACCTGATGCTCCAACCTCGGATGAGACATTCGTGTTTGTTTGCCAATCTGACATTCACCAAAAATGTTTTATTCATTAATCTTAACTTTGGGTAGTCCTCTGATGGCTTCCACAGACATGGCTTTCTTCATACCCCTCAGGTTTAAGTGGCCAAGTTTCTGGTGCCACAGTTTGAATTCTTCTTCCTTACTTATGAGACAAGTGGATACATTTGCTTCTTCTTGAGGCATCCAAAAGTAGCAGTTGTCCTTTGATCTATTGCCTCTCATTAGCACTTCATTTTTTTCATCAGTAACCAAACATTTCTCCTTGTTGAAGTTCACTTCAATCCCTTGATCACATAATTGGCTTATGCTAATCAAATTTGCAGTTAGTTCTTTAACCAGCAACACATTGTCTAGCTTAGGTAACCCATTCTTGACCAAGTCACCAATGCCCAAGAATTCTCCTCTAGCTCCATCACCAAAGGTCACATAGCTACTAGTGTAAGACCGTATATTTTCAAGAAATTTACTAACCCCAGTCATATGCCTGGAACATCCACTGTCAAAGTACCAGTCTTCCCTAGAAGAGGCTCTCAGAGATGTGTGAGCTATAAGACCAAGATTTTCACACTTTGGTCTCCATTCCCTTGTGATATTGTTTACGACAGGTTCTACTTTTCTTTGCTGAAACTGCTTAGGGTATCCATACAGCTTGAAACAGAATGGCTTTATATGCCCCTTTCTACCACAGTAATGACATATCCAAGGACGAGATGCCCTCCTGCTCTTAGATCCTTGAGGTTCATTCCGATGTTCCACCTTAGGTTTGCCCATCATGGGGTCATATGTTCCTACAACAACAATGAACCTTTTAGCTGGATTTTTTTGTTTGTTGTTCAAGGTCATATAGTCGAACCATATTCCTTTTGGTTTCCCTTGGTTCTGACTCTCCAATATCTCTTCTAGCATATCAGTACCAGTGTTCATCATTCTTACTTGCTTCTTCAAATGTTCAAGTTGAGAGTTCAGTTGAGTTACCTCATCATTGAGATCAGAAATTTTTCCTAAGTGTTCACCTCTTTCAGCATGAAGTTGAGTGATAGTTCTTTTCTACCTTTCCAGTTGCTTGCACACTTCTTCACTTCTAGTATATAGGTCTTTGTAAGAGTTGGCCAGCTCTTCAAAAGATAATTCTTCATCACTGAAGTCAGTATAAGACATGCATCTACCAGTTAATGCAACAACATGCTCTACTGACTCACTTTCCACTTCTACTTCTGAGTCATCTTCATCTGACCAGGAAACTGCCAGACTTTTCTTCTGTCTCTTGAGATACGTGGCACATTCTATCCTAATGTGGCCATATCCTTCACACTCATGACACTGAACACCTTTGGATTGATTCCCTTTCTCATCAGTTCTTGTCTTCTTTAAGTCATTTGGTTGCTTACTGATGTTGAACCTGATGTTCTGACCATTTGGTTTGGATCTCCTATCAGCCCGCTTTAGGATCCTATTAAACTGTCTACCAAGCATCACAAGTGCCTCTGATAAGCTTTCATCATCCTCATTATTTCCTTGTTGCTCCTCAGCACCAGCATTTGCTATAAAAGCAACACCTTTCCCTTTTTTATCAGTTCAGTTATTGAAGGCTATCTCAAAATTCTGTAAGGACCCTATTAACTCCTCAACCTTCATACATGAGATGTCCTGTGCTTCCTCAATGGCAGTCACCTTCATATCAAATCTCTTAGGTAGAGATCTGAGTATTTTTCTCACAAGTTTCTCATCAGACATTTTTTCTCCAAGAGAATCAAACGAGTTAGCCATGTCCATAACATTCATATAGAAGTCTTATATGTTCTCATCCTCCAACATTTTGAGATTTTCAAACTTGGTGGTGAGAAGTTGAAGTCTGGACATCTTTACCTTGGATGTGTTGGAACAAAATGTGTTCAACAAGTTTCTCATATAAATAAGGGGGAGATTGTTGAAACATTTATGTGTAAACATATCTCTCTTTATGGTTTTGATGATAACAAAGTATTAAAGAGAAAATTGGTTATTTGCTAATGCTTTGTTCAAGTGTTTCAGAACCACAAGCTTAATAAGTATTGATTGATAATGGTTATGAAGAACAAGCTAAAGAGCAAGAAGGAAAGCCAAGAAGCAAGGTTGCAAGGCTGAAAAGAAACTGGTCCTGAAGAAGTGCTCCTGAAGTGAAGCCTCTGAAGTGGTCCTGAAGAAATGCTCCTGAAGTGCAGCTTCTAAAGTCTGGGTGCTTCTGATAGAGTCAACGCAACAGTCAACTCCTGAAGACCAGCTTCTGATCCGTACAACTAAAGCAGCTTCTGATCACTGTTCACTAAGAAGCTTCTGAAGTTGATATGGCATGGATTCTGACCAGTACTGTGCGCATTTAATGCCTGGAGGTGTCAGAACAACTCAATGGAACAGTTGTCTCCCTGACCCAAACATTCTCCAGATTTTAAGGTGGGCCAATTCAAAAATGGCACCTGCCCTGTTCTGACAGAAAAAGTGCAGCACACAATTGCAGCAACCTAGTCCAATTGCAACGGCTAAATTCCTGATTTCCAGCAAATCTTCAACAGCTCTATTTTTGTCTATAAAAGGAGGAAGATTTGAAGAAGAAAATGTTGAAGACTCTTTGAAACGCATTGCTGAAACTCTGCCCTGTTTTCTGTGTAAAAACTGTCAAAGTTCAAATCTCTTAGAAATTCTTCAGTCTTTGTAACTTAGAATTTCTAAAGGTTAAGAGTCTTAACCTGTGTTGTATTTAGAGAACACCTCTGATATTTGATCAAGTGTTCATCCCAAACTCCTTTACTTGTAAACCAGTTTGGTCCCTCAAAGTCTTAGTCTGAATACTAAGCAATTGTAACCTCATTCCTTTGTGGTCTGAGTCAGAAGCCTCTTGTCTTAGTGACTTGAGCATTGGGAAGTCTCTTGTCTTAGTGACTTGAGCATTGGAAGCCTCTTCCGTGGTGGTTGAGCATAGAAGTCTCTTTCTTTGTGATTGAGCAACTGGAAGTCTCTTCCTTAGTGGTTGAGCACATTGTGTAATCTTCAGATTATAGTGAACTCTCTTGTTGGATACAAGGGGACAGGACTACTTCTCACATTGAGAAGGAACCTGTATAATTTCTGTGTGTCTCTCTATTCCCTTACTTCTTAACTTGTTTAAATCCGCTGCATTTAACTTCTGATATTTGTTCAGAACTGATCATATCAGCTTCTGAACTGAACCATAAGTTTTGAAAAGAAAAAGAACAAGTTTTTAGAGTCACACAATTCAACCCCCCCTTCTTGTGTGTACGTGTTTTTTCTCACCTTCAGTTGGTATCAGAGCTCCGGTTCTGATATTAATACTTAACAGTGTGTCAGTAGGATCCTGAGAAAAACATGGCCTCAACAAGTGAGTCACCTCCACCCTCTCCCAGAAATCCACCATCTCCCAGAAATCAAAGAAATGTCCAATATGACTATAGTACTGAAGAAAAGAAGTCTAGGTCACACAATAAACCTCCTATGTTTACTGGTGACCCAGAAAAATTCTCTTGGTGGAAGAGTAAAATGTATAGTCACATTATTGGAATTGATGATACTCTATGGGACATTATTGAAGATGGAATCTCAATACCTGTAGATGAAGAAGGTGTTGCTATCAACAGAAGATCTCTGAGTGATGCAGAAAGAAAGATTTATAGGAAGCATCATCATGTCAGAGGTATCATTGTGGACTCCTTGCCTCACACTGAGTATCAGAAGCTGAGTGACAAGTCCACTGCAAAGGCTATATTCACATCCCTCTGCTCTAACTATGAAGGTAATCAGAAGGTTAGAGAAGCTAAGGCAAATATTCTTGTTCAGCAATATGAACTGTTCAGAATGAAAGAGGATGAAAATATTGAGACTATGTTCTCAAGATTTCAGACTCTGGTTTCTGGACTTCAGATTCTGAAGAAGAGTTACACCACAGCTGACCATGTGAATAAAATCCTTAGAAGTCTGCCATCCAAATGGAGACCAAAAGTGACTGCCATTGAGGAAGCTAAGGATCTGAATACATTAAGTATTGAGGATCTTATAAGCTCCCTCAAAGTGCATGAACTGGGACTCAACGAGGATGAGTCTGTTAGAGAACCAAAAACATTGGCTCTGAAGTCTAAAAGAAAACCTGCTAAAGCTTTGAAAGCTATTGAATCTGAAGAAGAGTTTCCTGAGGGAAATTCTGATGAAGATTCAGATGCTGATGAGCTTGCAATGATTTCTAAAAGACTTCAGTATCTGATGAACAGAAAGAAAAAGTTCTCTAACAGAAGCAGTAACTTCAGAGGATCTGGTTCAAATTCAAAGAGGGAAATCCAGAAAGAAAGCTGCTACAACTGCAAAAAGCCTGGCCACTTCATTGCTGATTGTCCTGATCTTCAGAAGGAAAAATCCAAGGAAAAAGCAAAGAAGTCCAGCTCAAAGTCCAGCAACTTCAGAAATAAGCTTAAGAAGAGTCTCATGGCTACATGGGATGATCTGGACAATGAGTCAGAATCTGATGAGGAAGAAGCAAACCTGGCCCTAATGGCAATTGCATCTTCTGATGCAGAATCATGTTCAGATTCTGATGAAGAAGATGAGGTATATTCTGAACTCTCTAGATCTGATTTAATTGAAACAGTTAATGATCTTATGAGTCATCTTAAAAGCAAGTTAAAAGAAATTAAGTCTTTGAAAATTCAAACAAACTTGCTGTCTGAGGAAAACCTCAAACTTCAGAACCAAATTTTTGAATATGATGAGGAAGTTGAGGAACTCAGAAAAGAGGCTCATAAGAAATTTGAAGAGATTCCTAATGATCAGGAAATAGCTCTTCAGGATTTCATGTTAACTGGATTCAATAGAACAAAAATTGCCTCCATGATGTATAATATGATCAGAAACAAATGTGAAGGCATTGGCTATGATTTATTCAAACCTTCAAATGATTTAAACTCACCTTCATGTTCTGAAAATATTTTAAAAGGCAATGGTATCTGCTTTGTGCCTGCTTCTGATAAATCTGAGAAATTAAAAGTATCAGAATCTGAGACTAAGTCAGAAGTTCTGAACAACTCAGACTCTGAAGCTTCTGAGCCTAAGGGTAAGATGAAGGCAACTGTTAAAACCTTGCCTAAATCTAAGCCAAAAGGTCCTAAGCCTAAGAGTAAGAGGAAATCAGACTCTGAACTTAAACCTGTACGGAATCTGAAGTGCTCAGAACCTGGAACTAGTAAGTCCCAAAATCTGAATAAATCTGATTCAAATTTTTCTAAGACTGGGTTTATTAAAACTTCAAAATCTGTTAAACCAGTCAATACAAAACATTTTCAATCTCAGAATGTTAGGCAAAGCAAGCCAAAGCAAACTAATCAGTTTTCTGCTTCAAACTGTTTTAAGAAAGGCAAAACTGAAGCTTGCCTTGTGCCTGAAGTAAACAAAGTTAGAATTCTGAGGAGATCAGAACCAAAGTACTCAAAAGGTCAGACTCTGAACAAATCAGAACCAAAGACCTTCAAGTCTCAGGTTCTGAAGAAGTCTGAGTCCAAACCTTTGAGAACTCAGGTTCTGAAGCACTCAGGTTCTGAAAGTCAGACTTATTCTAAATACAAGGATTCATATCCAAAGTATCAGAACAAGTCTGAATACCATAACTTCAGACACAAGAAGCCAAAACCTTTCAAGACTAACCCCAAAGGACCCATGAAAATCTGGGTACCTAAGTCTGAAATTATTTCAATTGCAGATATGCTTGTCATCCAAAGAAAAGGAAAGGTCCTGGTACCTGGACAGTGGATGCTCGCATCATATGACAGGGGACAAGTCTATGTTCCAAACCCTGACTCTGAAAGAGGGAGGAACTGTGGGATTTGGAGGAAGTCAGAAAGGAAAGATCATTGGTACTGGTAAGATAGGTAATTCTTCCCTGTACATTGATAATGTTTGGCTGGTAGATGGACTTAGACATAACTTACTTAGCATAAGTCAATTATGTGATAGTAATTATGAAGTCCTGTTTAATAAGAACACTTGTACTGTAATCAGTAGCAAAAACAAGTCTGTAGTGTTCAGAGGCAGCAGGAAAAACAATGTTTATAAAATTAATTTTTCTGAATTGGTTCAGCAGAAGGTAATTTGCCTTCTGTCTGTGAGTGATGAGAAATGGGTCTGGCACAAAAGGCTGGGACATGCTAACTGGAGACTCATCTCCAAGCTTAGCAAGTTACAGCTGGTCAGAGGTTTGCCCCAAATTGATTATCACTCAGATGCACTGTGCAGTGCATGCCAAATTGGAAAGTTTTCTAAAACTTCTTTTAAACCAAAGAACATTGTTTCCACCTCAAAACCTCTAGAACTCCTTCACATTGATTTGTTTGGTCCTGTTGGAACTGCTTCAATCAATGGGAAGAAGTATGGACTCGTTATTGTTGATGATTATAGTAGGTGGACTTGGGTTAAATTCCTCAGAACCAAAAATGAAACATATGATGTGTTTTTCAAATTCTGCAAACAAGTACAAATAGAAACTGATTTGAAAATTTTGAAAATCAGAAGTGATCATGGTGGTGAATTTGAAAATGAACCTTTTGAAAACTTTTGTGAAGACCATGGAATTTTCCATGAGTTCTCATCTCCTAGAACTCCACAACAAAATGGAGTTGTAGAGAGAAAGAACAGGTCTTTACAAGAAATGGCAAGAACCATGATCCATGAGTCAAAAATTGCTAAGTACTTTTGGGCAGAAGCTGTAAACACAGCATGCTATATTCAGAACAGGATCTATATCAGACCTATTTTGAATAAAACTTCATATGAATTATTTAAAGGAAGAAAACCAAGTATTTCTTATTTTCATCAGTTTGGTTGTACATGTTACATACTAAACAATAAGGTCTACCTAAAGAAATTTGATGCCAAGGCTCAAAAGGGTACCTTTTTAGGATACTCAGAGAGATCTAAGGCATACAGAGTGTATAATTCTGAAACACATGTTGTTGAAGAAGCTATACACATTAGGTTTGATGACAAGAAGCCTGGTAGTGAAATACCAGAGCTGGTTGAGAGTTTTGCAGATATCAGAATCTCAGAAGAGCCTTCAGAAGCTGAACCCAGTTCAGGTTCTGATGAAGGTTCAGAAGCTGAGAACAATGAAGACTCTGAGAAACTCTCCAGCAATGACACTACTCCTGATGCTAATCAAGACCAGCATGGTTCTGAACAAATCCCTGATGGCCCTTCAGAAGCTAATCCACCCAGAACCTCCTTCAAGTACAAGTCTTCACATCCTGAGAAATTGATCATTGGAAACAAGAACAGTCCAAGAAAGACAAGATCAGCATTCACTCAGAATGAGTCCATGCTTGGCCTGCTATCCATGATTGAACCCACAACTGCTGATGAAGCACTTGCTGATGATGGTTGGATTGTAGCAATGCAAGAAGAGCTGAACCAGTTCCAAAGGAATGATGTATGGGATCTTGTGGCAAGACCTGATCAGAAGAACATCATTGGAACAAAATGGGTGTTCAGGAACAAGCTAAATGAACAAGGTGAAGTGATCAGAAACAAGGCTAGATTAGTAGCTCAAGGGTACAACCAGCAAGAAGGAATTGACTACACTGAGACATTTGCTCCAGTTGCAAGACTGGAAGCAATCAGGTTACTTCTTTCTTATGCTATTAATCATGATATCATCTTATATCAAATGGATGTTAAGAGTGCCTTCTTAAATGGTGTAATTTCTGAAGAAGTATATGTCAAACAACCTCCTGGTTTTGAAGATGTTAAATATCCAAATCATGTTTTTAAACTTAAGAAGTCATTGTATGGTCTAAAACAAGCTCCCAGAGCTTGGTATGAAAGGCTAAGCAACTTCTTGATTAAAAATGATTTTGTAAGAGGTCAAGTTGACAATACACTCTTTAGAAAAACTGTTAAGAAAGAGATCTTAATTGTACAAATCTATGTTGATGATATCATATTTGGTTCTACTAATGCCTCCCTTTGCAAGGAATTTTCTAAGTTAATGCAGGATGAATTTGAAATGAGCATGATGGGTGAGCTGAAATTCTTCTTGGGAATTCAAATCAACCAATGCAAAGAAGGTGTTTATGTCCATCAGTCCAAATACACCAAGGAGCTTCTGAAGAAGTTTCAACTGGATGATTGCAAGCTGATGACAACACCAATGCATCCTACCTGCACTTTAAGCAAAGAGGACAATGGCACTAAGGTAGATCAGAAGCTGTACAGAGGTATGATAGGTTCTCTCCTATACTTAACTGCTTCTAGGCCAGATATTTTATTTAGTGTATGTCTGTGTGCTAGATTCCAATCAGATCCTAGAGAATCTCATATGACTGCTGTCAAGAGAATCTTCAGGTATCTGAAAGGAACAACTAATTTGGGACTTCTGTATAAGAAATCTCTAAATTATAAGCTAGTTGGATTCTGTTATGCTGACTATGCTGGGGACAGGATTGAAAGAAAATCCACCAGTGGAAACTGTCAGTTTCTTGGTGAGAATCTGATATCCTGGGCCAGCAAGAGACAAGCAACCATTGCTTTGTCAACAGCAGAAGCAGAATACATCTCAGCTGCAAGTTGTAGCACACAACTGCTCTGGATGAAACATCAATTAGAGGATTATCAGATTCATGCAGATAATATTCCAATTTATTGTGATAATACTGCTGCTATATGTCTGTCTAAAAATCCAATTCTGCATTCTAGAGCCAAGCACATAGAAATAAAACATCATTTTATAAGAGATTATGTTCAGAAGGGTGTTTTGGATATTCAATTCATTGATACTGATCATCAATGGGCTGACATATTCACAAAACCCCTAACAGAAGAAAGATTCAAATTTATTAAAAAGAATCTGAACATGCATTTTGTCTCATGAAAAATGTGCTTGAATCTGAATGTATTCCTTGATTCTGAGTTTATCATAAGCTAAGACTTATCAAACACTCACTTTCTGAGAGTTTGAATAAAGTTAAGCCTGAAAAACCTCAGAGTCTGAAGGATCAGAACCTGGATTTTCTGACCTCTGAATCTGATAAAAATCTAATGTTGGTCAGAATCTGATAAGTATAGCTATGGGCAATGATGATTAAAGCTTTGAAAGTTATACTCTAACCCTCCCAAAGTCATCAAGTAAAAATGTGATTTTCTGCCTTGATATTCAATGTTAAAATTGCTTAACAAACAATTTTCAAGTTGGTATCAGTTTATTTTCAAAATGTTTAGCACAGACACATTTTAAAAGCCCAAAGTGTATCAGACAATGTTCAGTCTTTAGAAATGTTTTTATTTGGTATCAGACTCTGAATTAAAACTTTTAGCTGGTATCAGACTCTGAGATAAATCCTCAATTGGTATCAGATTCTGATATATTTCTTTAAAGCAAACTCAGAATTGCTCTGATACTGAACACTTCTCGAGAAGTTTTGCTCTGATACTGAACACAACTGGTTGTTTTGCTCTGATGATGAACCAGTGTGCACTGAACAAGTAATGTCTTAACACAGAATGACCTGATCAGAAGCTCCAAACTTTTCTGCTTCTGAACAGCATTCTAACTTTACTGCAAGTCATATACTAACTGAAAATCAAGTAGGCTCTGATAATTATCCTTGCTACTTGGTTATCCATATGATTGCACAAATATCTCACAATCTTGGTTAGTTCAACCCCCCAAATTCTGAATCCTTTTGAATTTTTTTTCAAACTTGGTGTCAGAACTGCTTTCAAACTCTTTAAAAAGGGGAAATCTGGACTGCTTTGATATATGCTTTAAAACTCTTTCAAAATTCTTTTCTGCTCTGATACAGATACTTTCAAACTCTCTTGAAAAAAAGGGAGAAATTTTCTGTCTTAAGGGGAGAAAGTAGTACTTTTTGTTGATGACAAAAGGGGGAGAAAGTAAAACAAGCATTAAAGCACCTGAGCTCAAAAATAAGTTAAAATGTTAAAATTGTCAGAAGTTAAGCTTATTGATATGCCTATTAAAGCTCTGATACAATTTGTTAGGGTTAAGCTCTGATACAATTGTTAAGGTAGCCTTGATACTGATCAGTTAAGCTAAGTTAAGCTCTGATACATTTCTGACTAAATTTAACTTATGAGAACTGCTCTTAGCCTCTGAAGTGAAATTCTGGCTCTGATATATTCTGTGAGATATATATAACTCTTAGTGAGTAAATAGAATTTAAAATAACTTGGATAAGACTCAGGGAGCTTACAAAACTCATCCTGTGGATTATCAGACTTAGGGGGAGAGCTTACAAACCTCAGAACCTGAAGTCAACAAGTCATTTTGAATTCTGAGTGTAAATTTCACTATATTGTTTTAAGTTAAGCTTAATTAACATGGATAAGAATCAAGGGGAGCTTACAAACCTAACCTTGAGGATTGTCAGACCTAGGGGGAGCTTACAAATCTCTCCTGAAGTCAGATTGTTAATTAAACTTAATAACAATTCTGAAATTTTCACATTTGTGTTTTTAACTGAACTTAATTAACTTGGATCAGACTCAGGGGAAGCTTACAAACCTCACCCTGCAGTTAACTTGTTAATTAAGTCAACAACAATTTTCTGTTTTAATACTTATGTTTGTCATCATCAAAAAGGGGGAGATTGTTGGAACAAAATGTGTTCAACAAGTTTCTCATATAAATAAGGGGGAGATTGTTGAAACATTTATGTGTAAACATATCTCTCTTTATGGTTTTGATGATAACAAAGTATTAAAGAGAAAATTGGTTATTTGCTAATGCTTTGTTCAAGTGTTTCAGAACCACAAGCTTAATAAGTATTGATTGATAATGGTTATGAAGAACAAGCTAAAGAGCAAGAAGGAAAGCCAAGAAGCAAGGTTGCAAGGCTGAAAAGAAACTGGTCCTGAAGAAGTGCTCCTGAAGTGAAGCCTCTGAAGTGGTCCTGAAGAAATGCTCCTGAAGTGCAGCTTCTGAAGTCTGGGTGCTTCTGATAGAGTCAACGCAACAGTCAACTCCTGAAGACCAGCTTCTGATCCGTACAACTGAAGCAGCTTCTGATCACTGTTCACTAAGAAGCTTCTGAAGTTGATATGGCATGGATTCTGACCAGTACTGTGCGCATTTAATGCCTGGAGGTGTCAGAACAACTCAATGGAACAGTTGTCTCCCTGACCCAAACATTCTCCAGATTTTAAGGTGGGCCAATTCAAAAATGGCACCTGCCCTGTTCTGACAGAAAAAGTGCAGCACACAATTGCAGCAACCTAGTCCAATTGCAACGGCTAAATTCCTGATTTCCAGCAAATCTTCAACAGCTCTATTTTTGTCTATAAAAGGAGGAAGATTTGAAGAAGAAAATGTTGAAGACTCTTTGAAACGCATTGCTGAAACTCTGCCCTGTTTTCTGTGTAAAAACTGTCAAAGTTCAAATCTCTTAGAAATTCTTCAGTCTTTGTAACTTAGAATTTCTAAAGGTTAAGAGTCTTAACCTGTGTTGTATTTAGAGAACACCTCTGATATTTGATCAAGTGTTCATCCCAAACTCCTTTACTTGTAAACCAGTTTGGTCCCTCAAAGTCTTAGTCTGAATACTAAGCAATTGTAACCTCATTCCTTTGTGGTCTGAGTCAGAAGCCTCTTGTCTTAGTGACTTGAGCATTGGGAAGTCTCTTGTCTTAGTGACTTGAGCATTGGAAGCCTCTTCCATGGTGGTTGAGCATAGAAGTCTCTTTCTTTGTGATTGAGCAACTGGAAGTCTCTTCCTTAGTGGTTGAGCACATTGTGTAATCTTCAGATTATAGTGAACTCTCTTGTTGGATACAAGGGGACAGGACTACTTCTCACATTGAGAAGGAACCTGTATAATTTCTGTGTGTGTCTCTCTATTCCCTTACTTCTTAACTTGTTTAAATCCGCTGCATTTAACTTCTGATATTTGTTCAGAACTGATCATATCAGCTTCTGAACTGAACCATAAGTTTTGAAAAGAAAAAGAACAAGTTTTTAGAGTCACACAATTCAACCCCCCCTTCTTGTGTGTACGTGTTTTTTCTCACCTTCAGGATGTACCTTCATGTGTAGTCTTGAGGATCTCCAAAGCATCCTTAGCTACAGTGCATTGCTTGATCAGTCTGAACATATTCTTGTCCACTCCATTGAATCAAGGCCTTGGAGTTTCCAAGCGCTAGTTCATCTTCATCCTTGGACCACTCTTCCTCTGGTTTCAACTCAGTTGTCTTCTTTCCATCTTTGTCAAGAGCAACCGGATGTTCCTAACCCTTCAAAACTACTTTCTAGGTTCTACTGTCTATAGAATTAAGAAAAGCACTCATGCAAGATTTCCAGTAGTCATAGTTGGAACCATCCAACAAAGGTGGTATGTTCACAAATCCTCATTCCTTGTCCATTATGCCAGAAAATAACTTCCCTAGAGCTCACCCTAAAACAGGCAGGGCGCCTGCTATGATACCAATTGAAATTCTGACACAGCAATGTCCTGATGTTGTACGTAATGTTCCAACACTGAGACACAGGTGAAATGTGGAGTACAATGTTTCGACGTTAAGTTATATGCGAAAACATATAAACGCAAAACAATAAAAGACATAAAAGTAAAACGGCACAAGGAAATTGTTAACCCAGTTCGGTGACAAACACACCTACTCTGGGGGCTACCAAGCCAGGAGGAAATCCACTAGTGTAGTCCTAGTTCTAAGCCCTCAGCAAACTCCAAGTTTGCAACTTATCACCTAGACACTACCCGTGCTGATTTCACCCTAGGAACTCCTAGACTTGAAATCCCATCTCACATCCACTCAATCACACACCCTGTGATTACACCTAAACAGACACAATGATGAAGACACCTTCAGACACAAACTAACACCGTACTTCAAAGCTTTGGTGTAGTATACACAATTACAACTCAATAAACACAGTCCTAAGATTGCATCAAGATGACACAAGAAAGGATCACAATTAACAGTGACTCAAAACCTTAAGAATACTCTCTTACAAAATGACGGCTTGAATACAGAAAAGGTTTTGCGTCCTTCTATATATAGGCTGCAGAGCAGGGGCAGGTTCTTCACACTTGGGTTTCAGACTCACGCGCATTCCGAAATTTGCTCAACCAAAAGGGAAACAACTTCAATGTTTCCTAAAATCTTGACACATCTTACGGGCAACAATCAACTTCAAAGCTTCTTAAAATGGTCCACATCCTTAGGAGATAATCATATCACTGAGCACGGGCACGCAACTTGATTGATACGCCAGAACGTGGATTTCTCAACACATTAAAACATAATACTAAATACACGAAATCATGGCACACAGAAGTCGTACGAACATGTTGGAACATTTGGTTCCACATCTTGCTTGTAGATTTGGTTTAGCGAAAATGCAGCCAATAAACACATGTCAAATAAACAGATATCCAACATTTGTTACTTACTCAGGACTTGTGCCTATCTGGATTTGTTTGAGATCTTCTGT
This sequence comes from Medicago ruthenica, assembly GCA_018208015.1. Lineage (NCBI taxonomy): Eukaryota > Viridiplantae > Streptophyta > Magnoliopsida > Fabales > Fabaceae > Medicago > Medicago ruthenica. The sequence continues at coordinate 75,475,065 of CM031372.1, read as the reverse complement.
TGGCTTCAAGCGATGATCACTAAAGTCTTCTCTGGGATCCAAATCTGCGAAGTTAATATTGAACGAAGTTGCTTTTATTGTAGAATCCAATGCATTCTTCTTCTTTGTTTTCAGACTTTCTAGGTAACATTTTCTTGCTGCTTCTTGATCAGCTTTGAGGACTCCAACTCGTCCTCCCTCAAGGGGATACTTCAAAGTGAGATAACGCGTGGATATGGCTGCTCCTAAGATGTTGAGAGCTGGCCTCCCCATGATGATGTTGTAGGAAGAATCAACATCAATTACCAGGTATCTGACCTTAATGGTTTTTGCGTTATCACCGGTACCAAAGGTGGTATTGAGTGTGATGTACCCCTTTACTTGTACATGTTCTCCTGAAAATCCAACAAGTGTGCCATGGTAAGTTGTAAGTGTTCATTAGACAGGTTCATACCTTTAAAAGTTTCCCAGTATATGATATTTGTCGATGATCTTGGCTCAATCAGTACAAGTCAAACGTTGTAGTTGAGTAGTTGCACTACTACCAGCAGAGGATCATCTTCGTGTGGAGTTATTCCTTCGAAGTCCTAAGGTGAGAAGTTGAGCTCGGATGCGTCGTATACTGACGAGGGCATTGTTGAGCTACCGATCTGCATCACTTGACGAACATATCGGCGGCATGCGGAACTTGTTTCCCCTCCGCCAGCAAATCCTCCAGATATTGTGTTGAGTGTGTGTTGTATCGGTGGGATTTCTTCTTCGGGCTCTTCTAGCCTCACCACTTGCGATTGAAACTTCGGTTTAGGCTTCTCTGGTGTTCGGGCCGGTGATTGGCATATGTCATGCTTCATGTACTGCTTTAATAACCCTCGCCGAATCAGCTTTTCAATTTCGTGTTTCAGAGCAAAGCAATTTTCAGTGTCATGACCTCGGCCGCGGGGGTATTCACACCAAGCATTGGTGTCTCTGCCCAGGATCTTCTTCGTTGGGTTTAACTCAAGGATTAGTCGTGTGTGGAGGACCTCTTTAAAGATAGTGGCACGTTTTTGGTTCAACGGGGTCAATGTCCCCCTTGCGGGATTGCTTCGCCGAGGAGGAGGAGGAGGTTGGGTTTCACGCCGTTGAGAAGAACTTTGATTGTAATCGTCGTTTCGGCTATGTCGTTCGTGTCCTCTTTCTTGCTCATCTCGGTAACTCTTTTCGGCATTTCTTTCTTCTCCCTTCATGTATGCCTCTGCTCGTGTTGGTTATTTGAAGGTTGGCTACATGTTTGGTAAAATCAAATTGTGCAAGCAATGCGTCCTCAGAAGTTATTTAAGTCTTCAGAAGCAAGAAATTGGATTTTAGGAGGTTCAAAACCTGAAAACTGGGTTTACTGTTCATCAGAAGAAAAACTGGCCTTCAGACGCAGAACTGTTCATCAGACGCAGGATGGGGCTTCAGACGCACTGTTCAGACGTTGACCAGCGTTGACCTTCAGAAGCTGAACTTCAGACGTTGACCAGCGTTGACCTTCAGAAGCTGTTTTCAGAAGCTGGATTTCTGCTTTCTTTGTGATTAATTCTGTGCGTATCTTTGGAAGATTTACTGAAGTTTTATCAAGGCATTTGTTTTCTAGAAGGCTGATTATTTTGGTGAAGATCTTATTGAAGATTGGCTTCATGTTTATGAATGAATATATTTCAAAGGGATCTTTGCATAATATGATTCAGAAATATGTTTCCTTCTTTAAGCTTCTAAAGAATTTCAGAATTGTATTTTGAAGAAGATATGATTCAGATTTATGTGCCTGCTGAAGACTATATAAGAAGACGTGCTGCTATGTTGGAGATTGATAGAGTCAAAAACGAGATATTAGAATTAAGAGTTTGTGTAAGCTTAGGCTTTGTTTGTGTACACCACTCATCTGTTTGAGTTGGTTTAGTTGTTTTGAGTTGTAATTCACTCTAAGCTTTTAAGTACGAGTGATGTCTTTGATGTATTGAAGTGTGTCTTCATATTTGGGTTGATTTCAGAGTTGTTAATCACTGGGCTGTGATTACTTGGTTAGGAAGTAAGTGGGTTCTTATACCTAGGGGTTCCTGGGTAGAAGTCTAGATGTGTGGAGATTAAGTGATAAGACTGGGAACAGGGGCTGTTGAGTCTTAGAATTAATTCTACATAGTGGATTTCCTTCCTAGATTGGTATCCTCCAGATGTAGGTGATGTTTGCACCGAACTGGGTTAACAAATAATTGTGTTCTTTATCTTTCTGCACTTTACCTTGCTGTTTCTGAACCTGTACTTTTGTGCTCTGATTTGCTTGCTTCATACTCTGTTTTGCTGGTTCAGAACTAGAACTGCCAGAATTTCAATTGGCATCAGAGCAGGCACCCTGCTTGTTATTGGGTGAGCTCCAGGGAAGACTTTTCTGGCAAGAATGGACAAGGAAGGAGGATTTGATAACAGGCCACCTCTGCTGGATGGGACCAATTATGATTATTGGAAGTCACGCATGAGTGCTTTCCTTAAATCTATTGATAGCAAGACCTGGAAAGTTGTTCTGAAGGGTTGGGAACATCCAGTTGTGACTGACAAAGATGGTAAGAAGATAGGTGTTTTGAAACCAGAGGAAGATTGGACCAATGATGAAGATGCTTTGTCTCTTGCAAACTCCAAAGCCCTGAATGCTATATTCAATGGAGTGGACAAGAATATATTTAGAATGATCAAGCAGTGCACAATTGCTAAGGATGCCTGGGAGATACTCAAGACCACTCATGAAGGAACTTCAAAGGTTAAACTGTCCAGACTTCAGCTTCTGACCACAAAATTTGAAAATCTCAGAATGCTGTAGGATGAGAACATACAAGACTTCTACATGAATGTTCTGGACATGTCTAACTCTTTTGAATCTCTTGGAGAAAAAGTTTCAGATGAGAAGCTGGTTAGGAAAATTCTCAGATCCCTACCCAAGAGGTTTGATATGAAGGTGACTGCTATTGAAGAAGCTCATGACATCTCCAGCATGAAGGTTGAGGAATTGACTGGGTCTCTTCAGAACTTTGAAATAGGCAGAACTGATAAGAAGGGTAAAGGTGTTGCATTTGTAGCAGATACTGAAAGTGTGGATGATGATAGCTCATCAGAAGCTCTTGTGCTGCTGAGTAAACAATTTAAGAAGTTTCTGAAGTAGAAGACAAGAACTGATGACAAGAGCAATCAGTGAAAGAGAGTTCAATGCTTTGAGTGTGAGGGGTATGGTCATGTCAAGTCAGAATGTCCTACTTATCTCAAGAAACAGAAGAAGAGTCTGACTGTGACTTGGTCTGATGAAGAGGACTCAGAAGGAGAAGTGGGGGAGTAAATCAGCCAGGCATGTTGCTGCTTTTACTGGAAGATGCATCCCTAATGATGAAGTTATGAGTTCAGAAACTCCTTCAGAGTCTGAGTCAAGTGATGGAGAATCATCTTGTGAAGATCTGGCTACCTATTACAAAGATCCTGCTGCTTTTCGCAAGAAGATGCAATATCAATTTGATGAAGTGTGCAAGCAGATGGAAGAACAGAAGAAAATTAACACTCAACTTCAGATTGAAAGGGGTGAACACTTAGAGAAGATTTATGTTCTCAGTAATGAGGTAATACAACTGAATTCTCAACTTGATCAGATGAAAAGCAAGTTAGAATGATGAATTCTACTACTGATGTGCTGGAAGAGATTCTGGAGAATCAGAATCAAGGAAAACCAAATGGCATTGGATTTGTTGATCAGAATCTGAAAATCAAAAAGCAAAATCCTGCTAAGAGGTTTATACCTGCTGCTGATACTCATGTTCCACTGATGAGGAAACCTAAGAACAAACCTCAGGAATCCAAAGACAAGAAGGCTACTCATCCTTGGGTATGTCATCATTGTGGGAAAAAGGGACACATTAAACCTTTTTGTTACAAGCTGCATGGATATCCCAAGCATTTTCAACACAGAAAAGCTGAACCAGCTGTGAATAAAAGCAAGATCAAGAAAGAATGGAGACCAAAGTGTGCAAGTGTTGCTCAGAGGCTGAACAAAGGAAAAGGAAAGGTTGTTGCTGCTGACAGAAAGCCCATTCCTGTAGCACATATGTGTTCTGGTGCTGGATCATCCAAAGTCTGGAGCAAAGTGTTGGTTCCTGTTCCTGATCAGAAGGCTCTAGTTTCTAGTAAGTCTGAAGATGGTATAACCTGTGTTCAGAAGAGAATTGCTGATCTTGAGAAGCAGATTGCTGGGAAGAAGGTTCTGAATGTGCCTGAGGCACACATCAATTGAGCAGCATCTGTTGATTGTGTCTAATGAAGACTGAGCAATTTCTGATGTTGAGTCTGAAGACTGGCTAGTTGGTGACTGATGTTCTGGATTTCCTTTATGTTTCTGGTTTGCAAGTGTGCTGTGCTGAGTTTTTTGTGTTATGTGTTGTGTTTCTTCCTCCTGGTGTTTGCTGGTGTTTTGTCAAACTTGTTTGGCTAAAAAGGGGGAGAAATTTGTATGGTTGCTGATCTGTTTGCTTCAGGGGGAGAGTTCCTGAGCTAAGCTGTTCAGGGGGAGTTCCTGAGTGTTGGGTTTCAGGGGGAGAAGAGCTGTACCTCAGAAACTGTTGTTGTGTGTTGCAGGGGGAGTATTTTGAAGTTGTTTGTGTTTACATAGTTTTTAATCCGCTGCTCTATGACTCTGGTGCTATGTTTTAATATGATTCCATTTGATTTTAGCCAAAAATTTGCAAAAGGGGGAGATTGTTGGTTATTTGAAGGTTGGCTACATGTTTGGTAAAATCAAATTGTGCAAGCAATGCGTCCTCAGAAGTTATTTAAGTCTTCAGAAGCAAGAAATTGGATTTCAGGAGGTTCAAAAGCTGAAAACTAGGTTTATTGTTCATTAGAAGCAAAACTGGCCTTCAGACGCAGAACTGTTCATCAGACGCAGGATAAGGATTCAGACGCACTGTTTAGACGTTGACCAGCGTTGACCTTCAGAAGCTGAACTTCAGACGTTGACCAGCGTTGACCTTCAGAAGCTGAACTTCAGAAGCTGTTTTCAGAAGCTGGATTTCTGCTTTCTTTGTGATTAATTCTGTGCGTATCTTTGGAAGATTTACTGAAGTTTTATCAAGGCATTTGTTTTCTAGAAGGCTGATTATTTTGGTGAAGATCTTATTGAAGATTGGCTTCGTGTTTATGAATGAATATATTTAAAGGGATCTTTGCATAATATGATTCAGAAATATGTTTCCTTCTTTAAGCTTCTAAAGAATTTCAGAATTGTATTTTGAAGAAGATATGATTCAGATTTATGTGCCTGCTGAAGACTATATAAGAAGACGTGCTGCTATGTTGGAGATTGATAGAGTCAAAAACCAGATATTAGAATTAAGAGTTTGTGTAAGCTTAGGCTTTGTTTGTGTACACCACTCATCTGTTTGAGTTGGTTTAGTTGTTTTGAGTTGTAATTCACTCTAAGCTTTTAAGTACGAGTGATGTCTTTGATGTATTGAAGTGTGTCTTTATATTTGGGTTGATTTCAGAGTTGTTAATCACTGGGCTGTGATTACTTGGTTAGGAAGTAAGTGGGTTCTTATACCTAGAGGTTCCTGGGTAGAAGTCTAGACGTGTGGAGATTAAGTGATAAAACTGGGAACAGGGGCTGTTGAGTCTTAGAATTAATTCTACATAGTGAATTTCCTTCCTGGATTGGTATCCTCCAGATGTAGGTGATGTTTGCACCGAACTGGGTTAACAAATAACTGTGTTCTTTATCTTTCTGCACTTTACCTTGTTGTTTCTGAACCTGTACTTTTGTGCTCTGTTTTGCTTGCTTCATACTCTGTTTTGCTGGTTCAGAACTAGAACTGCCAGAATTTCAGCTCGGGCTAAAATTTCTTGCATGTTTGTCGCTGGTTTGTATGCCAACGATTCGTTGAACTGGCCCTTTCGCAGGCCATTGGTGAAAGCGTCTGCAAATTTGTGCTGGTCTGGATGCTCCACGTTTAGAGTGATGTCGCTGAACCGTCCCAGGTATTCTCAGAGAGTTTTGTTGGGTCTCTTCCGAGTGTTGAATAGTGTTGCAGTAGATGCCTTCTGTGACATCCGGGGCTGACGAGGGCGTGGAGTGATCGCCGGTTCCCAAAAAGGTGGCATGGCAAAGAGCGGCTCCTGGCAGCTTCCAGCGAAGGGGCACGTGAATGAACCGAATACGAGCCGGAAGGAGAGGGATCCTGAGGCTGTGTAGGTATGGGACTGTGCAATTGAAGGAAGGCTTAAAAGAATTGATTTGGACTACCTATACCAACAAGGTGCATCTTCTTTTCGGGAGCCCATCCCATAAGAACTCCATAGTTAAGCGTGCTTGGCTTAGAGTAGTAGTGGGATGGGTGACCTTCTGGGAAGTTTTCAGGAAAGCATGAAAGTGAAGACAAAACATGCTGCAAAGACTCATGTTGGTACGTGGGGGCATTTGAGTTTCAAAAGCAGTTAAGTGCTCTTGGGGGTCCTTTTGTCCGTCATATGGCTCTAGTGGTGGTGGCTTGAATTTCTGTGGGACTAGATCATTCATGATTGCGTCTGTTAGTGGTTGTGGTTTATCAATGGGCACACCATCTAGAGTATTGGAGTCCCTGTCTTGCTTCATATCATTCACTTGTTGTTGGAGAGACTCGTTTTGCTTTCGCAGTTCTTCTAGTACCGCATTTACTCCGACGAGGAAAGGATGATCCGGTGGGGGTACCGTTTCCTGTTCCGGAATGGCAGTCTGCGTTCTCGGTCAAGTGCGGCGACGAGAACGAGTCGAGGTTTTTGGTCGGCGTTCTGGTGACGTCGGCTGTGGTCGCCGGCGTGTGCTTCTCGTTGTTACCATCGTAGATGGTGGTTGTTGTGCGGCCGGGAATGAATTTACCGGTCCCCACGGTGGGAGCCAAATGTTCTCGGATAGAAGTAGTATATATTGAATGAATTCGGTGTTACAACAATGGAGATTCTCTCAGTACATAAAGTTCATATCATGTCTCAAATATCCGGTCCCTTATTTCTCTGGTCCTAGTTCCCTATATCCTATTCCTCCAACTCCTCGACAATTTCCTTGGCAGTTCGGTCCCTTAGCGGTTAGCTCGGCTATGGGTTGTTAGAGTGACACGTGTCTCTTGCTTCGACATGTCCCTCCATTTTGCCTGCGTGCTATCATGTCCGAAGTGTTGGGTTCTGGATCTCGGTTGGACCTATGTGGGCCGAGCTTAAGTTATCTGGCCCAGTCCAAGGGTGGTTCAAAAATCTTCCCTTAAGGTTAGTAAGGGTAACCCTGCTTCCCCTTCTCGTGAGGCCACTGGTATTAGAGATAAGGACGGTAGCGTGGCTCCTAAGTCTACAAGAACTCGGAGGCAACGCCAGGTTATTGATGAAGATAAGCCAAAAACAAAAAAGGCTTAAGTCAAAAGAGAGCCAACCCAAAAAGAGTGAGGCTGCTGTGAAGGGAAGTGAAAGTGATGCTGGTGTTACGGGAGGTGACGTGGAGATAGTATTGATCTTGACTTGACACATAATAATAATAATATAATAATACCATTTTTAGTTTGATGAATATAATAATACCATTTTTTTTCTCATCCTCCATGGATGCCATGTTCTTCAACTTCGGTTAATTACGTTGTTCTCTCGCAGGTTCCATTCTTTAGTGATGATATGAGAATAGTAAATCACTTTCAATATAGACTGGATATAGAGGTTATCACCTTGACTACGATTGTTCATAAACCATAAATTTGTATGAAAATTGTTACTCATCTCATTCTATTTTATGTGCAATTTGTTATCCTATATTACTCAAATTTAATTTTTAAAACTGTCTATGAATATAGGAATCTCTTTGCTATCGTGCTGCGGTCACTAATGCTTGGTCGACTACAACTGAAACATCTGAAAAGGCTACAAACGTTGATGAAGGAACTTCGTATAGTGTCGTTCTCAACACAAGTTTCAAGAAGCGAATTTTTGGTTGTAGTCAAAATAATGACAGCAATGTAACTGTCAAATTTAGCCTCTTATTAGTGAGATCCAATAAAAATGGATTAGTTATTGGTTTTACATTAAGTTTTTATATTATTTTTGATCTTATGTACAAGGTATTGTAACATTCCGTTACCAAAGACCTAATGAAGTTCTATTTATATTTAACCCTGTTTTCAGTTGCATTTTGGTAGTGTATTTGCAATATTGATGAAATAAAATTGAATATTTTACTAGCATATGGTGAGTTCGATTCTGAAATTCAAATGAGTAATTTGAATTTCAATGTAAGTTATTAGAAAATCAAAATAATTTGGCATTTATGAGAAAATCAATGTCATTTATTAGAAAATCAAAATTATTATTCATGGTGCTTAATCAGTGTCGGTTATGAGAAATTCAAATGCATAGAAAACATAAATTCAATGTCAGTTATGAGAAAATCAAAATTATTAATCATGTTGTTTAATCACCATCAATATGAAAGTTTCAAATTTGATTATGCATTTATGGAAAATAAAAAATATTAGCCGTGTACTTATAATTTTAATTTACAAGTTCCAATTTCAATTTACGCGATTTATGCAATTTCAATTTTTGTACATTTACTAATTAATTCGTTTTTAAATTTAGTGTATTTTATATTTAATTTAAATTTTACGATATATAATTATATAATCGATAGGGGATTTAATTTCTGGTGGTTAACATTAATAAAAATAACTATTCCATCAAATAATTTTAAATTCGAAAATCGTTCTGCCTATTATTTAAAAATGCAAAAAATCAATTTCATTAGGTTAATGGAATGTTCAAAAAATTTAATCTATGTTTTTACATCTCAAATATTGTTGCCAAATTTTTTTCTAAAAAATTCAACCTAAGTGTACAAACTGATTATGAGAAAATCAAAAAAATTTAGCATTTATGAGAAAATCAATGTCAGTAGTTAGAAAATCAAAATTATTATTCGTGGTGCTTAATCATTGTCAGTTATGAGAAAATCAAAATTATTAATCATGGTGTTTAATCACCATTAATATGGTAGTATCGAATTTGATTATACATTTATTGAAGATCAAAAATATTAACCATGTACTTATAATTTTAATTTGTAGGTTCCAATTTCAATATTAGCAATTTTTGCAATTTCAATTTCAATTTTTGTACATTTACAAATTAATTCGTTTTTAATTTTAGTACATTTTCTATTTATATTCAATTTTACTATATATTACATTATATAATCGATAGGGGATTTAATTTGTGTTGAGTAACATTAATTAAAATGAATATTCCATCTAGTAATTATAAATTCGAAAATCGTTCTGCCTAATATTTAAAAATGCAAAAATCGAAATTCATTAGGTTATTGGAATGTTCAAAAATTTTAAACTAAATTTTTACATCTCAAATATAGTTGCCAAACTTTTTTCCAAACAATTCAACCTAGGCGTACAAACTGGTGGTGACATAAATTCATTAGGCAGAGAACTGTAGAGACTAATCCCTTGAGCCAGGTAAGACCACAATGGCGACAAAGTTCTCTCACTAGAGATTTAACATTGTTGCACTCTCAACGTTGGATTCAAATCTAAGAGTATGGTTTAAATATAATTAGGACGGGGTTAAATATATTTTATATTCTATTAGTAATATTAGTGATCAGTTCCTAAATGTCATTGTTTTAAAAATTAAGCGATCAAACAGTTCAATCGATTAAACCATGGCCCAAGGTTAAGTACATTTCGACTATTTCATGAGTTCGACCATAATTTTATCCGAGTTTGAGCGCTTTAATACAATTCAACTAAGAATGGTGTTCTCACCGGTTCAATTTTCAAAACATAACTAAATGTGTTCATATAAGTATATAGTGTTAAATATATTTTGTCCCTATAAATTTTAGACTTTTTTGTTTTAGTCCCTAAAAAATATTCCACATACTGTTGGTCCACCATTTATGTTTACATCAGTTTTAGTCCTTATAACTTTTAATAGCACTTCACAACTTTTAATAGCACTTATAAAAGGTCTAAAAAACGTTATTAAAAATCATAAGTGACTAAAACTGATTAAAAAAATAAAATGTAGTGACTGAAAGTAGGTAACAATTTTTTGAGTGACTAAAATAAAAAAACAAAACCCAGTTTTTATAGAGATTGACAAAATATTTAGCCCCAATAAACATAAACAAAAAAGTGCGTACAACAAATAATATTATAAATTTATAATTTATTAAAAGACTATCTCTACCCGTGCATCCCATGGGTTAGCCATATTTATATTTAACGTGCCAACATGTGATTGTATACACATGATCTGTTCTTATTTGATTTCACTAAATTTAGATACATTTTTGTTGACTTCTCTTACTTATTAATTATTTTACTTTTTTCCATAAAATTATTTAAATTTAATATAGTATGTAAAAGGCCTCCGTGCATCGCACGGGTTGCATACTAGTGTAATGTATAGATGCATGTGTGGATCATAAATGTGAAAAAAAATATATCTGAAAGAAGTTGTTCTATCGTTGATTTGACAAAACTTTATGATGTTTAAGCTAAAACGACAGAAGATATATAATTCTGCTAGCATCCAAATATGTTGCACAAGACATGGCAACATACTTGCACAAGACATGGCAACGTACTTGCACACCTAATATATAAGTAGTGTGCTGGACCAACAATGAATAAGTTAGTTGATGAATCATTTACACCAACTTCACCCAATATTGATATTTGGAAAGTAGTTTTCTCTGCATTCTAAAGATGATACAACCTGCAGACCCATTTAACACCGCCAAGTGCCACTGATAAAACTAGAAGTTGACATTTTAAAATGAAGTTTCCTCCCAGAGTACATAAGTTTCTTAGACAGTATATATCTCCCACAAGGGCTAAAAAGATATATCTTCCCAACCAACTTCATTAAAAATCTTGTTAAGGTTCTTGATAAGGTGGTTCAAACTCAACAAAACTTGGAGGAATGACCTTAGGTTTCTCGGTAGCTGGGTTCCACAATAGAGCTCAAAGGAAACAGAATGTTGTTAACACTAGAACCCAGAACATGAATACAAATTTCATCATTTCGAAACAGAATTCTCGAATCTAAGGTGAACGAACTCTAAAGCCTCTCACCTAACACCAAATACAACACAAAATTAAATTCCCCACCTGACACAACTCACTTTATAAGGAGAGGTGTACTTGTGAATTTGTTGTGATACATTCTCATTAAACAAGGGGTTCAGAAAAGAGAGCCCATGCTTTATGTAGACATCCAGGTTGCTTCAAAGATTTTAGAGACAATTAGACTCTAACCCGTGCGATGCACGTGTTTTGTAGAATTCCGTGTATAAATATCAAGTTTATTATATTTTTACTTACATATTCAGTATTTTGTTATGAAATGATCGAAAAAAAAAACAAAAGAAAAGGTGCAAAAATTACACCAATTTAAGTTATTAACTTTATTTTGTTACCAAATAATATTACAAGTTTGTATTCCCGAATTCCTGTTTTCTCAACCTTCATATTCGATTACATTCATGTTAAAAGAACAACTAAAATAAGCAAATTGAAAATAGTAAACATATTTCAAAAGTCAAAGTGAGAAAACAAAGTAATGTTATAATCTAGTGTAGTGATCTTTGCAAATAAAAAGACAGAAGAAATAACTTCAAGTAATTAATATAATATAGGAGAAACAAAGATACAGACAAAATTACACTAAAAAGTGAAGTTTCTAATGATAAAATTATCATCTAAATTAGTCAAATTATCAACAATTTTAAAGATGCAACTTTAATATCGTAGCACGTGGTAAGCATACACCAAGAAACCGATCCTAACTGCAAGGGCTGTTAAATCTATAATAAGGAAAAACAATTGTTATGTGGTAACCGAAAGAAAAATAATAATAAAAATGAATTGTTATGTGGTAATTGAAAGAAAAAATAATAATGAAAATGAACCGTTAATAATGAAAATGAACTGCTATCAAAAAAGGAATTGCAATGACGTTAGTGGCTTTTAAAAAAAACGACATTTTCATGTGCTACCTGATTCAATTCCTTGCAGACGTTTTTTTTCATAAAAATTAATTAGGACCGTCAAAAAGGACGGAGTTATGGTTATTAGGTTCAATTGCATGATGGTGAGAGAGATGACAGTGAGCGAGAAATGATTTAAGGATTGTGAGATTGAAAGAAAGATGGTTCAAAATTTGTGTTGAATACATAACATTGGAGCAATTGCATGTCATAAAAAACATGAGTACATTGGTGGTAAGAGTTGTGATTTGGAAGCATGTAGTACCTGGTTCGATCCCCACAGGGAGTTATGGGTTTTGTAGAATTTCGTATATAAATATCAAATTGATTATATTTTTACTTACATATTCAGTACTTTGTTATGAAACGATCGGAAAAAAAACAAAAGAAAAGGTGCAAAAATTACACCAATTTAAGTTATTAACTTTATTTTGTTACCAAATAATATTACCAGTTTGTGTTCCCGAATTCCTTCTTTCTCAACCTTCATATTCGATTACAAGGCAGAATAAATAATTTCAAGTAATTAATATAATATAGGAGAAACAAAGAGGTAGACAAAATTACACTAAAAAGTGAAGTTTCTAATGATAAAATTATCATCTGAATTAGTCAAATTATCAACAATTTTAAAGATGCAACTTTAATATCGTAGAACGTAGTAAGTGTACACCAAGAAACTGATCCTAACCGCAGGAGCTGTTAAATCTAAAAAGGAAAAGCAACTATTATGTGGTAACCGAAAGAAAAAATAATAAAAAGGAATTGTTACGTGGTAATTGAAAGAAATAATAATAATGAAAAGGAACAGTTAATAATGAAAAGGAACTGCTATCAAAAAAGGAATTGCAATGATGTTAGTGGCTTTTAAAAAAAATAACATTTTCGTGTGCTACCTGATTCAATTCCTTGCAAACTTTTTTTCATAAAAATTAATTAGGTCCGTCAAAAAGTGCGGGATTATGGTTATTAGGTTCAATTGCATGATGATGAGAGAGATGAAAGTGAGTGAGAATGATTTAGGAATTGTGAAATTGAATGAAAGAGGACCCGAAATTTGTGTTAAATACATGACATTGAATCAATTACATGACATAAAAAACATTAGTACCATGGTAATAAGAGTTGTGTTAAATACTCTACACCTTTGAAGAAAGTGATCTTGTGTTTTAATTTCTCCCAGGAAAGGAAAGCAAGAGAAGAAAGACATTTAGTTATCGGTGACAAATAGAGGAACAACCAAAATCCCAAACCAATTATCAAATTCATTTTCTTATGAAAGTTGCAAAATATTCCACTTCTCTTACATATCAAACCAACTCAAAAGTAGAGCTGGAAAAGTTTACAGGCCTGAATCGGCAAGCCGAAAAATCCCTAAACAACATAGATTTTGGGCTACAAAAATTGATCTCAAAAAACCCAAACTCATACGAGACTTTCCCGATCAGTACATGAGTAGCACACACATAAATAAAATTAGCTTAAATACTAAGTATTAGCAACTTAATACATGTTGTCAACATGTATTGAGAATAGGAAAATGATTTTTAGACAGTATGATGCAAAACAAATGAAATGCACAATTCTAAATTTCGATTTATTAGGCACCATTTTTTGTGCACACAATTGGAGTGTGTATTGTTATTAAGAAGTGATTGACGACAATCCATTCGTATATTTTCAACAAAGTTTTCTTTGTATTAAGTAGTATTGTCCTTGTGAATACATGACATTGAGATTGTCTCAGTCTCTATGTAACTAGTTCATGTGTTGGATATTCATCCGCAAGCTCTATAAGAATGCTTTATAGTTGAAAAACAACAACAACAACAGTAAGCATGTTATTGATTTTTTTCAAAAGAAAAAAAAAACTACTCTTTTTTACGTAGTGCATTTTATAACACATGCCGCACCAAAACAAATGGATAGTCCTCAAAATAAAATCCAATTAATGAATTTGAGTTAAGGAAATTCATGATAATCAAAAGGTTTCTGAAGGTGTCCTGAATACTTGAAAATCACAAGCCACTTTGCATACAAGGAATAATCATAATAACCACAATCATAAGCCTCACAAGTGGAAACAAGAAAAACAATTCATGATTCATTTTACTAATCCAATATGAATAAGGCTTTCAAGGTTTTCCTTGTAAATTACTACCTGAGAACGCTCCCCTGGATCTTTAATGCCGAGCTCCACAATCATTTGGGTACTCCAATCAAACCAAGCTAGTTCGCCATCTTTTGTTTTAAAGAATATATTACCGTTATTCCCAAGTCCAATAAGCTTCTCAACACAAGGAAACGGGCCAATAACGAATAGTTTAGTCCATGACTCTTTTACACCAAGTTCACCTAATATTGATATATGGAAAGTAGTTTTCTCTGTGTGATTACAAATGAAAGCAACATACCCATTTAACATCGCCAAGTGCACCATAAAGCGGTAATCGAAACTAACATCACCCATGTATGAGGGCATGGGCGTTGTAAAGAACACTTCATTGCTCATGACAAAGGACACCAAACACGACACAACAGAAGATGATCCATTTGCACCCCACCAGTGGCACACTCCCTCCGAGTAAGTTTGGCGACCAACTACGCCATTAGAAGGATCAGCAGGCATTTCGAAATCAAGTTTCTTCCAAGAGTTACTTCTTAGACTATATATCTCCCACAAGGGCAAATGTATATCTTCATCACATGCCCCGTTATAGGTCACACTATAACAATTACCTCTACACGAACTAAAGCAGAGTACAAGTCGAATCACCTTATAATCATCTCTAACATGGTCATAACCAAATCCATAAAGATCTAGCAATTGGGATCGACAAGGTGTTCTAAACTCAACCGGACTGGGAGGAATGACCTTGAATTCCTTAGTAGCTGGATTCCACAATACAGGACTTTCATAACCATTGATGAGACACAAAACGCCGTTAGCACTAGGACCCAAAACAGTATAGTAGCTGTTAAGATCTTGAAATGGAGGTGGCGAATCTAAGCTTACCCTATTTTCAACACTCTCACCAGATAATAAATACGACAAAGTATTGCATTCTCCGTTTGGCAGCGTTTCATGTTGCTTTAGAAGGAGAGATGTATATGTGAAATTGTTGCGATATAAACTCATGAAATGAGAGTTTTCAAACAAGAGAGTCCATGATTTGCGTACACACCCAAACCGCTTCAAAGATTTTAGAGGCAATTTTGAGAGGATGGAAAAGGCAATATCATCGGGGATATGGTTGCTAATCATTTCATTGACAACAGCCACAGATTTCTCATCCATCTCCATATATCTACACCTTTGAAGGAAGTGATTGTGTGTATTAATTTCTCCCTGGAATGGAAAGCCAGAGAAAAGTGAGATTCAGTAACAAATAGAGCCAAGAAGCAAAATCCAAAACCAAAACATCGAGTTCAATTTTTTATGAATGACAGAAGTATTGCATTCCCCTAAAAATTAAATTTTGAAGGGGTTTAAATACTAAACCAACTCGAAAGTGATAAAATCCATAACAATTAAGTAAGATAATGAACAAAGTGGGATGGGAGAGAGAGATAAAACACAATTGTAGAAAGAGAAATGAAAAAGGGTATTTTCTGGAAATTCAGAGCTAAATCCACTCAACGGACAACTATCTATCTAATTAATAATTTGTAAAACTAAATTAATTAATTAATTACATAAACATCCAACTATGAAGATAAGGAACAGAATTGTTGCGTGAATTGATAGGGTTTGATATATGATGATTGAAATTTAGAAATTACTAACTAAACCTAATCATATATCAATCAAGATCGAAATACCAATAACCCTGAATATCAAAAAAACCATTAGAATTCTCAGATGTATTGCCAACTCTACAACAATAGCAATAAAATAAAACATGTAATGCCACTATGTCATGTGATTTGTGAGTGTGTGATCAGAGATGGCATTATTTATTTTGATAAGGAAAATACAGGTGTGAGTTCCATCTCAATGACAGTCTAAATTGGAAGTAATTGGTCTATGTTGTGATGTAGGAGATTATGGCCAAGGTTTTAGGACTAATTTTGGCACCTCTAATTGTCCAAAGTGGAACAGTTTCTCAGGTCATATAGTTGAGAGATATTATTCCAGTCCGATCTTACATGAATAAATGCATGAGTGAGTCCTTGGGAATCAATATTGTGACTTACTTGAATCCACGTTGCAGATTTATTACTATTGACTGCAGATAGTTGATGAGTTCAGCCTACCAATCAGAATGTCTTTAACCTCTTCAACCTGTAACAAAAGTGGTTAGCACATTGGGTTATCAGTTTTGCTATATGGTGCGAGAAGCACCCCCACGAATTACACGAACATGTGGCTGTGCCCCACCCCAGTTTTGCTATATCAGTGAGGCAATACCACATTTTAATCCACAATACAGAACAGCTAAATCAGAGTAAGTAAGTTATTCTCTATTAAAATTGGCCTAATCTAAATGGCTATAAGCCCAAAGGCCACCACTAATTCCAACTATATAATTCAATTATGGTAATTAAGATAGGATCACAACTTCACAAGTATACACCAGTCCAGATGCCATTACATTGTGTTTTTGAAGCACTTTCCCAAACACAAGTACTTGAATCGACCAATTTCATATGCTATTCAGTTTCTGTAGATAGTTGAAACTTGAAACTAACACAATATCAATTGAATTTCTCCAAATCAAACAAAGTTGAATCTTTTCAAAAAAAAATTGTATTGAATTTGGCTAAGTTTAGTTTCATTATCCCCATCTTTTGCAGTGTTTTTAACAAATTCTACTTTTGATCACAAAGTTTGTGAATTAAAACAAAATTAATGGGTAAACTAACCAAATTTATTCAATGATAAAAACTTACCACGGGAATTGAGAGTAAAGCTAAATGATTTGCCCATTTTCCCCAAAACATATCAAACAAAGAAGGAGAAAGATTACCAATGTGGAAGTTGAAAATCGAAGCTTAAATAATAAGCCCGAACAAGGAGAAAGAGGCTCACGATGGAAATCAAAAATTGAAGCTTCTCATCGGAGGAACGTGAGATATTTTCCTTAGAGGAGTTTTGCCATGCGCGGCCAAGTCTAGAGTTGATAGTAGTTTGACATATTATCTAGGGTTAAATTGGACATTTTGTGTAAAATGAAATTTAAGAAAGTGAATGCCAACTCATTCGCGGGATACACGAGAATTCTGTCGTGCATTTCAGCATTTTCCTTGGGTTATTTAGACATTATAACCACTGAAACAATAACCTCTAAGATGTTAAATTAATGATATCAACCTTGATCTCATTGTAGATCTAGAATGAATCTCATCCCAACAGATCCTGGTTTCAATTAGGCATACCAGGTAAAAATTTAGTTACCATTAATATGTTTTCAAATTTTTAGTTATTTGTAAACACTTCAATTCTGTGTCCTTTTTGCAGATCTACATATCGGGGTGATGAGCTAAAAAACCTTTGTCTTATTGAGATTGAGAAGCTGTTGCAATCCAACGGCCGGTATCTAAAAGATTCATCCTCATTGGTTTGCCAAACCAGAGACTACGAGTGATTAGAAAGGGATCTAGACAACAAATAATTGGTGTCTCATCCCAACAGATCCTGGTTTGGTTTGCCGTTCAAATTCGAGAGAAGACAATTCCCAGTCTCAAATTATTATAATAGACAACGAACAGGGTAGGGTAGGTAATAAACAAATAAATTATTAGATCTATTAAACTAAGTCCTTCCCTAATTTCCCAGATATAATATAACACAACACAACACAAAAAAGAATACTAACCTACTACGTTAAACAGAAACGAAGATTCGAAGCAGGATCCGAGATTCCCTAAGAGTCTGAACTGAAATTCATTTCTCTCATTCTGCTTTCATGTGTTGAAGGTAAAATCGCAGCTGGGATGTAATGTATAGTCGACGTTATTGGTGAATACAAAAGCTTATCTATGCTTTCGTTTCAATAGATAAGGGTAACACATACTATTGCTTTTGCTTTTTTTTTTTATTTATTTTATATTTTTCTGTATTTTTGAATTTTTTGGACAATGTAATATTATTTGATTATTATTCTTATTTTTTGTATTCTGTAATATCTTTTTTGTATTTTGTTTTTTAGTTAAATGGACAAAAGCTAAGTTGGGCCAGACTCAATCGCTCAAATCGGGCTCGAACTAATTCCTTAACATCGATCCAATCATGGCAAAATACCGTCTCGGCCCGACCAAATAAATCACTCAATGTTGACTCAATTAGATGAAATAAAACTTACGCGTCTGAACATTAATTTCTCGTTTAATCATATCCAAAGCTCACAACGCGTGAATTAGTAAAAATGAAGCTCAAAATGAAGCGTTAGACAATCGAAATGAGCGTAGACAAAATTGGGGTATAACAGCTGCCCCTCTTTATTTATATTTTACTAGAAAATGTGAAGTGTCTTCAAATTTCTGTAGTAGAAATAAAAATAAAGATAAAATAGACGTCAGTTTTGTCCGTTCAAGAGGAAGTGAATGGTTTGACAATAAACGGGGAATGGTTAATACTTGGCGCATTAACTGAGAACATCAAAAAATGAAGGATCAATGGGGATCTGAAGGAGCACTGGGGCTCTGAAGGACCACTCGGGGTCTGAGAGGCTGCCTAAGCCTTAATGAAGGACCATCGTGGTCTGAAGGAGCACTAGGGCTCTGAAGGACCACTCGGGGTCTGGTGGAGCACTAGGCCTCTAAAGGGTGGCCTCTATATTCGAGCTGCCGAGGGGTCAAGATCAGATCCGGAACTGATATGTTGACCAATAGCGGACGTCCACTATGTCCTAGGCGGACACAACTAATCTGAAGGACCACGCGGGGTCTGAAAAGATCCGTCGGGCTCGACTCTGACGTTGCGATCTAGACCACTTAGGGTACTGAAGGAGCGTTTGTGCTCTGAAGGACCACTCGGGGTCTGAGGGATCAACTTGGTGATTTGTAGATGTGATATGGGGTCAACGCTTAGAGCGCTGATCTCAGGGGAACAAGAATATAGGGGCTGACACTTGGCGAGTCTATCTGAAAACACCTAGTGAGTGCATTTACTGAGAATGGAAAAGCAATCTACGTTTGGCGTATTTAACAATACAATGAAAGGTGTATGCTTGCATGTAATGTATGCACATGTAATGTAATGATTGATATATGGCGAAATGACTTTTTGGCTTTTGATTTTTTTTCTCTACTTTTTTGCTTTGTTTTTTTTTTACTCCTTTTGCTTTTTTGACTTCTTTTCTTAGTATACGATGAAAACATGAAATGCCAATGTGAATATGATGCAAATGTAATGCTTTAGTGCAAACGCTATGGTGAATAAAAGGAAGTGTGTATATGCATGATGCGATGATATGATATGATTGATTAGGATTTAAAAACATTTTTGGTAATGATGAGAAACGAGGCTTTCGACAAATGTTTTGAATTGATCACTCCTTAGAGGAAAATTTTGGTTTCTCGAACCTGAACTCTGGTAAGCTCAAGGTTGTCCTCTTTTGATGTATTTGTGATGTGCATTTGTAGATTTGGTCGCATGGGTTTTCATTTGGTTATGATGACCCATGATGGCTAACTTTTCAAGTCTAGGATGTTAACTTGGAGGAATTACTAATATCACATCATTAAAGCATGTTCTCTCTCTTTGAAGCATAATTTAATAAACATGAATATAGTGAATACAAATGAATGCGTCAGTTGGTTCACGGTTCAAGAGATGTAGGGTATGGACAAATGTGACATCTAAGGGGAGTGAAGGATGGGGTTACTTGCTCAAGCCTATGAGAGATAAGCTTGCTCAAGGGTAGAAAATGTTCGTCTGCCCCAATTTTGACTTCAAATAGTGGGGAAAAAAATAGCTTGCCACTGTGTAGGGAAGACAATGAGGGCAAGGGTTTGACTTCATTAGTTTTTTTAATAACACATATTGTTTTTGCTTTTTTTGTTTGTTTTGGTACAGACATGTTTTTGCTTGGTGGAACATAGTTTATATGGTGAAGGCTACGGTGAGAGACCAAAACAAGTATCTCACCGTGCAAACTGATTTCTGGCCGTTAGATATATTAATAAATTATTGTGCGGTCAGATGGTGAAAAGATCAAATGGTCAAAAATCAATTTGGTTAATTCATTAATCCATCTAACGGCCAGAAATCAGTTTGCACGGTGAGAGACCTGTTTTGGCCTCTCACCGTAGCCTGAGCCTAGTTTATATATAAGTCTCTATTAATTCCTATGTAATAACTATATAAAAGTATATGCTAAAATAGAAGAACCATGTATATCAGATCATGGTCTTACAAGCAACCACCACTCCATAATTTAAATAGTAGTTTCAATTAATCATTTAATAATAAGTGAAAGTTGAATAATTCATTCCTATTTGAACAATTCAACACACCGATCACTGTATATAAAAGTACCCAATTAATTTTAGTAAGATGACTCAAAAATCCACACAATTGTATATGTTTCCAAGTTTCAGGAAAACTAATTAAAAGGTGTACGTGTAGTACATGATAACTTAACAAAATCCATAGACCTTATAATTGCAGCAAAACTATGTTGGAAAAAATTAGGTCTTAATAAAAACAGAATTCATAAAACATGTTCAATCATTATGAATCAATAGCGGAAGCAATCAAAACATTAAACATGATTATGATAGGATCTACAACATGTTTGATTTACCAAGGATATTAAGAATTAGGGTATTAGGAATACCTGAAAGAAGCTTTCATGGCAACCTCCCAACAGCAACGGTCAGAAACAGAGAAACAGAGAGAAGGTGATCTGATATGAAAACATAACAAAGGGTTAGCGGCGGCTGATTTGGTTCTTCCTCAACCGGTACTTTTATGCCTCAAGTTCTCTTCAGATGGGGAGAAGAGAGAGTTTGCCGTGTACGGTGTATTGGGGACCATAGTCTCTTTTATATTGGATGACCATTAGGGTACCCATTATTCCGTTAATGGGTCATCCGGACATCCACACATATTGAGTCCATATCAATTAATTAATTAATTATCTAAATCGAAATCTAATTAGCATTATTACTTAAATTGATCACTAATCAATTAAGACTCTAAATTGATAAATAGCTAATATAATTATTATTACGATATTTGCCCACATAATGATATCGGAATATAATTAAATAATAAAATATTCCAACAATCTCCCACTTGGGCTACATATCTTAATAATTATACCATAATTCTTTAGGCGCGCATCTGAATGCTATTTATCTTTAGATTTCAACTTTACAATCTAGTCCACCTCATACATTAATGATGGGACCACCGCGGCTGTCGTCACTGACGTATAATGTGACGAAACCCCGACGACCACCATATCAATGCACTTGATGACATAGATCGATATGGATGAGTGGCATGGAAATTTCATGTGATGTGATCTCTAAATCATGTCTATTTCCAACTGGTCCAACTGAAAACTTTAGTGAGATCAAACTGAAGTTTGCAAATTCAATATTTGCACAAAATGATACAGAAATGGTTATAACAAAAAATAACCTCATAAACTTTATTTCTGCAGAAAATCATAATACAAAGTCTGTATCAATATCAAAACAAAAGTATAGAACATATAATAAAAGAGACTCCCACTAATCTAAGACATCCTTAATGACAACAACCATATGAAAGACCTTAGGTGTCATGTCTTTGATTAGTGGGTCACCTAGTATAAAGTTTGTCTTTAATGTTCTATCATTTAACAACAATAATTTATAAGGTAATGAACCTTATAAACTTTGTTATTAAAACATTATATGACTACATTATGTCACTATATATAACTTAAATGGTTTTTCAATACCTTTTTACTATGCAACCAAGTGACATAAATACTCACAGTCATTTCCTGAGTCAGGATGTGTATTATATACACACATCCAAAAGCCAGAGTCTGACACACAAATGATCTCCAAATTGTCAGATCCTTGATGTGAGAATAAGTTCTCTTGTTCTCTTTAAAGAATCCTTATGGTCGCGTTTTCAACAATTCAAACTTTGAATTGCTCAAATATCTGCCAAACAATCTTATTATAAACGCTATTTCCAAATGCGTATAATAAAATCATACATAAAAATCCTATAGGAAAAGTGTAGGAAAATACTTAAATTTCTGAATTCATAAATTTCCTAATGGGCAATATTTGAGACTGAAAAGTCTCTCGGTGATTGAGGTCATCCAAAAAATTTATTAACTTTAATGTCAATTTATTTTCAACTGTACTGATATAACTCTTTTGTGATATCCAAATAATACCTTGAGAAGAATCTCTAAGTATTGAAATGTCTAATACAAAAGATGTGTCCCCAGGATCTTTCATCACTAACTTTTGTTAGAGATTTCCTTGGTTTCACATTACTAACATATATCATAGTTGACTAAATAAAATAAAATTGACACATTAAAATAGGAATATAAATTTACTCCCACTGAGCTTACTAAATCCACAACTCTACTTAATATTATCTTAAAACCAAATGAGACAAATACTTTATGAGAATTTGTGGTAACACTAAAGAGACAAATTTCTTAACTTATTTGTGCTAACACTAATAGAGTCTTTCAAATATACTAAATAGAATTTCTCTTATTAGTCAATTCTTTATGACACCAGATGCCCTAGTTCTTGAGGGTGTTGAGTTTGATCTATATGAATTAACTTCTTAACTTGATGTAGAGTAAGAACAATAATGTCCTCATGAGGATCCAAATATAATATAATAATAGTAACTATATGAATTAGTTTAGAACTAAGTCTTCCTCATTCAATTTTGTTCTATTACCATATCTCTCACCCAAACTCAATATCCTCGAGAAAACATAACAATTTATGTCTCAAAATTTCCTTAATTTTTGGGACGAAAAACTTATAGCTTTCAAACCCTTAAACAATTATAGAATGTCACAAGTCATTACTGAATTGACTCTAATAACTAAACTAAAGACACATTGAATCATCATTTGAAAATAAAACTCAAAATATCTTGATTTAGTCAAAGAGAAATTAAAACAAAAATTAATTCAAATAATGATTCACCAAATTGTCTTTTAAATACAAAAATAAGCTAGTAACGACAATCTAAAATTAGTTTAAAAATGAATATAACAATCTTTATCGACTTTGTCCATTCTAAATTGATATATCTTTCAACATCATTGGACATAAGTCAGTCAAGATTACCTTTCTTTATTTGCCCTTATCTTTTGAGGTATTTTCCGAATGAGCACTATTTTATTTTCTCTTGCTTCAGCTTTTCTATTTATTTGCACACTTTATGAATTGATCCTTTAAAGGATCATTTCTAACTTTAACAGTTATAAACTTAATTGTGCAAAGAGAATACTAAATGCTGAATTTTCGAACAAGTCATATGATAGTCGAAATTACTGAATTTTCGAACAAGTCATCTGATAGTCGAAATTATAATGTCTCAGCAAGATTAAATATTTACATAATGTGCTCACTATTTTCTTTGCCTAATAATCTTAATGAAATATCACTCTCCAATGAGAGATTGTCTTTCTCTATATTGCTTTAAAAGCACCTTAGTTTAAGCAAAGAAAATATGACAAAAAATTGTCAACTTAAATAACACTGATAGGATTTCTGATATTTTAACTTTATGATCACATAAGACCTATAAGATTTGGTGTATACTCACTTGTCAAACTTGATTCTCACATTAGATACTGAATTTGCAAGAGAATGCGAGTTTCACCACCCTTATATAAGGTCTAGATCCAAGAACAATGTTAATATTATTCTTTAATTCCTAAAAGTTAAAACTTTTAAGAGTTAAAATTTAACTCAAATTAACAGATACATAAACTGTATTAGCTTAAAGAGAACAAGAGAAGCAAAAACACTCACAAAAATACCTAGTGCACCATTAATGTCAAGTCTTTAAACAATAATATCAATTGCTAGTGGTATTTTACAGCAATGATCAAACAATGACAATTTACTTCGACAAAGAATAAATTCTTATAATTGTCATATGTTTACCATTATATTTGTGTGGATGTAAACTCTAAAATGTATAATTAAGTTTACACTCACACAACATTATCACACATGTCAATAAAATATTATAGAAACGTGCATCTTTATTTGTAAATAAAAGACCTTAACAAGATACCAAGCGCACCATTAATTCCCAATCTTCGGATTGTAAAAATTAACTGCAAGCGATACTCTCAACGCGATGATCAAACATTGGTGATAAGTCCCGTCAAATAATAGTCACCTTCGGGCATCCTATTATCCACATGGAAAAATACTTTATAACCACCACATATTTACCACCACAGGTATGTAACTATCCGGCCAAGTTGTGCCTTCCTTGGGGCCGACGACAACTCGCTTAAATAATTACACACTACATCTTTTGTAACTTCAGTTGTGTCGAATCTACGCAACAGAGGTTACTTGGGCAACATTATTATTTCAACCGACTCAACCGCAATTACTAGATAATTTTAATATATATTAAATGGGGTGATAAGTCTTGTCAAATAATAGTCACCTTAGGGTATCCTATTATTTACATGGAAAATTACTTTATAATCACCACACATTTACTATCACATGCATGTAATTATCCAGTCAAATTGTGCACGAAATAAAATCAACTTTATTCATGCGTCATATTCAAGTTTATATATAGCATATGGAATGGGAAACATGAATTTTCAATATACACACACACGTGCAAATCGAAAACAACATATATGATTATCAAATCAAATTGATTCTCGGATCCATGATAGAAGAAAAGTACATGAATTCAGGATCGAGTAATTCCATTCCAAAAAATACAACCGTAATTGATATTTCAAAATTCATGAAAGTAGGGTTCATAAAATTGAAAAACAAAATAGAGAACTCAATTAATCCCAATAATCAAACATGAAGATGGCTGAAATCTTGAGAACATAGTCTCAATATTCTCATCCTCTTTCATTCTGAACAGCTCATACTGCTGAACCAGAATATTTGTTGTTGCTTCTCTAACCTTCTTGTTACCTTCATAGTTAGAGCAGAGAGAGGTGAAGATGGCTTTAGCTGTTGATTTATCACTCAGCTTTTGATACTCACTGTGAGGTAGAGAATCCACAATGATACCTCTAACATTGTGATGCTTTCTGTAGATCTTTCTTTCAGCATCAGAAAGACCTCTTCTGTTAGTAGCCACTCCTTCTTCATCAACTGGAATAGATATTCCATCTTCTATGATATCCCATAAGGAGTCATCAATTCCAATGATGTGACTGTACATCTTGCTTTTCCACCATGAGAATTTCTCAGGATCACCAGTAAACATAGGAGGTTTATGGTGTGAACGAGATTTCCTTTCATCTGTACCATAGTCATGTGATACAGAAGCATGATTTCTTGGAGAGGGTAGAGGGGAACTACTGGAAGCCATGTTTTTCTCAGGATCTTTACTGACTCACTGTTAGGTGATTGAATATCAGAACCGGTGCTCTGATACCAACTGAAGGTGAGAAAAACAAAAGAAGGGGGGGTTGAATTGTGTTGGCTTTTTATTTTCTTTCTCAAAAACTATGTTTAGTTCAGAATCAGATGTTGATCAGATTCTGAAACTATTTTCAGAGTTGTTTGCAGCGGGTATAAAGTTAATGAGAGAGAGAGAGACACAGCAGTTTATCCTGGTTCCTTCCACAACCCGAAAGTAGTCCAGTCCCCTTGTTACTAACAAGAGATTTTCCACTATAATCACAAAGATTACAATTGCTCAAGCACAAAGCAAGAGACTTCTTATGCTTAAACACAAAGTAAGAGACTTCCAATTGCTCAAACACTAAGTAAGAGACTTCCTATGCTCAAACACAAAGTAAGAGACTTCTTGCTTAGACACACAGTCTAAGACTTTGAATCGAACAGATTTTACAAGAGAAATAAGTTTGAGTTGAACACTTGATATACAATCAGTGGTGTTCACAAAATACAACACAGATTTAAGACTCTAAACTTAAGAAATTCTAAGATAGAAGTTTGTAAGAATTTCTAAGTTGTTTTGATGACTTTCAGATTTGGCAGAACTTTGTTTCAGAAAACAGAGTGTTACGTTTTCAGTTAAGGAGTCTTCAATTTCTTCTTCAAAACTTCAATCCTTTATAGAGGAATTAAGAGCAGTTGAGAAGAGCCAGTTTTAGCAAAAGAGTCGTTGCACTAGAAGCTACATCCAGCATTTAATTCATCCCTGTCATTGTGTGCGCAAACCAGAAAACAGAGCACAACAATTTTGAATTGTTTCCTTAAAAGCTGGCTGCGTGTTTTATCCAAGGAGGCAACTGTTCCATTGAGCTGTTCTGACTGTACAGTGCTTTACTGTTGACAGTGACAGTTGCTTTTCCTTAAAACTCAGACTTCAGAAGCTTCTCTTCAGAACTGGCTTCAGACACTATTCATCAGAAGTTGTCTTCAGACGCAATTCTTCAGAAGCTGGCATCAGACGCACTGTTCATCAGACGCAGTCTTCAGAAGCTGGCATCAGACGCATTGTTCATCAAACACACTTCTTCAGAAGCAGGCCTTCAGACGCACTGTTCATCAGATGCATTTCTTCAGAAGCTCTGCTTTCAGACGCTGCTTTCAGAAGCACTTCTTCAGACGCTGATTTTCTTCAGCTTTGCAACACTAGCTTCTATATTTTCCTTCTTGCTCTTAACTTGTTCTTTCAGGACCATTGTTAGATACCAATCTTTAAGTACATGGTTCTGCACACTAGAATCAAGCATTAGCATATCCAATTTTTTTTTTTAACACTTTGTTATCATCAAAACCCAAAAGAGAGTTGTTCATACATTTTGTTCCAACAATTAGAAGTCTCTTACTGTGTGTTTGAGTATTTGGAAGTCTCTTGCTTTTGTGCTTGAGCAATTTGTAATCATTTGGATTATAGTGAAAAATCTCTTGTAAGTGTCAAGGGGACTGGTCTATTTCCGGGTTGTAGAAGGAACCATGATAATTGCTTGTGTGTCTCTCTCTCTCTCTCTCTCTCTCTCTCTCATTTACTTTCAATCCGCTGCATCTGAACTCTGAACTTAGTTTCAGATTCTGATCACCATCAGAAGCTGAACTAACTCTTAGTTTTTGAGATAGAAAAAGTCAACACAATTCAACCCCCCCCCCCTTCTTGTGTTTTTTCTCACCTTCATATCGTATACAGGGGAACTTCTTGTGGCACAGCACCTGCAGGTAAGACACCCAAAATAAGCAGATGACGAACAAAAGACCATGGTACTTGCTTCAAGATCCTCTGAACGCCTAGTTGATGAAAGAACTGATAACAAAAAAGCCCTGGCTCCACCTCCTTAATCTCCACCCTGCGTCCCTGACGCCATCTATCCACCATTTTATCCATCATCACACCTACCATGATGCTCTTATCAGTGAGAAAACGACCAACAAGGCATAGGGATAAATTTGAACCTGAGTCTCCACCTCCATCACCCCCTATTGCAAACTCCACTTCTTCCTCCAGTGCTAACTGTTCCATACCACCCGCCATAGAAAAAAGATCTAGTGAAAGAAACAATTGCTACTCAAACAATGGTGAAAAAAGAAAACCTTAAACCTCTCACAAGAAGGAGAGAGCTCTCACGCAAAGGGAGAGAAAGTCACATATCATTTGACCATTTTAGCCTTCTTTCCTAAGTTCCTATCACATTGAATAAAGTCCTAATTGACAAAAAAAAAATAGACGGTTGCTATTTGCCGCCTCTCTATTGAATTTGTTTTAAAATAAAACCAAACACCGTGTCAGAATAGTATAAAAAAAACTTGGTTTTATTCTCAAGCAAGTTAGAGTCAAAAAGACAATTGCAGCCTCTCCGTAAAGCATTTGAGAAAAAGAAGGAAGGAGGGATCGAACTCGTGACCCTGAAGGACTTTAACATGTGCTTTACCGCTGCACCAAATGAGATAATTGAGTATAAATCGCAAACGCTTGTATAAATTATATAAACTTAGTTAAGATAGGAGCAATATAGTAAAAAAAATTCTATTTTTTTGACGGGTGCCGTGGCTACTCCCGGCTCTTGAGAAGATCCGCCACTGGTGATGGTTTCGGGTAACCGCCTCAATCAATATTCACGTAGGGTTTGGTTTGCATTCTCTCGCTCAATCTCTCAAGTTAATTGTGTTTATTAAATTAAAAAGAGAAAATAGCTAATACAAATTGATTTCAGTTCTATACATGATTAATTAGTTTCTATACACCAAAAAATGTAATTAGTTCCTATTCACCTATGTCCAATTGGTGTTGATTAATCAATTAATGGGTTAAATAAGTAAATAGTCCCCATAAATATACCAACATTTGATTTTAGTCCTCCTAAAATATTCCTTAGGCTTTTGGTCCCTCCAAAAATTTTCATCCATGAAATTAGTCCCTGCTCTACATTGAGAACAAGGACTAATTTCATGGATAAAAAATTTTGGAGGGACCAAAAGCCTAAAGAATATTTTAGGGGGCCTAAAGAATATTTTGGGGGCCTAAAGAATATTTTAGGGGCCTAAAATCAAATATTGATATATTTAGGGAAACCATTTACTTATTTAACCCTTAAATAATTATACAAATTGATTTCAGTACACCAAAAAAAAATTGTAATTAGTTCCTATCCACTTATGTCCAATTGGTGTTGAAGTATCTTAAAAAAAAAAAGGAAGGAAAATAAATAGAACGTAATTAATTAAAAGGATGAACAAATTTTTATTGATATGAGAATTAAGATAGATAACATTTTGGGATGTACTGACAATACCCAAAATGTCGCAGGCACTTATCAGGCATGTAGGGAACTCTGAAGTCGCCCCAGCTGATGAAGCCCCTGTACAGGGAGATCTGCTCAAAGGGTCTAACAGCCCGGTGCTCCTCAAATGGTCGCCAGCAGACATCCTCTGGTCTCAGCCTCAGCTCATCTGACTTCTTCTTCCTAAAGCGCCCAACCAGTGGCTCCGCAGTCCGTATATGACCAGGTCTATGTGCTTCTCACCCGTACTTTATGTGTATTGAACTTGGTGTATTTTGCTCCTTTTAGCTCCTAGCACATGATTGGGCGGCCTCTCAAACCCTTCATAGAAGGTGGGGGGAGTGTGTGTCCATGATGCTGAGCTAACTGGCTTTTTAATATTATATTCTAATTATCGAAAAAAAAAAAACATACAATATAAACAGATGAGTGGAAATTTGTAAAACTTCAAGTCCTAACATTTACTACATTTAAAAATAATATATGAATAAATGTAGCAATGTTGTTACTGGAATTAACATTACAATATTTGAATTATAATGTTGTACACAATTCTACATAAATTGAGGACCTTAAGACCTACACTAGATCTTAAAGTCTTCCCTCATCGTTCTTCGGTACCTGCTAATCTGAAAAAGATCAACAACAGACGGGGTGAGATATAAAATCTCATTGAGTCCTTTGCGCACCCTATCATGCTTCTATCGTCAATACATCACATATCCATTCAATTTCAAAATCTTATGTATTTAATTTCATTTAAAACATTTCTTATGATTGAACAACGTGTTCTTAATATCTTATGGGTCCTTGGCGTTTTCGGATCGGGATCTGTGCCGTCGGGTTTGGTAAGAATTATATCATTCACCTCGGACCAACTGTGTTTTATCTTGTTCCTGTTTACATCAACCTTTGGATGTGAATCACCTTTGTATTCAGAGAAATTACATTAATTATCCAATTGAATCAATCTTTGTATTCAAAAGGATTTGGAAAAAAACATTTTTCTTTACATGCAATTAAGTATTACATAACATGGCAATACAACTATCTATTGTTCCTAACCTGTCTTCCACATCTTAAGGAATATAATGCATAAACACAACATAGCTCAAACTTACTTATAAAGAATTAAGGATTACAATCATATATCTCATCAATTAAATTAAATTTACGATCACACAAACTTGTATTTGTATAAAAGTATCAAACTTAGGCTATGCCTCTAACTCTTTATGAAATTAACAAGCCCCAAAAAGATTCAAAATCAATTATACACATATGAATACAACAAGAGGAATTGAAAGAGACTTGTATCAACATAAAAGAATCACGATAAAGACATAATTCAAGCATTTTAACAAATACTCTAGGTGCAATATTTTTCTGCAGTTATGTGACAACTTCGGTGATTTAATTAACATATCAAATGATGTTGGAATTAAGCAAACAACCACTCTTAGGAAAGCTTAGAGAGTCTAGTTTATGAAAATCATTTTTATTTTTCATAACAATAGACTAAATAGTACAGTTTAGTAAAACAATACTGACTATACAAAAATAGGGCAGCTTAAGTTGCTCAAATTGTAACATACTTTGAGACATCAAAACTGAATCAAATTCCACAGAATTTGTACTAAAACTGTATCATAACAAGTCTAGTTTACAACAAGACATAAGTCATTCAAAAAGGAGTTCTATAGAGAATGTTATGACCAAAATACTGAACCTATAACGAAAATTGTCTCAGATTTTTTACCTAACTTGCAACATAACCCAAAATCATTCAAACGAGTGTCAAAATAAAGGAAATCAAGTATAGTTTCTTAAAAACAAACCACACAAAATTTGGACAACCAGAGAGTTCACAATCATTGAAAAACCGAACCTATACCAAAACGGGTTCAAACAGAATTTCAACATATCAATTTCAAATCCTCCAACAACATGCAATCTCAGGCTTCAAACAACTCATTCATCAAGTACTCATGAAAATAGAAATTTTAAGAGCAAATACAAAATCCCAAATAGACAAATGTAGGTTTGGCAGATACACCCTGCATTTTAGAGTAGACAAACAAAATCCCAAATACTTAAATATTTTGTCATATGTAACTCTAGTTATTACTATTTGAAATTGATTTTTCTGTGTGTTCGTTCGGTTGCAGTTCTTTGATTTCCAAGAGTTATATATTCAGAAGTTGAAAGGAAGGAAAATAAATAGAACCTAACTAATCAAAAGGATGAACAAATTTTTATTGATATGAGAATTAAGATAGATAACATTTTGGTACCAGAAATATCAATATATCTGGCCTATCATAAAACCGTCATGATATATATTATATAGGCCAATCTACCATTTTAGAGGTATATCCCGTATAATTACTAACACAATCAGTAAGCATGTAGTTCAGATCAAAGCAAACTCTTATCTCCTCCAAGCTTTGACGTCGTGGTCGATCCCTCACAATGAGTAGTTGAGGCCATTTTGTGGTTTTTGCATGTATAGCGAGGACAATCTTTTCTCTGTCATATTGCTGATTCGGCACGATATTTGCTTGTACGAGAATGTCAATCAAGTTACCAATTACTTTTTGCATATCTAGAGCAAGCTTGAAATACATGTTTTGCCGTGTGGTAGATGGCGAACACGTACCATGTTTAGCCCACTCGTCTTCCCAAAAAACCTCATTCTTTCCGTTTAGATTTGGCCACTCATTATTAAGTTGAGCCGTGAGAGGAGAGAGCTTTGAAAAAAAGAAAAAAAAAAGTTAACTTTCATGCATGCACCATGATAGATATATATTTTTTTTTGACAAGACCATGATAGATATTTAAATAGCTATTATTATTACTTTATTAGTACAGTAATATAAAAGATAATAGTCTCACCATCGAGATATCCAAATTTGCACCCGTACCCTTCGTAAGGCAATATGCTGGTTGTGGATCTGAAACATTAGAAGGCCAAAGGCCATGGAGTTTAAAATCCGATTTTGGGTAGGGCATGTTGCAAGGCTGCTTAAGATTTGATCCCTTGCAGTAGGAACCAGGCCATTGTTGTGCAAGCAAGTAAAAATCAAACGCACCACCAAATGATGATGATGGTAGGAACGTCAAAAGACTTAACCCAAACAAAATATTGAGTGATGACATTTTGATATTGTTTGTGTGTGTGACTAATTTCATTGTGAAAGACATGGTTCCTATGGGCACGTAGACACAAAATAACACAAGGAATGTTAAGAAACTAAATGAAGAAGCCATTTTCATTATATGATCGATGTGCTTGTGTTTTTTGTGAGAGGATTATGAAGCAAACTAGCTCTTTTATACACACACAAATGGCTAGGGTTCATACGTGCATTGTGACTATAAATTATGTGACATTGACATTAAACTAACCCCACTTTTTCTTAAATTCATTTGACTCTCTCTTTCTATTTCTTTCTTGCTTGTTTCCTTGCTCTATCTCTAATTACATATCCATAATTTTGATATTGATGTTTAACAACTTCAACTTTCTCACGTTATAATGGTTTACATTCAATTTATTTCTTTTTATGTGTTTCTTTCATTCTCAATTTATTTCTTTCATTCAATTCATTCCTTTTTAGGATTTATTTCATTCTCAATTTATTTGTTTTTATGGTGTCTTTCATTTTCGATGTATTTTGCTATATTCTATTAATCCCATATATCTCTTTTGAGTACATTAGAATAAATTAAGGTGTGAACAAATTCAATTTTGAGAAGAAACAAAACCTGACGAAATGTAAACATAAGGAATTCAAAACAAGACAAGGGTCCCAATAGAAATAACTCTTGCTTATTTCATTTTCTAAAATTTTGTTTATTTTATATGCGAACATATGGAAGACTTATGCAGTGAAAAACTGTGATAGAGAGCAGATGTAATTCATTTTCGTAAACAATGAAAATGATGTTTTGAAATTTCTAATTTTTTTGCAAATGCTTGGTCTATTTTCATAAATTGTAAAAGAAAATAGTGTAAAAAATATTGGATATACCGAATTCAGGAGTCGAACTCAGGAGCACCGAATTGAAGAGTGGTAGCTAGTACTATTTAAAATAATAGTTGTTGAGTTTTAAATAAGTTTGTATTTTTTTTATTACAAATAATTTCATATTTATATGTAAGACTTAGCTCAACTGGCAAATGAAATTGTTTGGCTTGATATCATGTCTCGAGTCCGAACTCAGGACCTCACAGTTGAGTGCGTGAGTTTCCAGTGGCAATTCTCACTCCGTCTATAAACCAAAAAAACAGTTCATATTTGTTTTTTTGTAAAAAAAAATAATCATTGTTTACATATACAAGCGCATCAAAACAATATCAATAATTGATTTCTTGTTATTGTCAAAAAATTGATTTCTTGACCAATAGCTACACATATTGTACTTCTCTTCTACTTTTATCCTATTCTTCTCTTCTACTTGTATCCTATCTCTCTGAAGTGACTCTCTTTAAAGGAGACAATGCAAAATATATTTTTAAAATAAATGTAACTATTTTTTTTATAAAATCTTTGATTTATAAAATGAAATTTTTTATTTGAAACTATTCTCTTTCTAAAATAATGAATAATTTTTGTTCAATACATGACTTCGGATCTTGGATCCTTGAGTCAATAGTTGTTGCTTGATGTTTCTATATAGTCTTCTCCTTGGCTTGAGGTCGGAAGAATGTCCTCAGAGTCGGAGTCCTCCGAGGTTGTCTCTGTCAACGTCATCTGCTCCCGAGGTTGGACTCGGAAGGGTTGGGTACTTGCAGACACTCTGATGCTAAAGTTAGCATTCAGAAGTCAGTGAGATGTACAAATGAAAGAATCGTACCTGCTTTTGTGGGGTAGTGCCATATTTATAGACGTGGGTCTAGGAGCTCTGCGGGTTTTGTCCGGTTCCGAACTATTGGATTGACGAGAGGTGATTCAGACCGTTGATTTGGGTTCCTTGCGGAGATTTGATCGCTGGGCAGATCCATAGTGTATCGGGTTGTTTGCCAAGCGGATTGGGCCTCTTGGCCCAGTCCTGAACAATTGCCCCCAAAGTCGAGGTCGGTCACGGTAGTGCGACCTTGACTTGATTTCAGGCTAGTGTCAGATTTTTCTATGTTTCCTTGATTTCAGGCTAGTGTCAGATTTTTCTATGTTTCCTAGGGTCGGATGATATTTTAGGCAACGAGGGAAAATTCAACATTTGATTGGATATGTTGGAAGGTCACGTTGCAGTGTTAGGGAGACGTAAGGTTTTGATGGGAGCGAAACGTCTCATCATAAATGATTGCATTAAGTTTAGTGGTGTCATTTTGCCTGTCGGGTTTCATGCCTTTATAAATAGGCGAGATGTATTGTCTTCCGTGTATTCCACGTTCTTTAGTCCCTGATTTCTCTCGAGTCCAGAGTGCTTCAGTCGAGGGTAATTCTGTCGTTGATGAGAAAGAGTTAAGTTCAGAAATAGTGCCTTTAGGGGTCTGTGGCCCATGGTTCAATGCCAACATCCTTGCCATCCAAACATATAGCCTCAGAGCGTGTGGGTGGTTGCCTTTATTTAGGCGGAGCGATAGAGGAGGAGGCTCTTGTCAACATCAAGAGAAAATATCCGGGAGGAGGGAGTCCTTGACAATGCAGTAGGAAATTTGAAAGAAAAAGGCGACTTTGACTATCCATTAAGGAATTTCCAAGAAAAGGGAGCCCTTGACAATGTAGTATGGGATTTCCATCTTTCTGCACAATGTTGGGAGCACGAGGACGCTGTCAGAGCCGAGCTCGGAGCCAGGAGCAGCGCAATGGATGTGGGGGTTCCGTCTGGAATCGAGGATAGTAGTTGGATTTCGAATGAAGTTCGGGCTGCTACGTCAGAATACAGTGTTGGGGGTGCCACACCAGCGACCTGGAAAAATTCAAGGACTTTGTCAGGCCCTACCCACTAGCGGAGAAGCCCAATAGTCCTATGGGTCTCCAAAATCAACGATCTTGATCATTCCACTCGAATCCGACAGCTCTCACGAACTCTTAGCCTCTATATATGGAACTAAGCACCACAAAACCAGATGCACAATCTACTCTAATTCTTACTCGACCAGACAAGAGCTTGAACCCTTGGAGTAAGGCTGGGCGCCCTCCAGGAGGGCGCAGGGCCCACTTGACAGTCATAAATAACCCTAGGTGACCTCCCTAAAGGACATCATCTAGGGGCGCCCTCAGCAGCTTACGAGGGCGCCCTAGTCATGGTTTTGGCCCTTTACGATTTAGGCCCAAAACCATGGCTAGATAGGCCCAAGTCGAGGCTACAAATAGTAACATTGGGATCATTCCCAAGGCATGACCTAAACAGACTCTGAAAACCCTAGTTTTCCTATATTGTACTCACAGCCAGTACAGTCTTTGTAAAGTATCTTATAAGTATTTGTGTGTATCTGTTGAGTATCTTATAAGTATCCGATAAAATATATATTTTAAACTAAAATAATTAATTCTGATACTCTGTGGGTACGTATCCGCGAGTATCCGCAAAATATCGGTATCTGATATGTATCTGATACGGATACGTCTCTATTTTGGAATATTCTAGCTTGCTAGGTGTTTAATAAACATGTGAGACAAATATATATTTTTGTAGTCACCAATAACCATGTGAGACAAATATGGCTTCGATACATATAAAAAAAACATATTCCAAAAATTCAATAGTCCTTAATTTTTATTTTTTTAATAAATTTGGTTTCGGTACAAATGAAAACATATTCATGCAAGGGAAGTAATACAAAGCATATAATTACCAAAAAATATGTTGCAATATAATTATTTTTGTCCAAGAAAATTTTAAAAAATAGAGGTTGTGCTATTTATACTTTGTTTGATGTGGCTTATTTTTATTGTCTCTTCTCCTTCAAAAAATTTAGATCGAGTGATCTTTATAAAAAAGAAATGATATTTGTATGATTATTTTAAAACAACTTTTGGATAATTATCTATCATATTCACACTATATTCTCTCTCCCTCTTTCTCTATTCTTTATTGTTTTTGTCCTAAAAGAAGAGAGGAAAAAAGATTGTCCATAAAGTTGTTTAAAAAATGGTTGTACAAATATCATCTCTCTGATAAATAGATCTTAATTAAAAAAATGAGCTCATCTTTGAGTATAGAAACTAAATATAAAGAACTTTTGAAAAAGTGGATAAGATGAATTTTCAAATTAAGCAAGAGATCTATGATATAATTATCTATGTTATTATTATTAAACTCAAATTTTACAATCCTGTAAAAAAAATTAAGGTAAAAAATAACAACCAAATAACTATAATTTTATTTTTAAGCTTCTTAAAGTCATTTTTAATGTCATAATATGTCAAGTCAAATGAAGCCTTGACATGATCGAAATCGTATGCTTTTCTTTTAACTTAGTATTGACATAAAAGTTATGGAATTCATATTTTTGCAGTCATAAAAACCAGACACTAGTACAAAACCAGAGGATGAGGAGTATAAATCTACTTTTGGCTACTTTTTTCGTCCCATATTATTTGATACAATTGACTATATGTCATACATATCAATGCATAAATTTAATCTTGAATATCTTTAATAATATATTAGAAAAAATTATAAAAGTTTGATATTTTAAAATTTTTTATAGCGACAAATCCAACAACAAATTATAATTTATTATATGTGTTTGTATATTAGTAAAAAAAATGGTCAAAATATATTATGTGAATAATACACATTTTCAAATTAGGTCATTTAAAATGAGACGGAGAGAGTATTAATTATCTTAATTACATAGTAGAATAGTAGATAGATATATACTTGACAAAAAAAAAGAAAAAAATTTAATGGGACATTGTGTTCATGTGTGGTGGTTAATCATTATTTTTATTTCTATTTTAATTTGTACATTCAAGATATTAAGACCAAAAGCATATGAATTATCTGAGGAACTTTATTCATTACATACTTTTGTGGAATGAAAATATATGTATGACCGATTCGCGTATAAAATTCAAAATTAAAACTCATTTAAAATTCTTGGAATAATTTTTTAAAAAAAACATGCATCACGATAAGAAGTTCGAGAATAATTATGCTTTATGCTACTGTTTCGAAACTTGTTTAAATTTATCAAAACTTATTTTTACATGAACATTTAAAAAAATCAACATGTTTAGAAAAATTATAAATAAATGTTTAAAGAACTTTATATAAATTTTTTTCATTCATCTTAATAAACTTGTTAAAATAATTTATTAATAAATGTTTAATCAGTTTATATTTTTATAATTTATCAGAATCATGTTTTATTAATAATATTCATGTCTTTTTACAAACATGCCTATACATCCTTCTCCATCATCTCCTAAATGGCTAAAATCAAATGATTAAGAAAACTTTTAATTTTGAATAAAAACACATTTTAGTCGTCATAATTTTCTTGTGTGTTTAGTCGTCACATTTTAGGTCTTTATTCTTTAATTTTAATTACTTCCTCTTTTAAAAAGGTGAAAATTAATCTAAGAGCCTCCACAATAGATTATAGTCTACAAGTTAACCCAACGGATTAACTTTGTTAACCCAACGGATTATAGTCTTTTGTAGTAGGAGAATCGAGTAAATGATCATTTTGTTCCTTGACTTTACACTTGGTTGTCACAAAGGTGTCTGACTCAGGATTAAATACAAAATAGTTCATGAATGTGCACTTTCGTTATCAGTTTAGTCCTTGGCGTTAAAAACTTCTGTTAACTAATGAGGTGGCGTGCATGAGGTGTCACATGGACTAAAGTGAAAGTAGAAAATAGTCACTTTGGTCCCTGAACCGAAAATCAATATTTTCCCAAATTGAATCTCAAATCCCTAAATCTCTAAATCCCGAATTTAATCCCCAAATCTCTAAATCTCATATAATTCCCTCTTTGTTCAAAATCAATTTCCTTTTTTTGATGTTGTTAATCAGTGGAGATTTGTGGTAAGAAATGAACATAATAAACTTCAAATCTTTTGTGCTGCCAATCAAAGGAGTTTAGTTTATATAGTGTGGACTATTATAATTAATAGTATGTCTCATGTCAAATGTGATTTTAGTAAAAAATATATATATGTTTCGTAACTGTCAAACAATTGAGTATGCCTCCAAATTTTGGCTTAACTAAACATGATCAAAATAGCTTCAACCATATCTTACTTTCTACTAAAACACATTTATCAAACATGCATGTAGAAACATACTATCGAAAATAACTTCAACCATATCTTACTTTCTACTAAAACATATTTATCAAACAGCATGTAGAAACATACTAATCAGCTTCATTGCACTTACACTATAGAATAAGGGAAATATTATACTTTTTGGAATTAATGAGTAAAATGTGGTGATTTCTTATAAACATTAGAATTCGGTCAATCTAGAGAATTAACAACAACAAAAAAAATTGATTTTGAACAAAAGAGGGAATTAGATGAGATTTAGGGATTTGGGGATTAAATTGGAGATTTAGGGATTTGAGATTCAATTTGGGGATATTGGTTTTCGGTTCAAGGACCAAAGTGACCATTTTCTACTTTTACTTTAGTCCATGTGACACCTCATGCATGCCACCTCATCAGTTGACAGAAGTTTTTAACGTCAGAAACTAAACTAATAACGGAATTGCACATTCAGGAACTACTTTGTATTTAATCCTGAATCAAGATCTTTGTGACAGCGAGGTGCAGAGTCAGGGACCAAAGTGATCATTTACTATAGGAGAAACTAAATAAATACTTGTTGTACCTTGTGTGTACAAAACCGAGCATCCACAACATAGACCACTATTTTTAGATACTTAAATGAGTTTTATGTGTATACATCACTTATTTATAATTTTTAATAGTAATACTTAATAAACACTTAAACTTTCAATCCAGCACCTCACACAAATTTTTGAAATGGATTCCACTAATCAATTATCAATAACTTTATATCGTCATATTTTAATTTTTTAATATTAAAAAAAGT
Source organism: Medicago ruthenica (assembly GCA_018208015.1). NCBI lineage: Eukaryota > Viridiplantae > Streptophyta > Magnoliopsida > Fabales > Fabaceae > Medicago > Medicago ruthenica. Next base: position 75,436,115 of record CM031372.1, on the reverse strand, counting down.
TTGAATTTCATTTAAGAATGAGAGTCTTAAATGAGACTTTAAGTCTTATAAAATCTTCAAATAATTTCCTCCACAATAGAAGTGTCTAATAGATACAAGTCTTCAAAAGTTGAGATCTTCCATTGGAATGGTCCAAGAAAGAAAAAAAAACAGCGGAGAGAAGGAGGGAGACTTGAATGTATATACAAAACTCAGAAAGAAAATTCAAAATAGACCAAACAAGTCAGCGAATCCTTAGGCTGAGGTCACACAGATTTAGTCTTCTCTCATTGCATTTGTCTCATACTCAAATAGCCCAACAGTTTTAATAGTAAACTTTGATTTCATGTTATTTTTTTTTTAAAATGTGTTGACTTTGCATTTAATGCAAACTTTTTTCATCAAAATAGAAGAGAATTCTCGGCTACTTTGACATGTGGCTTACATGACATCATAGCTACTCCTTCAAAAGTTGTCAACAAAAAAAAATACTCCTTCAGAAAATTTGCAATTATATTTTTCTTTTTCTTGAGATAGCAGGATAAATTTGTGAACTTAATATTTCAGCATATGATATAAATTAATTCAAGTGCGAGATAACTTCGAACGGTGTTGTCTCAAACCTCCTGAATTTTAATGTTTAGGTGCAATACAATACAATACATAACTAGTTGCTTTAAAGGTAGCATCTCAATTTAGAGTGTAAAGCGACTATTATCAATTATAGATTAATAAATCAAATGTGAATATTATTGGATTGTATTAGAGTTTCACATTACCAAAATTTTGGGTTGTTGAATATATACGTGTTTGGACATTCACATTAGTTGAGTTAGCTTTGAAATTGAGATCACAACTCATTTAATATTGTGTGCTTTTTAATATTTAAATGTGTTGGTGGTGGAGGGCGTGCAGCCCATTCGTCTGGCAGTTGTTTCACATTTTGCGTCTCATTTCAAAGTGTAGAATGTGGAAAGGATGGGTGTGGATAATCTTCAGTTTCAGAGGTTGTCTTTTTTAGAAGGAGGTAATTTGATTAAACTGTTTTCCGTTGAGGAGGTTAAAATGGCAGTGTAGGATTGTGATAGTTACAAGAGCCCGGGTCCATATGGTATAAATTCCAACTTCATCAAGGATTTTTGGCTTGAGCTGTAGGATGACATCATGCGCTTTATTTTAGAATTTTACCGCAATGGTGAATTAACTAAAGGTATAAATAACACTTTCATAGCATTTATACCTAAAGTTGATAGCCCCCAAAAGTTAAATGATTTTCGCCCTATTTCTTTGGTGGCGAGCATGTATAAAATTCTGACAAAATTGTTATCAAGTAGATTACGATTGGTTATTGAAAGTGTAATTTCTGAGTCTCAAACTGCGTTTGTGAAATATACGCAAATTCTTGATGGTATTCTCATAGCTAATGAGGTTGTGGATGATGCTCGTAGGTGCAAAAATGATATTTAAGGTTGATTTTGAAAAAGCATATGACTCTGTTGATTGGGGATACATGGATACAATCATGGGAAGAATGTCTTTCCCGACTCTGTGGAGGAAGTGAATAAAAGAGTGTGTTTGTACAGCTACAACGCTTGTGTTGGTTAATGGTAGTCCAACAGAAGAATTTCCTTTAGAGAGGTGTTTAAGACGAGGCGACCATTTATCTCCTTTTCTTTTTTTGGTGGTTGCAGAGGGGCTGAATGTCATGATGAAGGCTATGGTTGAGGCTAATATTTTCACTGGGCATAGTGTGGGGGCGCATACTCCTACGATTGTTTCTCATCTTCAGTTTGCGGATGATACGTTACTTTTGGGTGTTAAAAGTTGGGCAAATGTTCGTGCTTTGCGGGCTGTTCTTGTGCTCTTTGAGGCGATGTCGGGCCTGAAGGTGAATTTTCATAAGAGTATGTTGGTTGGGGTCAATGTTACAGACTCTTGGTTGAATGAAGCGGCGTCTGTTTTGAGTTGTAAAGTGGGAAATGTCCCTTTTTTGTATATGGGTCTTCCTATTGATGGTGATCCAAGGTGTCTGCTATTTTTGGAGTCGGTTCTGTCCTGCATTAAAAATAAATTATCTGGGTGGCGGAGTAAATTTCTTTATGTTGGTGGTCATCTGGTTCTCCTCAAGTCTGTCAAGTCGTCTCTGTCTGTTTATGCCCTTTCATTCTTCAAAGCTCCGTCAGGTATAATCTCTTCCATTGAGTCTTTATTGATTAATTTTTTTTGGGGTGGGAGTGAGGATCATAGGAAAATATCTTGGATTGGTTGGAATAATATCTGTTTACGTAAAGATTATGGAGGTCTGGAGGTGAGGCGGATGAGGGAGTTTAATATTGCTTTGTTGGGTAAGTGGTGCTCGAGGTTATTAGTCGATATAGGAGGTCTGTGGTATAGGGTGTTGGTAGATCTTTATGGTGAGGAGGCAGGGAGGTTGGAGGTTAGGGGCCGGAGTGCTTCTTCGTGGTGGAGGGAGGTAGCAAAAATTCGTGATGGGGTCGGTGTTGACGGATGAAGGTGGTTTGAGGACAATATTGTGAGAAGGGTTGGTAATGGGGTGGATACTTTGTTCTGGAAGGACCCGTGGGTGGGAGGTCTTCCATTATGTGTGCAGTTTAGGCACATTTTCGACTTAGCCATAAATAAGTCGATTTCGGTGGCGGAGATGTGTGTGTTAGGGTGGGAGGACGGAGGGGCGGCCTGGCAGCGGCGCCGTCAGTTGTGGGTGTGGGAGGAGGAGTTGCTAGGGGAGTGTAGAATTTTACTTCATGATAGTCCTACATATGATCCTACCAGAGGTTATTCGGTCCGTGGAGTGTACAACTTGCTTACTAGTCAGAAGCAACAGATAACTAATGTTACTGCAAATTTAATATGGCACAAACAGGTTCCCTTCAAGGTTTCAATTTTGGCTTGGAGACTTCTTCGAAATAGATTGCCGACGAAGGATAATTTGGTGGTGCGCGACATTCTTCCTCTTGACAGTCAGTTTTGTGTGGCGGGGTGTGGCGGCCATGAGACTGCCCAACATTTGTTTCTGTCTTGTCCTTGTCTTGCTTCTCTTTGGGGCCTTGTTCGGTCTTGGATTGGCATCGTATCCGTCGAACTGTATTGTCTACCGGATCATTTTCTTCAGTTTGTGTATTCTGCAGGTGGCTTGCGTGCTCGTCGTTCTTTTATGCAGCTTGTTTGCCTTTGTTGCGTTTGGGTTTTGTGGAATGAAAGGAATAGTCGAACTTTCAAGAATAAGGAAAGTACCATCTATCAGCTGTTAAATAAAGTCAAGTTATATTCTTTGTGGTGGATGAAGGCAACTAATATTAATATTCGTCATAATTTTCATATGTGGTGGTCGAACCCGTTTGTTTGTTTGGACATCGATTAGTTTGCTTTTGTTCGCTTACTAGGTGACTTTGTGATTGTATATTTTTGAGGTCCTTTGTGGCACACCTTGTGCTATTGATGATTCTCTTTTGGTAGTAATATATATCTCATTTTTGCTTGCTCAAAAAAAAAAGATAAAATTTCTATTTTAAACTTCTTATCAAGTGCCACAAAGGTACTTGTTAGCATTTCCCTTCAAATAATAACTCATGATTATTTTTCACTTTAGAATAGTCCTACATATGAATGAGACTCAACTTTTTCTTTTGAGAGGTGTTGAGTATTTTTCTTTATCCATGTGTATGAATTTTTGCTTGATAAATAGTCACGGATAGATGTGTTTTAGGGGAATGAATTCTCTCAATTGGAATCCTCTCAATTTTTCTTAATTGTGGCATTTTAACCTCTTAGTTTTGTCATTTTGACCTTTAAACATGAAAGAGAAAATAAGAAAATAAAATTATAAAAAAAAAGAGATTGAATTTGATGGTTGAGATGCAACCGTTGAGAGAAATCGAGAGGATTCCAATTGAGTGAATTCATTCTTGTGTTTTAGGTTGTGTCTTTTTGGTGACATATGTAACATTTTTTACTTTATTAAAACTATGGTTAAATATGTTTTTAATTCCTCTATATATACCAACTTTTAGTTTTTGTTTGAAGGACCAACTTTCAGTTTTAGTCCCTCTAAAAATTTCATTCGGTTTTTGGTCCTTTAAATTTTATGTTTTCAATTTTAGTTTCTAGTTTTTTACCTAAGTTCATGACATTTTTTTTCAATAACATATCATTGATAAAACCATAAAATATCATTAGTTTAATAAATTAACAATTTATTCTTTAATTTGACGTTATAGATGAATTAATATAGATTAAATAGTTAAGTCCTCGTGAGCTTAGCTCAGTTAGTAGGGACAATACATAATATATGCAGGATCCGGGATCGAACCCCAAACACCCTACTTATTCACCTTAAGAATGTGAATTTCTAGCTACTATGTTACTTGACAAAAAAATTGAATAGTTAAATTATTGAATAAATTATATTAAAATTGAAAACAAAAAATCAAAAGAAATTCTTAGACAGGCTAAGACTTTCGATATATTTAGAGGATGAAAAAAAATAACCCTTAAAACTAATAGCAAATTATATTTTTTACCCTAAAACTAAATATCTAGTTGTTCCACTTTTAAACTGGCCCACAATGATCTATTTTAACAAAAGAAGAAGAAGAAAAAATCTCCATCCACCAACTAAAATGAACTACAAATTCATAAGTTCCAATTACAAAGCCCCATCTTTCTAATATACCGGGACATATCATGTGGATAGATATTCATATATCAATAGCTAACACCATGAGAAAAATATGTAGATACTATAACATGATTTAAAACAATGGATTTTCTCTTCTCCTCCTTTGTACTCCTATTTTTGATTGTGTACGCCTTTTCATCGAAATTGAATCCTCTACAGCTTCAACACCATATTACAGCGGTAGATGATTCAGATTCCTTTTTAGTCCGGACCTGAATCTTCTACCGTCGCAGCACCACATTGTAGATGCAGGTGATCCAATTTCTTTAACTTACGGAAAGCCACAACAAGAAAATTTAAATAGGAGTGGAGTATACCACATTAAAAATTGTTCCACATGTGGGGCATACCCACTTCAGATAAGTAACTCTCAGAACTTCCTTCACCTAAGCTTGGTGATGACCCTTTTAGGTTTTGATCATTAATAGGGTTTCTTTCCATCTTTGATAGTTGACTCAAAACAGCTTTTAACACTTTTCTATCACATGATAAAGGGTCTAAGCTATAAGGTGCTCCTCCAAATGTAGATACATTGTTATTGTTGGCTGCAGGTAATTTTGGTTCCATATTGGTTGTTATATGGTTGTAGATTGGGTTGGTTTGGTTTTGAGAAAACATGGAGAAGCAGGGCACTTGCTCATATTCATCTATATGAAATTGAGCTTGGTCAAAACTGATGTAAGAATCCATTAATGCTGGAAGTGATGAAGAGCCTGTGTCATCATAGCAACTACCCATGCTAGGAGGTTTTGTAGCAACTTCTCTGTTTTTGTAGAACACCCTACACAAAACCCAATCTTCCTGTATATACACAAGATTATGCAAATTATTATTACTCTATTAGTTTCAAAACAAGTGTCATAGTTTATGATTTTGATTTTTTTGACATATTGATTAAGAGACACAATAAATAAATGAATAAGTGTAACAATATTACAATATTGTCTTCATTAACTATTCGGAAGGAGAGGGGGGACGGTTGTTCCACTGGTTTGAACTTAGGGCTAAATTGGTTGGAGAATCCAGATTTAAACTCTAATAAATATAATTTAACATAAAGTTGTTATTGTAAAACTATGACCGCGCTTAATTGTTACAAATCCCACCACCACATATTAAGGTCATCAAACCAGCAACTCAAGACAGGTCGATTTTGATTGAATAACTCTGACTTTGAATTAACACTATAAATATTTTAAACATTATTATTTGAATGTAACATCTGACTTATCCAATCAAATATGAAAAGGTCTTGAATTGTTGACTATAATGAATCTATTCTGTAGATGGGAGAATTTGGTACTTTCATATGCATACATAAGTGTTTAATAAAAAATTCAGAGAGGATCTACTTAGGTAAGCTACCCAATATATTTTTGTAGTCACATTCTAGCCAATAGCCATGTGAGACAAATTTGGTTTCGGTACAAATAAAAACATATTCCAAAAAGTCAAAAGTCCTTAATTTTTATTTGTCAATCTCAACTTGCCTCCCTGATTCATTCCAGGAAAGTAATACAAGGCTATTTACCAAAAAAATATGTTGCAAAATGATAGTTTATATATGATGATACCAATAGGATTAGTGTAAAGAAAAAGTTGACCATTTCTTGTAAATGGAAAACCAAATGCCCTATATATAGTCATTTTTTTCCAAGAAATTTTTTTTTAAAAAAAAGTTTTGCTATTTATACTTTGTTTGATCTGACTTATTTTTATTGTCTCTTCTCCTTTAAAAAAGGTTTGATGAAGCAGTCTTTATAAAAAGATCTTGATTAAAAAATGAGTTTATTTTTGTGTATAGAAGTTAAATATAAAGATTTTTAAAAAAAAAATAATAAGTAGTTGAGATGAATTCTTCAAATTAAGTAAGAGACCTATGATAGTTATCTATTTTTTGTATTATTAAACTTAAATTTTATAATCCTATAAAAAAAATTAAGGTGAAAAATAACAACCAACCAACTATAATTTTATTTCTAAGCTTTTTAAAGTCATTTTTAATGTCAAAATTTGTCTAGTCAAATGAAGCCTTGACATGATACAAATTGAATGTTTTTCTTTTAACTTAGTATTAACATAAAAGGTATGGAATTCAGATTTTTACGGTCACAAACACCAGACACCAGTACAAAATCAGAGGATGGGGAGTCTGATTTTTTTCACCCAACTATTCCAATTTAATGATTGCAATAAATTCAACAAAAGTTACAAGTTATCTTTCAAACTAATGGAACTACCCTTTAAAATAAAATGTTAGCAAGTGAATATAATATAAATAAACTACTTAAGCTCAATGCACATAATTGAAATATTTTTAGGAAACAAATAAATTAAACTCTTCCAATATAATAAATCCCTTATATATGTATATAAACATGTTTACCTTAGAAGAAGAAATTTTAGGAGGGCCATGAGGACCCTCAATACGAAACTCATGCATAACCCACTCAGTTTTTCTCCCTTTAGGTGCCCTTCCTTGATAGAACACTAAAGTCTTTCTCATTCCAACAAGAGTGCCCTTGCGAAGGATAGCTCTGTCCTTTCCTGTTGCCTTCCAATAACCTGATGCAGTTGCACGATTTGTGCGTAGCCCTGTTGCATATTTGCGGTCTCTTTGTGTATAGAAATACCACTCTTTCCCTCCCACACATGCTGCTTCTGCACCATATATTTCCATTACATTAATTAAGAGACATACTTGATTTTAATAACTATAGAAAAATACTATATTTGTATCAGGAAGAAAAATCTCAAAAAATCGTAAAAAGATACATAATTAATACTTCATTAATATTGTAAAATGATATATATAAAATGAAATACATCATTCAATCATTATTATAAACAAAAGTTCACTTTTTATTCTTATTAAATAACTGATGTATCTGATCTATATATAGAACAGATACATGAATTATTTAATCAACATAAAAAGTAGTTATTTGTTTGTAATGGTGATTGGAGGGTGTAATTTTTTTTTGTTGGTGATATGAAATATATTGTGAGAGAGGGAGTATGAATTGGAAAAGAAATATATATCAATTCAAATGGAACATGGGTGTTAGACTTTTTATTTTGTTATATATGATAATGTGAATTTAGTAAGATGGGGAACATGTGCAGTTATAAATCAATAAAAAGGTAGAAATCAATTTTGTGTTGAAGTCAACTATGACTAGTTAAAATTAAAACCAACTGTCCTCATTAACAATATTATCCTGAGTTTACTTAATCCTTTAGATTAAATGCTCATGACTTTTTTTCCTTTGTCTTAATTATTAGAATTAATAATTTTGCTTGTGGAAAAACAGGGGAAAGAAAAGTATTGGTATTATTATTATCTATATATTTTTATTTTTTTTAAGGCTATTATACTCTATATATTAAATTGTATATAGACCCAATATACATAGCCTTTTCCATTAATTGTTGAGATGTCTACTAATTTGGCCATCACTAACAGTTTTCATGATGACATGCTTATATAAAATCCAAAACTAGTTATGGCGATTTCATAATCAAACAGTTGAAATCATTTTCAAAATAATTAAACTACAAACACATGGCCTACTTTATCAAAGCTTCAGTATTGACCCATCATATCAAGCCTAAAAAACTATTTTGCCCTTGTTGATATTAAAAAATCCATAACTATTTAAATTGACAAAATTGTTTATAATTAGTTAAAAAAAACTAAATTTAAAATAAATATTTCAAGAATGGACAATTTTTTGCTTGCCTTGAAGACATAAAATAATATAAGTTGATTAATCATTGGATTTAATTTGTATGCACAAATAGGTAAAATAATTTTACATATGCATTCAATTAGATTTCACCATTTATGTATTTATCTTTCGAAAAAGAAAACCATTTACATATTTATGTATGTAATTGAGAAAGAAAAAAATTATGACATATCTATTTAATGAGACTAAATTATGTCTTGGTAAAAAAAATATATCATTGACGCATACAAATTAATCTTAGTAGTTTTGACAAAATTAATCTTATTTATATTTTTTTTGTCAAGTAGTTTAGTGGTTAGAAATTCACCTCTAAAAGGTGAATAAGTGGGGTGCTTGGGTTCAAACTCCGTCCTGCATATAGTATGCAATTGCCCTACCAACTGAGTTAAACTCATGAGAACAATCTTAGTTATATCTAGTATTTCATATGTAGTAAATTACTTTCTTAAAAAAATTAAATTAAAAATGAAAACAATAATATATGGGTGGGAGTCGACTAAGGGTCAGTATGGATCGAACTTATTTTTAGCTTATGAAAAAGAACTTATGCAAATAATTAAGCTTTTATGTTAATTCATAAGATCTTACTAGCGAAAATTGTATATTCATAAGTTGTTTTTTCATAAACTACATTAACAAACTTATAAATAACACACTAATGCTTATTTATTTGTATAAGCTGTTTGTATAAGCTCTAAAATAAGGCAATCCAAACGGACACGCGCGTCCGTCTCTTTCAGGACACAAATATAATCGTTAAATATTTTTAAATTATTTTCACGATCATGCATATAAAACATTATATATGCAATTTTGACTGCCCTCCTAATGATAAGTCTCTCTCAGCACTTTGTATCTTTTCTTTTTGACATGAAAGTAAGATGGACATATATAGTTTGGTCCAGCAATAATCAGTAAACTTGAAAGTTCAATCACTTTACTATATGACATGTAAGTTAATCACGTTCATGTGTAGGCGTGTTGTTGCATTATTATGATGAAAATCACTATCAAAGTCTTTATAATAGGACAAGCTCAGTGTGTCAATTTATTCCAAATAAAAATATTTTTAATTAATTAAGGTGATGATATACATCTTGCAAATATTGTTAGAAAGTTTTGTAATCTTATAGAGGTGTATATGATTTTTAGAGCTTACTGTTCAAAGATGCTAACCTCAACTCTCTACATCCCTTTCCAAGGTCAAGGCGCGTGTATGTATATGAATGAATTCGTGTAAGCCTTTTATAGCAACAATTTTTTTTATATAATAAACTATTTTCCAATGTATTTTATCCTAAGTAAAAATAATATTATTTTCCAATATATTTTTATTTATTATATAGTACTTGAGTGCAGCCACCTGTACCTACCTATCTTTATTATATATGCCTGGGATTAGGAATTAATAATAACCATGCAATACATTAAAATACAAAGGCTTATGTCAACTTATGACCCACATAAAAAATGCAGATTGGAAATAATGTTATGTACGATCTAATTATTTCACAAAAATTGAAATAGCTACGAAAATTTAAAGACGGGAAAAGACAAAATTCATCTCAAATTTGGTGACTAAATTTATTTTTTCTGTCTTTGATTTACGTAGTTATTGCAACTAATTAACATCTACCCGTCATAGTTGGTGCCGATTCAATGAGGAAATGGAAATTTGAGTATATATCAGTTTCCATTAGGCTCTTTCATTTATCAATATGCATGAATTAAGCAGCTATAGCCATAGCTTTAACCATTGTTCAGGGATCAAAATATTATGGACTCTTCTAATATGACATATTTTCAAGACACTAAATCATAGAGTCATGTTCTGGCCGTTCTCAATTGGAAATTAAATTAACTTGATATTTTGTAATACATCATTAGTCACCGTTAACAAGTATCAATCATTTGTAAAAAAAAAAAAAAAGTATCAATCATTATTTTCATATCAAAGCACACACGTGTACATGCAGATTGGGATTATAGGCATTACAGTTGCTATCATCACCTCAATTTTCCCTTATCAAAATTTAATAAAGAACAAGAATTAATTTACTTAAAAAAAACAAGAATAAATTAAACATAATTGAAAGTAACAACTCATTCGTACTTTACCAACAGCAATAGCAAACTGAAAAATTGATTGATCAAGCATAAATTCAAAGAATCTTACACAATAAACAACATAATCCTATTTCTTTATGAGAAAATTTGAATTTAGAATTTAACTACTAATCTGTGTGAAGCTCTAATAAATATGTATACAAAGAAACATGTCATGTGTATATATATGAGGCAATAATAACCATATATAAAGGAATGCATGATAATGAAGGGACAGATTATAGAGATTCATAGCATTAATACTAACCAGGAATTTCCCATGGCTCACACTTGTTAAGGTCAACATCAATCATGAGAAAGGAATCACTATGTGTCACCTTCTTCATCAAGTAATCACACACAAGTTCTTCATCTCTAGGATGAAATCTGAACCCTGGTGGTAGCTTTGCCTCAACCATGCTTATGTTGCTCATTTTTTTTTTATTTTCTAACGAAGATATAGAAGAGAAAGATTCGCAAGTGAGAAATTTTGAAAGATGGAAATAATTATAGAGAAGGTGGAGGTGAAATGTGTATATATATATATATGTATATATAAATGAGAGTGGGAACACAAGTGGAAAAGTCAACATGTAATTGCTTTGAAAGAGGAAGGGTAATTATGTAATTAAGTTGTATATATTCACAGTTATTATTATTATTATTAGAAAGATGTATGATGATGTGCACAACCAATTAGCTGCCAACTGGCTCTTATAGTGATGTGTATCTCTAATTTAAGTATCCTTGTTTGTTTTTTTAATTAATTTTTTTTTTCTATTTATGATATGTTTTTTAAATCGGAGATAATTTTATTTGATGTGTTATTAGATATCGAATATGAATACTTTTTTTAAATAATTAAAATATTAATTTGTCATATTGTATCAGATTAGTCTCTTCGTTATATCCAATTCTCCTTGGTTTTTTTCTACTAAAAATTCATGTGCATTAGATCAGTTTGGATGGAAATACTTTGATAAAAATTTACACACAAAAAAGATACTAATAATTAGAGAGTTGGCACATTAAGCAGCCCTAGTCAGACTCAAATCAAAGAAGTAGGGCACACTGATGAGAGTAATGACATAGACATTATTTTTTGTTTTGTCCACTTGTGCATGATCTCTCTCCTTTCCATTAATTAATCTTTCTTTTTTTGTTTAATTGTTTAATCTTTAATCATGAATTAAATAATTTTTACATATGCTTGGCTCAAAACTAGCAATAATATCTCTGTTTTTTTTTTATGCATTGCATTCAGATTGGTTGTTGATAAGCTGGCATCCATAGGAATTTTCTTGAATGACCTTTTTTTATTTAGAACAAAACTATTGGAGTCAATTTATTAATTTAATGGGATATTGTGAATAATTTATATTTGATGGGGACAAAGTAAAGAAACACATAGCCTAAAGAGTATTTTGTGCTGAAATTTGATAGGAGAGCAGGGGAGTTAGGACGTTAGGTGATCAATTTTCGTCATGAGAATTAACAAATGGGTAAACATAATGGTTTGATAATTAACCATCAGTTGAAAATGATTACTTCTATTTTTTTTTAACATAATATATTTTTTAACAAAAGCATAGTTAACTATTACATACTTTTAATTTCGTGTACATTAGTGAATAGTTAGTGCTATTCATAATTTCACATTCCCTTGTCCATCCTTTACCGGATAACATGTTAAATTATAATCCTCTGAAAAAATGTTAAATTATAATGCCTTCCATTTAAAATATAAGAGAAAAGTTGATCATCAAAGTTGATTAATTTAGTCTGAATTTTAAACTAAATACATCATTTTTTGTTGACCAAACTTTATCTTATATTTAAGATTGGAGGGAGTAACTATCAATCGAAAAAATAATACTAGAAATATGTGATTAACATATAGATTGTACTTTCTTCGGTCACTATTATAAACAAAAATAATAATATTTTTTAGATTCATTAAATAACTGGTGTATTTCTTATGATTATAAACAAAATATATCATTTATTTAATAATAAAAAGTGATTTTTTTTTCCTTATAATTATTGCTGGAGGAAGTATAGTACAAGAGAGAATGAATGAAATAATGTGGACCTTTTCTAATTCAATTAGTGCTCTCAAACTTAAATTATATTATGACAATGCACCAACATTAAAACTGTTAACTGAAATCTTTGTTGTTTGTCCCAACAGTTTTATCAACTAAAATAATCAGTCTCTTTATATCATTCATATGTGTTGACGCTTTACTAGGAAAAAGAAGGGTAGTACATGCTTTCATAAGATAAGAGATACTCATTTTGGAACATGGATCAAATCAAAATAACCCATTGGGCCAATATACTAATTTAATTTGATCTCCCCTCAAAATTATAAAAGAATATTATAATTTAAATCCTAATAATTAATTTTTAATCAATAACTACAACGACATTCTTTAAAAAAAATCTACAACAACATATTTCATCCTATATATATATATATATATATATATATATATATATATATATATATATATATATATATATATATACTATAGAAAGGTGAGATTTCTACGTGAAACATTTGGCAACTTCTTGGAATGAGAGAGAAAACAAAACCCCTTTTATTCGGTAAATTAAATAAGCTTCAATTTGCTGAAACATTCACCCACCATGAGGGTGAATTTCAACCTTTCGTTTCTATTTAACACATAAAAAAAATGTACTAAGATTTCAAGATAAGCAAAGATTATGGACACAGTTTTTAAAATAAAAATGCAACAATAAAACATTCTCTCTTTTTTTCCTAATACAATAAAACATTCTCTGAATAAGAATCTTTTGCCTTTGAATATTCATTCATTCAGCCCAAACAAAAATAATAACCAAACCATATTTGAGATGCGGCTAAATAATTTATAACATATTTTTTTTTAAAAAAGGGAAAAATCAAATCAAACACTCTTGCATACATATAAAATTAAAGGTCTAATTGTTAAATAAGATTTGTGACAAAAAAAAATTCAAAGAAATGAATGATAAGTAATTAAAAATAAAATGCTACCATTTTATTTTAACATGCTGTAAATGTTAAACATATTGTTGTATTAAGTTTTTGTATTGGATTCATCTTTACAAAAATTCAAAGCTATTGGCTTGGTGTGTGGATACACATAGTTGATGGTCCGAATCAACAAACTCTAATATCATATAATTGTTGTTTAATCTCCCGAATTTGTTGGAAAAGTCGTCCATTTATCGGAAGTTTGTTTTCAATGGAGAAAATATGTAGATACATAAGTTCCGATTGACATTTTTACCAATAAAATCTCTCTCAGAACATAGGTTCCGATCAACATTTTTCTGAAGATGAGCAACCTTGAGAGGCAAACAACATTCGACCTGCTATCATATTTTTATATTTGACATAATTCATCCTTAAAAAAAAACTATTTTGTAAGGTGAGGGGTGACACTCATTTTTTTTTAGATAAGCAAATATTTCATTAAGGGAGTACTACGGATGCTCTAACCCAAACACATCTAAGAGCAAGACTTGTGTGGTCACAAGGAATGTCATGAATTTAGGCGCCACACAAATGATTAAAAGTAGAAAATGAAATATTATTAAATCAATATTAATAATAGTTATACATTAATTATATTCTCTTCTATTTTTATCATTTGTGAGTGTACTTTTTTTTTAAGGATTTGTGAGTTTACTGAAATCCAAATCATTTGCGTTTTTTACCATACAAGTCTTGTAGAGGTGTCCATACATCTCAACACAAAAATTATTCATCTCATATTACATTTAGTAAGACAATAAATTGAAGCCACACTCCTTATAAACTCATTTCAGATCTTATATTTATTCTATCATAAAGGGCTTGAGTTTTTTCAATTCATTGTGCTATGAGGTGAAATGATCAATATCAGTAATGAGTATTTTTATTTTTCTGTGGTGAACAGAGTAGTGAGTAGTTATGTGCAGTATACACACATATTTCCTAGATAATTCAATATGAGCTTGGTCCTATGAAGGTTACAATTATCAAACTTACTACAGTTGTACAAAATTGGTACGTGGGAAAAACCACAGCAAAATGGATTTATGCTCTATCAAAAGTGACACCTTAACAATAATTCACTAGGAGTAGTATCAACTATCAACCCAAACAAAAAGTGACTGCGTATATATGTGTCGAAATTACATTTGCTATAGAATTGTGATAAGCACATATATGGGCCATGTGGATCCAGCCACACGTGAATCAAATAGTCAATGCAGCTAATTTTTGTGTTCCTCTAAGTCAACTTAATTGACAATTTCCTACTACCATAATTTCAAATTTAATGCGTTAACATAGAGATAAGAAAATTGTGTTTAGGTTATATAAATAATAATAACAATGGAAGTCATCAAAAGAATAGGGATATTCATTTAAAAAATTAAAAAATAGGGATATCAATGATTGTCAGAGTATTTTTTTTGTATGTAAAAGTTTAGATAAGATGAATATCGAAGGTTGATTTGGTCAAAAAATACTAAAACGAACACAAAAAATCTATAAACTTAAAAGTAAAAATTTGAACAAAATTAGAGCTATAATAAGTTTAATTAGTTTATATACTTGTTAATGTTATATTTATATATGTGATTCATTAACTTTTTACTAAATTAACTAGTCATAAAATTAGTGAAAAACTTGAAGCCTAAAACAGTTGCATAGTTTTCGATCCATTTAGCCAGAGAAAACCCATAAAGTTAAAATATATATATATATATATTACAGGTAGTAATATATTATCCATTAACGATTTCCTCACATTGACCACATAATTTGAACCTTCACCTTGTGTAGTATCTGTTCTTATCAGTTTAATATCTGATATGTGGACCAATGATTTACACGATATTAAATTTATTTTTTGAGGGGGAGAGTTCACTAAAGTAGCTTGCTACTTAGACTCTCGAGCGTAGCTTTTGCGTTGCACTATTGCAATTGTTTGGCGCACTCCACCAAAAAAAAGAAAAAAAAAGTTGCATCCTTACTAATTTGACAAACCTTCATCAAAGCAATTTAATACCAATAGTTTGAAAAGATGTACATTATTCATGAAGTAGACTAAATCCATGTGTGCCATCACAATCATATTTTAAAAGAAAAAAGTGAACAGTGAGATTATGGAATTTTGACATGGTTTGGCAAAAATAAGGCATTTGGTGGAAATTTTGACAATTTCGTCTTATTTTTTTATGTTAGGTAACACAAGTTCCTCGATTTTAGGTATTGAATTTTGGTGAAGGGATCACGTGTGCATCATAAATAAATGTCTTAATGGAAAGGGAAGTGGCTGCCAGCCAGTGAGGTCTTTTGGAACAATTTGTTGTTGAAGAAAAATGTTTTGCTGCAGGGACTTGAGTTAAATGAACTAACTCAATTAAAGTCCAATCATAGAACATTTTAATATTCCATAATGGTCATGTTGTTGCTGCATTGAGTGTTCTAAACAACAGTGAAATTAGACTATACAGTAAGAAACTCATACAATTTTGTTACAGAATCATCATCAACAATGTTTTTATCTATATTTAATTAAAAGAAATATTAAAAAAAAAAAAAAAGAAGGAGTGACTATCTAATATTGCAATTTTCTTGGTCAAGCACTAATTGTCTCTAGTGCTGGATTGAACCTGACATAGATTATTGAATGGATTTTTTCCATTTCAATATGAAGTTCCGAAATTAGGTAGTTTTGCATTCATTGTAACTAGTGGACAATTTTTTCTAGAAAAAATTAAGTTCACCTAGAGGATGCATTATTATTGAGGCTGACATTAATAATAGGACCCATCTCAAGAGATTTATTTTTAGCAAGGGTTCCAAGAAGAACCTCTCACGAAAGAGTAATCTTTTTTTATTACAAGGCACTAAAGAGTAATCTTGTATATAAATTAATTCTGCTCACTAGGGAGTCTAACGATATTAAAAGTTACACATTTAATTTAATGAGATGATATTATCTGAATATAAATTTATAAGCGGAGGTGTTCAGCCGGTGGATTGAGATAGATTTAATTCAAATTTTGAGATGATATAAGAGTTTATCAAAGATTTGTTGGGTCATCTACTAGTACAACAACACTATAGACTACTTGGGACAAACTCCAAATGTCATGTCCACTGCATTCTCGCATTACATTTCCGCTTTATATAGTTGAGTTAAGTCAAATCAAAAATTTAAGATTTAATGCACCAATTTTTTGGATAGAGTGGACCAAGTCTTACTACGCATGTCCTATAATTATATGCATAAATTTTTGGTGTGTCAAGTGTGAGAAAGAGTAACATTTGATGGAAAAGTAAATATTAAGATGCAATGATCAAACTCACTTATGTGGTTGTTTTTTTAGTTCAAATGTGATGATCCACCCCAATGTTTTAAAGCTAATCCGAAATTACTAACATTAACTTCATTTTCAAAAAGATATAGATCCAAGAACAATATTCAAAAAGATATAGATCCAAGAACAATGGTTTAGAAATTAGAGTTTCGCAATTCCACGTATATGAATCAAAATCGTAAGAAAAGTGTTTGTGACAATGGTTTAGAAATTCCACCATTGACAGAACTAGAGCTCAATGGTTTAGTTAAACCATTATTCTACAATGGTTTAGAAATTTCATTTTCAGCGTGAAGCAAAATCGTATGAAAAATATGAAGCAATTTCAACATTATAATATTTTTTGTTAATCTAAGACTAAAGATTGTCCTACCACTTTAAAGTCACAAGAAAATAAAGTAGCATATGCATACATGCATGATACATCCATATTGGTCTTTTCTGCACTTTCTGGAACCATGCACAATCTGTAATACGAATCAAACTTACCATTATTTACTATATATCAACTGTTACTTTTCAATTGCTTTTTTAACTTTTTTTTATATAACCATGTCATTAGTATTTAGTGTGAAATATCCACTAGTCTTATGGATTGGCCATATTTAGTTCAGTGATTTCATCCTAAGTCCTAAGTATAATTTTTTCATTTACAAGACTCGAACCCAAGATATTATTTAAAGGGTAAATTACACTTTTGGTCCCTTAAATATTTTTCAGGTTTTATATTGGTCCCCTAATTAATAAAAGTAGCGTTTTGATCCCTTAAATCCTTCTCTGTTAGTCACTTTGGTCCCTTCCGTTAGTTTGTGTTAAAAAACGTTCACTTTTGGTCCCTTAAATATTTTTCAGGTTTCATATTGGTCCTCTATTAGGGGACCAATATGAAATCTGAAAAATATTTAAGGGACCAAAAGTGAAACCTGAAAAATATTTAAGGGACCAAAAGTGAACGTTTTTTAACACAAACTAACGGAAGGGACCACAGTGACTAACAAAGAAGGATTTAAGGGACCAAAACGTTACTTTTATTAATTAGGGGACCAATATGAAACCTGAAAAATATTTAAGGGACCAAAAGTGTAATTTACCCTTATTTAAAATATCTGAATTCAATTTCACTTATCAATGTAACGTTGATATCGTCGTTTTAAGATTATTTACACAACAATAAAAGTTGTAATTTGTTTTTAAATTTGATGTCATTATTTGCTATCTATAATATTCTTAACTATTTATTATCTAAATCACTTATTATTCTTTCTGCAAATAATAATTAAGGCTAAAATATGGTTTTGGTCCCTGCAAATATGACAAGTTTTGGTTTTCGTCTCTGGTAAAAAAAAATTTTGAAAAAGGTCCTTGCAAAATATTTTGTTTTTTAAAATAGTCCCTGGGCCCACCAAAGCGCTGAAGTGGCATGATTTTGGTCCCTGTAAATATGCCCAGTTTTGGTTTTCGTCCCTGCAAATATGCCCAGTTTTGGTTTTTGTCCATGCAAATATGCCCAGTTTTGGTCCCTCCAAATATTACTATGGACGAAAACCAAAACTGGGCATATTTGCAGGGACCAAAACCATGCCACTTCAGCACTTTGGTTGGCCCAGGGACTATTTTAAAAAACAAAATATTTTGCAAGGACCTTTTTCAAAAAAAAAAATTTATAAGGGACGAAAACCAAAACTGGTCATATTTGCAGGGACCAAAACCACATTTTAACCAATAATTAATTGTTTAGTGAGCTCCAATACACAAGGTGTGGTGACTCGGGTCAAACTCAAAAGCATCATGCTTTTGAGCCAAAAGAGAAGTTAAGAAAATAAGAAGTTAAGCCAGTCATAAACTTCCATCTAATACAAAAGCATCATGCTTTTAGGCCAAAAGAATCTAAGTTTATGCATGATATAGATTCTGGAATGCGACAAAGGCAACAGTATGAGACAAACTAAACTCCTATAATTATGAATTTGATTTCATAGTGATCTATCTAGTCAATGCATTATTTGTGTATTCAACCTGAAATAATTTTCATTAAAGGTTATGAAATGATGTCCAATTTTAAAGAAAAACAGTGCACTATCTGAGATCTGATAAGATCAAAAAAATCATGTCCAAATCGAAAAACTCTTATTAACATATAGTTTTGAAAAGTCTAATTCCCTTGGCGCACCCCTAAACACATTGTGTAATCAATTGATTGGACTCAAGTAGTTAATGAACTTCATTTAAAGTAGAATTGTTTAAGAGAACACAATTTTAAAATCTGACCGAAACAATCATCAGTCATAATTTATTCACTTTTCCGTCGAACTCAAGATTATCTTGACACATTTTCTCCATGAAACCGGAGTGTAACAGGACCAAAAAATTATTTGTTTTGTAACATACAAATACTGTTACTTTCCATTCAAACTAAAAATGATGAATTTTGACTAAAAACTCATGAGAATGATGTTAAGCCTATCTTAAAACCACAAAAGAGTTGGTTTTATAGTGTTTCTAATGCATCTCAGATACAATAGTTTCAGTCATTCTTCTTTTTGTTGATGGCAACATTTCATGTCATTTTGCTAAGTATCGTATCGACATCAAAATGGAAGGAAGAAGATTCACTAAAAGCCTAAAACGACAAATATATTTTAACAGACATCACGTGGCATGTCTTAAGGTACTTACACGTGGAACTAAAGCCGCCCACAATTGAAAGACAACAAAGGTTTTTGGTTCATGTTCATGTATAGATGAAACACAGCGTTTTCAACATTATAACCACTATTGACAAAAAAAGGTTACTCTTATCATCAACTATCCAAATACGGCTTTTTTGAAAGAGATATCATATAAACCAAAATGGGTAATAATAATAATAATAATTATTAACTACGTGATTTGACTCAAGTGATTAATGAGTTACATGTATCTTTTGGAAGAATCTGGATTCCATTTTTGGATAGAATAATTTTCGACCAGAGTGTTTGGTTAATCAACATGCGAGCACAAACAAGAGTGTTTTGTAATTCAACTGATTTAATTTAAGTTAAAAGGTTAAATATCATGTTCTAATCCTAATGAAAAATAAAATACTAGTATATTAATGTTTGACTAGAACAAAGACACTAAACACTAACAGATTTCACTGGTCAAAAATTTCAGTTAGTGAATCAGATTAAGATAAAGTTTAAAAGGAATATGCCTCGTGGCATATAGCAACCCCAAATCAGAATATTCAGAATGTATTAAGCTACTTGGTCACGTCTTATCTTATTTGGTATAATGTAAGTTACAGGGCAATAAAATATTATCATCGTTGCTAAATTACTACATGACAAAATTGCAGATAATTCCACTTAGCCTTGGAATATCTATACCAAATTTGGAATATATGAATATGAATGAAGAATTTACGTATATGATATATGAAGAACAGATCCATTAATTCATATGTTAGCAGAGAAATCGAAATAAGTAGAAAAATTTATATCTAGTTTCAAGTAAATTTTCCAACTGCATTTATGGTAAAATTTGTGTATTGTTAGCATCAGTAAAACTTTATTTGGTAAAAGTAGCAGATGACGGATAAGATAAATAATAGAGGATGAGCTTAGAGCTCACACCGTGCCACCACCGCGCTACGGCGACTCTTATGAAAATATGTCGTCTGTAATATTTATAGTTGCATTAAACAAGTTAGTGAAACTTGCAAAATGATTTTCCTTGATCATCCCTTGTAATAATAGTGAAAATAACACTACTTGATAGAGAGAAAGAAAAAACATCATCGAAGGATAATGATACGTAGAATAGAAAGTGATTAACCATGAAGAAGTCTTGCGTGGTCGCGAAATTTTGACTGCACAAACACAAAAGTATATATCTTTTAAATAGTGTGTCAGGTGTTATAGTGTGTCAGGTGTTTAAATAAAGTGTCTAAATACCTATGACCAACTAAGTATTTTCCATGAACCTTTATTTTGAACAGCAAGTGAAAAAATTGGAAAATATTCTTTAGCTAATAGAACTTTTTTTGACAAAATTGGCTAATAGAACTAGCATTTTAATTTTGGAAATATTTCCAAACATTATAGCCGAATTGAAAACGTACATCTGAAGCAACATGATTACCAATGTCATTGCAACATACAGCACAGTGTATTGCTTAAATTGCAGAATGTTTACATTTGAAATAGCTAATTTTACCAGTACAGAAGAAATACAGGTAGTAGTGGAAGGTAAGATCGAAGACAAATCTGAAAGAGAATAAGGACATGTTCGGATAAACGCTTATTTCAGCACTTATGGCATAAGAGCTTATGCTTTTTTGTTTTTTTTAATTATGTTGAATATACTACTTGCGCATGGATGTGTACATTGAAAAGCATTTAAAATTATACAAAAACACTTATAATTTTTTTACGAGATAGGATCCATTAACACCAAGTATAAGTTATAATTATTTGATCTAACAATTCATATTGTGTCAATAATAAATGGATAGAAAGCACACTTAGGATGCAAGTAGGAGATTATCCGTAAGAGATATTGCTTGATTTGTTATTAGTAATTGATTTGTTATTGATTAGATCCTCTTTCTTCTCAATGAAGTTGTATTTCTTTGTGCTATTGTTGTCATGTCCATTATTGATCTCTGCAATTGCATGTTTTCCGCCATATTAATTTTGTATACATTTTTTCATTCTTTTTTTTTTTTGAAAAGTCCATTCTTTGTTAAAAAAAAGAACGAAAAAAAAGAGGAAGCCATCTTTACTCCATTAAAATAAAAATAGAATGGTTATTTTTAATCGTTTTTACGCAAAAACTTGGCAATTGGTGCCACCTCTCCATTTCAATGTACTGTGTCTTTACAATGCAATCCGCAAATAAATCAAAGTGAGAATCATTCAAACAATATCAAAAGCGTGTATATTAAGATTACACCCCAATTGTACGCAATATGAAATTGTAACACAAAACATGAAGATAGAATTGGACTCATACTACTAAGTATTTTTATTCTGCAGGTCAAACAATCAACACAAATAGTACCAGTCTTGTATTTTAACAAGAGAAAGAAAGAAAATAATCAGTATCTCAGTATCTCACACAAAGATATAATCTCCTACTAGCATCTTAATGTGCTTTCTTTTCACTTATTATTGACATAATAAGTTGTTAGATCAAATAATTATGACGGTGGACATTTGGTGCAAGTCTTTAGACTTACACCCAATGTCAATAAATCCTACATCTTTTTTTACTATTTACCTTTATATATTAAAAATTGACTAAAGATTTCATACATAGACAAACTTCTAGTATCCAATTCCATTTTCACAAACTACCAAAGATTCATGTTGTCTTTGACAATGACAAAATTATCTCATCTTATATATAAAAGTTCTTAAGTTTTTTAAGCAACTTTTTGGAGCCAAAAAAGTTGTTGCAAATATCAATCAAGTGCTTTCGAATTCCTTCATATAATTAATTTCAATCAGCGAGATTTTCTCAGATTTCACAAGGATGAAGGTCGACTTGGTAAATGTTACATACTGTGTTTATATCTGCTTGTTCTTGACAAAACACCATAGACCTCAATTTTAGGATGAACTCCTTCAGAGAAGCAGGCCAGTGATCCTGCCACCAAGATTTTTCGGTAAAGAGAATTCCTATACTATCAATAAAGCAGAACATACCCATAAAAGATAGAAAATAAGGTATCCTTCAAAGTCCAAACCGACGAAGAACAGTAGACACTCCAATAAGCTGGCATATAATAATTCTAAGAACTCGTATTGACCGATAGCATAAAAACCAAATAAACTATTCTGCTAGTAATAAGCATAAAAGTAAAAAACCTCAGCTTAAAATCCAGCCTAATACCTCACTCACTAGAATGCACAAAATGGGAAAACAAAGCAAGACAAAATAAAGTATTTTCCACCTTGATACTTCTAAAACCTATTACTTCAATCGGGAGACCACCTAGACTCACCAAACAAGCCAAGAAGACTATATCAAACACACCAAGCTACTTAGCAGTTTAACAATAAATGAGTAAATGACAGTCACTTTCTGAGCAACAAAACACAATGCAAAAAAAAAACACGTACTAATGATCCAATTAAGTATCTGTAAAAAGAAGCAAAAAATGATACAATTAAGTATATCGGTCCAAATTAATGATAAAA
Source organism: Medicago ruthenica (assembly GCA_018208015.1). NCBI lineage: Eukaryota > Viridiplantae > Streptophyta > Magnoliopsida > Fabales > Fabaceae > Medicago > Medicago ruthenica. The sequence continues at coordinate 75,413,007 of CM031372.1, read as the reverse complement.
TTTAAAAAACAAAAAAGCCTGAATTATTATTTTTAATCAAAGGATTGGATTGCAGAAACATCACATTCACAACAATAGAGCAAGACACAGGGCAAAAGGCCTGAATTATCAAAATAGGATCCAAAAGAAAGAAGTTACCCCAATTCACAAGGCAAATAACAAAAACAGAAAAGAAAGTTGCAAGGTCAGCAAGGATCAACACGGGGAAGGATCCATAGCCCAAACCTTTTGATGTAAATCAGAAGTAATCTGAACCAAATATATCAAACTAAGAAGAAAATAAGTTTCCCTTCCAACAATAAGGACAAACGTAAAGACAGAAAACCACTGGTCTATGAATCCTATCAAGGCCAAAATCAAGAATCAACGCCGTGCTCAATACGCAACAAACCAGAGGATAAAAGGAAGGAAACCTGATGAGATAGTTATGATCTCACCATCAAGAAATGCAAATTAAAAAATATAATAATTAAGTAACAAACCAAGGCCACCATAGAATTGCCCAACTGTCTAAGAATGCCATACAATGCCACAATTTAGTATTTTCATCACCAATATGATAACTCGCAGCGCAATTACAATATTTTCAGACACCGTGTCAAATGACAATTATTTCAAGCAATCTATATATCTGACATTGACAGAATTGAAAAGACTAAAATAACTTAATATCACTGTGAAATGAGAAACAATGTTTTGAGTTTTGCCTATAGAGAACCATTCTAAAGCTTAAACAGAGTACGTTTGAATTAGTAAACATCATTATAACCGAAAACAAAACAAACAAAAAATACGATAATACTCTCAGAAAAAAAAATTAGCCATTGCACAGAGCCACATCAAGCAATAAATTGTAACAACAAAATCTCTCCAACATCAAAAGTCAGAGATCATACAGCCTTCTTACTTTTCTTACTCTTGACCTTCACATCTGCCGTCTTTCTCTTCTTCTTGTCCGAACCCACATCCTTGACCAATAATTCCTTTTTGCTCTTCTTGATCAAATCTTCAACAGCATCTTTCATGGCCAACTCCCTTTTGTTATTCCTCTTCTCTGAACCCTTTTCCTTCACGGATGACTTCTTTTTCTTTTCGCTCTTCTCAATCGAACCTTCTTCTGCAGCATTCACATTCAACCCATCTTTCTTCTTCCTCTTAGCAGAACCCTTCAATGATTTCAAACTTCCCAACTCACTAGAATCCTCTTTTTTCACTCCTTTCTTCCTCTTCTTACTCACCAACCTTCCACTCTCAATTTCACCATTCTCACTATCATCATCAACCTTATCAGCACCACCACCAACAACATCATCATTGATATCATCATCGAGATCAATATCAAGACTGCGATCATCACCATCTGAACTCATTCTATCATCCATATACTTAATCTCATGAATCCTCCCTTTCTTCTTACTCTTCATCGCGTCTTTCACCTTCTTCTCATCCTTCACCAACTTATCCTCCAAATCCTTAACCCCCTCAATCTTCAACCTAACATCCGGAACAGCCTGATAAACCGGTAAAGCAAGAGACTCCAACAACTTAACATGAAAAGACCTAACAACCCCCCATTTCTTCGGTAAAACCTCGACAACACCCTCCATCGCAGCAACAACATTCTCAACAATCTCATCTCTCTCCATACTCAACTTAGCCACCTTCACCACACTACAAGTCCCAGTCCTCAAAAACAACAAAGCAGAACAACAAGCCTTCTCAATCTGCTCCTTCCAATTCTTCTTCTTCAAATCCACCTGCACCGGAATCTTCCTCTTCTTAAAAAACTGTTTCCCCAATAACCTCGGCAACAACGGCACAATAGCTTTATCAGCAAAAAACAAATCATAAGAATTACATAACTTTCGTTTCGCCTCGAAGGGACGATAATCCGTCATGAGCTTCGAGAGCTTAAGAATCTTGGAAACAGGAATTGATTCCGATTGAATTTTCTTCTGAGCTTCGTCTTTGGTGATACGAGAGGGCTTGTTAGCTCTGTCATCGATGATGAGACACTGTTCCGACGCTGCGGAGATGAGAGAGTGAGGGATTGGGATTTTGTGAGGGTTAACGCGACCTTTTGATGGGATTTTCTTTAGGGTTAGGATGAGGTAAACGAATTCTTCGTCTTCGTCGAAGAGCTTGGGTTTTTCGGTTTCTAATCGAGATTTGCGCCATTTGAGAAGAGAGTCTACCGCTTTTGCGACGGTGTCTGCGTTGGTGGTTACGGTGGCCATGGTAGGTTGAGGTTGGGTGATTATGGCAGAGATTTGATTGAGAAGAGGAATTAGGGTTTAGAGTAACTAGGGTAAGGGGTTTAGCTTTTGGGCTTTTCTTTCTGGACCAAAGCCCAATTACTAGCTGGTTGAGGATGCAGGTTGGAAAATTGCTCTTTAGACACGTAGGATTGCTCACAACTCACAATCACCTTAAACATACAACGGGAGTTAGGATGAGTGTTTAAAAAACCGGACCGGTGAAAACCAGTGACTCAGGCGGTTTGGTGAACCGAACCGGGTCAAGACAACGTTTTATAAAAACTAGTAAAAGACTCGTGCATTCGCACGGGTCAAGTAACATTGCGATAATTATATAAAAAAGAATTACATAAGTAAATATTGTGAAATGTTTAAGGATTTTGAATAAAAATTATCAGTATTAATGTACTTTTTATTAAATGTGTTTTTACTTTTAAATACAAAAACCCGTTAAATATTTGCAACGCTTCGGTTGTAGATTTTAGTTGCTAATATCTGCGGAATCAACTTTTTATCTACCGATATGAAAAATTTGATATGTTAAAATTTTGAAAACTCGTGGCTATTTTTAAAGTATCAACATTAATAAAATGTTTTGATATTCAAAACACTATTAAATATTTGCACCGTGTTCGTTTAGATTTTATGTGCTTAGATGTGCGGAAGTAAATTTTTATGTACCGATATAAGAAGATTGATATTATAAAATTTTGAAAACTCGTGACTATTTTCAAAATAACAACATCAATATAGTGTTTTTATTTAATATTTTTTTATTTTATATGCAAAACACCGTCAAATATTTGCACTGTATTCCTTGTAGATTTTATGTACTTAAAATGTATATGCTGAAGCAAGAAAACTGATACGATAAAACTTTGAAAACTCGTGACTATTTTCAAAATATAAATTTTAATGTAGCGTGTTTTTTAAATATTTTTTATTTTATATGCAAAATATCGTTAAATATTTGCATCACACTCATTGAAGATTTTATGTGTTTAATTTGGCAGAATGATTTTTTTTATCGATATGAAAAAGTTTATATGATAAATTGGTTAAAACTCATAACTATTTTTTTAATACCAATATTAATGTAGTATTTCTATTAAATATTTTTTAGTGAGATTAAGAGATTAATCAAAGACTTTATAATTTTTCAATTTATTGGTTTCCAAATAAAATTAGTAATTATATAGTTATTGGTTGAGGTGTTAGCGTAAAATTGAAAAAATGGGGATAGTACTTTGGTTTTTTTACAAAAATGAAGATTAATACTTCTTTTAAACAAATTGTGTCATTTACTCCTTAGTTTCTCGTGTGAATTGAAAAATAGAATTATTTGTCAGACTTGATATAGCAGGAGTGATTATTAAATACTCCCTCTGTTTTAAAAATATAAATAAAAATTGGTCAACAAAAATTAATGTATTTGGTTCAAAATTTGTATCAAATACATCAACTTATGTTGACTCATTTTTGTTTATGTTTTGGGACGAAGTAGTAATTAAAATTGACATTGAATAATTAAAATACAAAAATACCATTAAGTAGAAGCAAAAGGTGTTGCGGAAAAACAAATAGTGTACAACTAAAATTGTTTGTGAATACTAAAAGTATTCAATGTGCAATAATTGCTCTATTAAGAGAAGTTTGGAATTGATTAAAGTGAGGAAATGACAATTATATCCGTAAAATAAGAGATTTAGTGAAAATTAAGAATAGTAATTATGGATATACGGTGGTAATGAGTTTTCTTATGCAGAAAAACTGAGAAGAAGATGATGCGTAGTAGATCCGGCGACGATATGAAGGCAAAAGGTGGAAATTGAAAATAGTTTAGATCTGGTATGTATTTTTTTCGATTTGGGATCTACCTGTTTAGAAAATTATTGAAATATATAGGTTTTGGTTAGAGAAGAAGAGGATCGATATAGTGAATAGATGAATGGAAGCTGCGGCGCTGCAAATGAGAAAACTAGGGTTTTCATGTTTCAATTACATTTACTTTCAGACCCCACCTCTAGTCCTAGTAAACTTTTGTTTTATTTTTTAATCATTATCTCCTGAATACGTGAATCATTTTTTTTATACAATTACTTTACTTTTTTAATTTAAATAGACATTTTTAGAGGATTTAAATAGGTATTTAAAAATTATATAAAATTATTACTTTATTGATTATGCATAAAAAAGTTAAACAAAAATCCCCTAAAAAAAATTAAACAAAAATGGAAAAAAAATACACCTTTGTTTAAGAGTTGTATTATTTGAACATCCATTTATATGACAACTTTTGATACAACCAAAATTTTACAAAAAAAAAAAAATGAGATATTGACACAAAAACCAAATCAATAGAGAGAAAAAGTAAAAACATAATGTGAATATGAGAGAGAAAGTTATCACAAAAGTTGTCACAAAATAGTTGTTCAAATATCATTTCTCTTTGTTTAAATGCGTTTGAATTTCAAAAATGAGTTTGTAAAATTATGTTAATTTGTATAATGATATTTTAATAGATGTCGTGAGTTTTATAGAAGTTTTTACAAACCGAGTCATCCGGTTTAACCTGGTTTAACACCTATATAAATATTTTATAAAGACCGAGTTATACGACCGATTTGTACGGTTTAATCTGGTTCAGTCATGCGGTTCAACCATTAACCCAGTGGTTCGACCAATGAATCAATGACCAGGTGAACTCACCAAGTCGATGACCGGTCCGGTTTTTAAAACTATGGTTAGGATGTTGTTGCAAGGATATATACGGTATCAGAAACCCAAATTCAAAACTATGACACAAAACGGCCTGTCTAAACACACTCAACACACAAAGAACTCAACAACCGGTAATTTTTTCCAACAATTAACTCGCTCATAATTCAACATCAATACTCCCTCTGTCTCAAAATATGTGATGATTGTTTCGCACTTGTCAATGCACATTTTTTTTATCTTAAATATCTTTAATTATGTATCAGCAAAAATTATAAAACGAAACAATTCCAACGACATCCTATATGATAGCATTTGCCTTTATATAATAGTAGAAAAATATGGTCAAAACATGTTATGTGAATAATACACGCAATCAAACAAAGTAATTTATTTTGAGACGGAGAGAGCACATCATTATTCAAAAATTCAACAACAATACACCAAAGATTAAAATTCAACAACAATTCAACATTCTCAATTTCATTCTCTCATGTATCAATTTTGATGGATTGGTTTCACTTACGCAAAACAACTTCAGTTAACTTTTTTATTTCATTTCAATTAACTATTCATGCTTGTGCCTTACGTTCAAATACGGTCATATAATTTATCATAATTGAAGTGAACTTTTGTGATGAAAATTTGAGTCTGGATATCTGATTTAAGAGCAACGCTATTTCTTGCAAAGTATCAAGTTAGAGTGGAATGATGTAGAAGCCGAGATGGAGAGCAAATACGGGGCGTGGCATACCAAAATAAAATAGAAATGTGTAACAAAAGCTCAGTGAAGTAACACAGAGGAACTACTAAAAAATGAGCTGGTACCTATAATAGAAGAGTTGAACTCTAATGAAGACCGGAGATGGAGTGAGTCACAGAGGGATTTGAAAGCTGTGTGAAAAACTTAGAAGACAAAGCTGTGTAAAAATTATTACTGTATCTCATTATTTTATTTGACAAAATTATTATCTCATTATTATTACATGATAATATTTCTTTTTGTTGGCCTTGAAATATCGCATGCAAAGTATTTGATATTTGGAAAATGAGTTTAGCAGACCTTGAAATTATTTTATTTGAAATAATTTGTCATTGCACATTAAAATTTTAATAAGCTAGTATTTCTGCTACGGAACACATTACTTTAGTAGGCCTTCTAGTTTTAGGGAAAAAAAAAAACTAGAATAAGGGTTTAAAAGTATTTGTATAACAACAAACAACAACGACAAGAACCAAGTCTTATCCCACTAAGTGGAATCGGGTACATGGATCAAACGACGCCATAATATTCTATCAAATATCATATTTCTATCGAAATCATAAATAACGTATATTTCTTAGTAATGTTCTAGGTCTTTCTTAAAAGTATCTGTAAACCATCAGAAAAATATTGCAAACCAAATATAACAATCAATTGCTGAAGTGAATCATCAACAGGAACAAACATACTTCTAGAAAAGATGGATACCTAAGGAAAACATGGTTTTAGTGAAGTCACACTAACTGTAAAAATAAATGAAGTTGCACTGAACAAAAGTGTTGGCTAAACTTTCAGCTTCTCAAAGAACTAGGCACTTTGACCCCTGCATCTATTACATAGTCTCAACCCATGAAAACTACTTATAGCAATATATATTGAGAATGCACAATACTTCTTCAAAAAAAAATCAGTTCAAAACCCTATGACCACAAGGGAAAGGCAACAAAAATAATGATAGCATACAAAGACTCCGGTAACTTCATAACTAAATAAAACGGGCATAAATATTCTACAAGCTTGTATCATTTTAGTTAATTGCCAAGCTAGCTATTATGGGACTACATATGAATAACGATTACAAAGTAACTTCTCGTGATGTGAGACCAACTGGAACCTGAGTTGAGTAACAACACCCTTTTTCCAACGAGAGGGGAGTAGTGGGATTGAATGATGACAGCACGATTGCGGTTGCAGCCCTGTCCCCTATGAACCTGACCTTCACCCTATATGATCTTCAGAATCAACTGAACTATCAAGATAGTGGGGTATTGAACCATGGCAGCAGCATCAGGACCTTGTGCCACAAGAATTTACATTCTTCACCTAAGAGGATATGGAGAATATTGGTACGTTAAATTGTTTAAGAGATTTAATACTATCAACATGTGAGAAAAGGAAAAAAAGTCATTTTGACGATGAGTCGCTTATAAGTGAAGACAGATGCTTCACACCTTTTTTTTTTTTGTTTCAAAAAAAATAACAGTGGTTATATTCTGCTACAAAGTAATGCAACAACAGAACAATGAAGTAAAAGGACATTCAAGGAGATGCGATTGGGTATGGGATGGAGATACACATAAATCCTGCACGTGGACACATTAGTTACCTTTCAGTGTCAGGATGATCTTAAATCTTAGTCAATCTTTTTTGCAATTATAGCCACATTTCTGGGAGATATAGTTGGGTCAAATATTGGCAACAAGTAGGCTTCCAATGCATTACCATGCTCTTGAAGAAACAATAACCTATCAAGCAGAATAAGAGTTTCCAAAAGAGGCCCAAAAGCAGCTCTGAGAGACCAATATGGTCCTATAAGGTCCTGTACAAAAATGCTAAATTAATAAATACAAGATAGTTCAGTTTTTGACTGGGATTACAGCATAAAAGTTTGCTTTTATTGGAATTCCAGCTAACATTGTTCCAAATGTAGTTATAACTTATAACAATTTTATTTTAATTTTGGAGAGAACTTTATTTTATCAGCACAATTATATGGACATGCCAACACAAGACAAGAAAGAATTACCAATGAATAGAAATGTCATATAAACAAATATATCTTATCCTAAATGACTTTAGAATGCAATGAAGCATCTAACCAATCTGTCTACCATCGCTACACCTCATTCAACACAAGAAAGTTCAATTCTTATGTTTACGTGCACATATTTTCAAGCTTAAACAACTTAATACTGATGTCAAAACTGAATGTGTAAACTAAGTCATTAAACTAAGCTATGCACTCAAAGTCAACCATTGTTTCCTCTCATCAAAAGGAAACCATTTCCAACCAAACAAACAAAATAATTCAATCAGAGGGACACATGAAGTTTCACATTCAAATCCCGCTGAGTATTGATTATAAACAGTATTTTAAAATTGCATTAAAATTTAAAAGTAGCAAAAGAAACCATAAATAAGCAACAGGCAAAAACTGTTAAAAATAAAATAAAATCCTAGACCAAGTGAAAATAGAACCTATGAGCACTATCGTGATAATAGTTCGAAATAATACAAGAAACTGAAATTGACGTACAGAAAATGGTTCTGCTTCCTTCCATATGTCTTGCAGGTTTACATCATGTGAATGTTTAATTCCAAGATGAGACAATCCAGACAGGCAGAAATTCTCAAAATTTGAGAATTTGTTATCAATTTTAATCCCTTCATATTCAGCGCTTTCATTGGAAGAAATTTCACCAGATAAGGTTTGTGTTTCTGATGCAGAGCCGAAAGTCCCTTCTGCAACACATCGACATAGATTAAGCATATATATATCAGTGATTCAAATGCCAGCATCATCAGATCAAAAGTTATTTTAATTAAACATGTAGATGAATATCCTGTCACATGTATCAACTTTTACAGTCTGCTTCTGTAGCATCAGAAAGATCTTACCTAGTGTTTTAGGATCATAGATAAAAGTTATTAGCAAGAAGAGACACAGTACAATATCAAACAAAAAGGTGTCCTGCTAAAAGAGAACAAAAAATAAATGAACTGGGCAATCAAGACTAACAAATGCAGTAAGCAACTCTCTGCATATCCATCCAAGAAGCCCCATTGAAAATCCATTAGTAGATTTGAGTCTAAGAAGATTATCCCATAGTTTTAAGATCATGACTACCTATCTCTATTCATCTCAATTATTTGTTTATTCCATCATTTTTAGGTGTTGGAAAGAAGGTAAACAGAAAAAGGGATTTTCAATACCAGTTTTTGATTCAGCAGGCACTCCAGCAGGGAAATTTTGTCTCGTGTGACAACGACTTCCTTTAAGGTGCAGCTCGGACTCTGCAGATCTCCTTTGGTTTCGCCTACGCAGAGCCTTCCCTTTACGCCCAATTGAAGGAGTACTCATCGCAACTTCCGGATAATATTTAGAAAGAACCTTTAGAAGCAAAAAATGTAAATATATACATTGACAGCAGAGAGGATGAAAATTAGGGGGGGGAAGGGAATGAGTCTTTTGTGAAGAACCACTAGAAAAGGAGTTATATCCAATTCCTGGGGGAGAATGCAATAGTAGAATGAACTACATTATGGTGATCTTTTGGTGTTTGTATGCATTGTGTTTGTCTATTTTAATTTGGGTAACTTTTGAGAAGGATGTTGGTCTCAAGGCCCTGTATTTTGTAAGATACAATACATAATGCCTCTTCACCATGATGGGTATTAAGCAAAAAGAAAGTGAATTGTAGAGGACTAGCCAGACAAGAGTTATAATACAACAAATATTTCTCCCCATATCATCTACTGCATTTCAATTAATTGTCATTTTCCAATTTCCAAGTTGTACCGTCTCAAGATAGCACAATTCCAAAATAAAATAGAGAGAACAAATACATGTTATTTCACTTAATATATAACAAGTACAACAAAGATGGCTGAGCCCTTACCAACAAGTTTTTGCATGTCTGTGTGTAAATTATTCAATCAAAAAAAATCAAAACAAAATTATAATATGAAATTCCATTGAATATTAACTAGAATAACATTTCCCAACCAAATAAAAATTATGATATAAATTCAAAACATAAAAAAGTGGGTAAAAGATTTTTATAATTGTTTCATATAAGGAGGGGAGGGCATGAAAGAAAAGGAAATACTACAAGAAGAACAAGGCATATACGCCTACAAGCAAAACAAAGAGAGATGAAACAAATAGAAAAACCATTAGTGCAACACACCAATTCATTTAAACATCAGTCTAAGAAATCCTGTATAAAATGCTGGTGTCTTAAGGAACTTAAAAGACCATCTCCTCTCTAAACAGAAAAATGGTTAAAATGTACTCCAAAAACAAAAAATCAAAAGCGAATTGGGGCAAAAGACAACACATCAAATTTTGGATTCAAGCAATAACTGAGATTAGAAACATTGAGAATTTCTTCTTTGTAAACTAATAACATGAGATGATTAACTATCAGATAGAAAAATAAACTTTGTATTTCACTATCCATGACAATGACAGCAAAGGTGGAGGTTGTCAGGAAATGGGAGCACTGGTGGAGGGTACTGGCAGCAATAGTGGGAGTGCCGAATGGCAAGTGCCGCCATGAAAGGGAGGAAAAGAAAAGAAAGGAAGAGAGTAGGATATAAAGGGAGAAAAATCTGTAGCTTGTCCAACTCATCTCTAACCCAATGCCGACAGAATAGGCTTATCCGATTCTATTGAAACAACAAAAACTGGACTAAAAATTGGATAACATTGTTTATCCTAGCCACCATACGGTCAAAAAATTGGTAAGCTTGGCAAAGTAGATCTAGTCTGGTTGGATAAATTGGATCTTGTAGTCTTATTAATTACATAATTTGGGACTTTAGTACATTTGATTTGACTATTAATGTTCCGCAACAAAAGCAATGTTAAGTAGCTATGTATATTTTTTATATTAAGAGCAAGATTACGCCGCTTGCTGCAAAGGAAGTTAAAACTTAGCATGCAATAAAACTAAGTTATAATTCAGTACCATTTGAAAGGCAGCACGAAAAGCATGTAACTCAAAGTTGTGAATGCCAGCATGCATATCAAGGCTCCTCCATCTCTCTGCACTCTAAAAAGATAAAATGAAGATAATGCAGTAAATTTCTCTCACATGACTTAAACATTAAAACTTAGACGGTAAAAACTAAGATATAAATTTAAAACAAAATTATTGCAGGGAAGTCAGGACCAGTAACTTTAATTTCTGTATGAGTAGAAAATGTCTTTTGTTCTACATGAGCCAGTGTAGTTTGGCACTCCTCATCCTAACCCTAAGTGGTGCAGGAGCAGCAGAAAACATAATTAAAGGTGGGATATGGATTGTATTCTATTTGTGTTAATTAAGTAAGCTAGCCTATTCAGCACCATTCCAGTCAGATTTGAAATACAATTTTTTTTTCCTATCGTGAATGTGACACGTTCAGGGCACGCTTGTATATGGCTCCAACACCTAGCAGACACTACCATTCGACTGGACATGAAAAGGGACATGGTTGGAACCAAAATTTTCAATATTTTTGGTAGTAGATAGATGAAAGGCAATTAGATCCTTTTCAGCATTTGGATTCTTCTTTTTAATTCAATCTTATGGGCAGTACATGGATGGATTAAAGGTGAAAGACATAGTTCAATAGTTCATCCGTTTTGTTTTAGAATCTCTTTGTAAAGAAAGATAGTGTTCAAATTGTATAATGATGTCGCTAAGTTATTTTTTGTGAAACTCATTATCATAGGGAAAATGTAATACTTAACAAGTGCTTTTGAGATGATGATGAACATATAAATCTTGATACTTAATTTTATTTTTTATAAAAAGAGCTCATTCTACCATGTTACGTAAATCCCCAAGACTCCTAATGGGATTATGTTAAAAATAAGTGACAATTTAGTAGTTTTCTTCCAACTATTTTTACCTCCCTATGCCATGCTTGTAAATAGAGGGTGGAGAGAGGACCAGCAAGATCATGTACCTGGCAAGCAAGATCACGTGCACTTTTTCCAAGTGGCACGCCAGTGGATCTCACAGCATGACTCATTGGAAATCCACATTGAGATTCACCATCGCCAATGCTTTCTTCAGATAGTAGATTGTAACAACAACCAATACTAACAACAGCTTTAACATCTCTGCAGCCTAAGAAAGTCCTATAGACAAAGGATTGGAACAATTACAAGACAGCCGAATGCAGATAGTAAGTAATAAGGAAACATACACAGAAAAATGTCAATGCTATAAAACAGGAAGTTAAAGAGTTATATACGGACAAAAATGATAACAAAATTAATAGTGCATTGAATGCAAGGAAAAGACGTGACTTCGACATAAGGAACAATGTAATAACTCCGATGTAATTCGACTATGATATCCTACTGATAATTGTGCAAAATACAAGATTTCAAGTCACTAAGTGGCTTAAGTTACCTCAACTTGGTTGACTATTATCAGTTTCCAAAGGTATTGTTAGATTGGAGTGGTTTAGAGTTGTTAAGAGTGTTTACTGTTTAGCAGTAGTTTAGAGTTTGTCAACCATTTTTCTGATATTATTTAAGCCTGGTAGAAAAATTAGAAACAACTAATATGAGTTGAAAAGCATGGTAGAGAAAAAGAAGCTTGACCATATTTTGAAACTCACTTCAGCATAATCACTGAAAGATCACCGCAGGCATGAAGCCCAGCAAGAACAATTGAAGGCCAGTTGTTTGCGTTACTGGGGCAATGTAGTTTCCCTTTATCTTCTTGATTTTCCCCCTTTAATGTGGATTGCTCGTGATCATCTCTAAGCACGGATGTTTCAACCAAGGTTTTCAAAGATTCAATGGACAACACACGGCATGTGATTGTCTTCGGCACATTCAAATTCTGCATACCTGATCTAGAGCAAAAACAAATGAACAGACAAACAAATCCTAAAAAAAAAAAATTGAGGAGATCGAAAAAACAATAAGGTCAACTTTGAACAATTACCAAAGCATATTCAAATTGTAATTACTCGCCCAAACATATACATACTAGAACTCTCATGTTCATAGTTTTCATTTCAAACAATAAAGTCATGGTGTGATAATTTAAAACTTATGCTTGGAATTCCTAACATCCAAAAGATTCACTTCTTGCCTGCTCATATATTTGTCAGTCATTACAAATATCCTCAAGAAGATGGTAGGTACTCCCTATACAAGGTCACATTACAGTAATTAAGATGAAGATTGGAGGACATACCCAGATTTTACCATCTGTGATATGTAGTGCTTCTTTATCCGCTCTGCCCGTGCATCGGTGACCATCCCATGGTGAGAACATGCATCAATGGCAATGACAGGATGCTGATATTGAAAGGCAAGTACTTGTGCAAGATAACCCTAAAAATATAGCACAAAATGATACTCGGCACATACTAAAATTAGACGAAAACATTACTTGTTTCAAGAAGCAAACAAAAAGTAGACTCAGACAATGAGATTGTTACTAGCAGCGGCGAAGCTAGCCAGTTTTTCACGAGGGGGGAAAATCTAAATAAATAAACAAATAAAATATATTTTGTGTTAATAATGACAAATTTTACTGTTACCAAACCTCTCTTTGTAGTTGTTTCAGCTTTCCTATTTCTACTAGTTTTTGACAAATAAACTCATTTGTGGAAGCTAAGCAGATATTATTGGGAGAGCTAATTGCAAAATATACTAAATTATTCAAATAAAAAAATGGCTACCCCATTTGCATGATAGCTTTGCCTCTGGTTACTAGTGAAGGCAAAAAATATACGCTGGATTCTCAACCAATATAAAAATTTCATCTCTGATATTGAGGGAGGTAATTCAAAAACAGAGCAGTAAATTCAAAGACAAGCATATCACAAAAAGATATTATAAATTAAGCTAGTTGCTCAAACAATATTCAAACTTTCTTTTCTGACAAAGGGATCTAATTCTAAGGGAAGGCATAACTTATGCTCACTTTCAACCAATATACAGACTTCCATTTTCGATATTGAGGCAATGTTAGGAGACAAGGTAAGTGAAAAGTAGTTAAGGACAACTGGAACAATTAGTCAGTTACTTAGAGGGGAATAGTTCCATAAAAAAGGGTAATCAAAATGGAGGGAGTCATTTAGTTAGCTTAGATTCTTGCATGACAAGGGAAATCATTTGTTTGAAGGGGAAATTCTCGGAGTACTCTCCTTCAATAATTTCTCTTTCATGGATTCCTATTAATTTGGTCGAATGTGTTGGATCTCGTGTGTGTGTGTGTGTGTGTCGAGAGGGACTCGATTGTGAAGAGAAATGGGAAACTTAAAGAAATAATCAAAAGAAATGAACCATTTATATCAAGAATGAAGTTGGAAAATCTTCTTTAAGAAAAAAAGCCTTTACTCAGTAATCACACCTAAGTTCCCGAGTGCCTTTCTTCTATTGCTTCTGCTATTTAAACTGTTTTACCTGACTATAACTATTACTAGAAATCCTCTTCATATACTCTAAGTGTAACCAAATAAACAGACATCCATTATCTTGACTAATACTGTTTATTCTTACGTGTCCTATAAAGAAACTAAGGCCCGCCCTAAGATTCAAATGAAAAAATTTCAACCATGCTATGTCCACTCAATGTGCCAAGAAGACCCTGCTTCGGTAACTTGACTAACAGAACAGTAATCAAAAGAAAATAAAGCTCTACCTGACCAGCACCAACATCAACAATGGCATCAGCTCTCACACTATCTGCAACTGTACTTACAACAGCAGAAAGAGCTTCTACCTGCACACAAGAAATGTTTTTATCTGAGATATTGAAGGCCAATAAATTGCTAGATGCAAAAGAAAATGAATCTATGACTCCTAACTTGCTTGTCTAAAACCTTAGGTCCAAAGCAACATCTTGTAATATAAAGAAGGCAACTATAAATATATGATAATCAAGGACTCACTTCATGCCTTTTCTTCCCATTCATGCCCTGGGTAATAACTCTGTTAATTGAAGTCATCTGCAGACCAGGTAATGCCTGCAAGTACAAAACAAATATATGAAGACTGCTCAATGCAAAACCTTCAAAACAGAAGTTTCAGATAAATGTATCTTGCAAACGAAATGTAGAGTCTTCAAATCGTCTTTCTTATCATTAAGTTCAAAAAAACTCTTCACAAATATTAAGAACCCACATAAATTGCCAGCGAGCAAAAATAAAGGCCAAAAGAGGTCATACTAAGGACCCGTTTGTTTTGGATTTTTTTTAAAAAAATCTATTTTTATAACCAAAAAATCATTTTTATGATTCTTATAGTGTTTGTTTCAGATTTTTTTAAAATCCATTTTGTTAAAAAATCATTTTTAGCCTCAAAATGAAAAGCTATTCCTAGTAGCTTTTCCAAAATCTATTTTTTCTAAAAACAAGGAACTCAAGTGTATGAGCTTCAAATCTTTAAAAAATGATTTTTATAGTAGTAAACAAACGGAAATTGGCTTAAACTTTATCAAAATCTCTAGATTACTATAAAACAAAATCATTTTTTTTAAGCTAAAACAAACGCACCCTAAATCAAATGGCCAAAGAAATATCAAAAGGTAGTAACCATGAAGAACTGCTCATTAAGGATTGATATAGCCAACCAACTGAAAGATTACATTGTTGTCTTGTCACGGAGTTTCTGTTGGATCGAAAAATGAAGAGGGAATAAAATACAGAGTAAACTATGCTAATTGAGATTTTGATACGGGACAAATGAAGAATAAGCAATTAAGCATTACTGCCAACGGTGAACTGTCATATGGATACTATTGTCAAGGAGCAAATAGAATGTTATAGCATTAGTTCATCATTATTATCAATCAAGTGCTTTAAAATTCCTTCATATAATTAATTTCAATCAGCGAGATTTTCTCAGATTTCACAAGGATGAAGATCGACTTGGTAAATGTTACATACCGTGTTTATATCTGCTTGTTCTTGACAAAACACCATAGACCTCAATTTTAGGATGAACTCCTTCAGAGAAGCAGGCCAGTGATCCTGCCACCAAGATTTTTCGGGTAAAGAGAATTCCTATACTATCAATAAAGCAGAACATACCCATAAAAGATAGAAAATAAGGTATCCTTCAAAGTCCAAACCGACGAAGAACAGTAGACAAACGACAAATAAAATTCAGATAACTTAATTACAAAAAACAACCTCCAATAAGCTGGCATATAATTCTAAGAACTCGTCTAAACATAGCAATTGACCGATAGCATAAAAACCAAATAAACTATTCTGCTAGTAATAAGCATAAAAGTAAAAACCTCAGCTTAAAATCCAGCCTAATACCTCAGTAAAATGCACAAAATGGGACAAACAAAGCAAGACAAAATAGAGCATTTTCCACCTTGATACTTCTAAAACCTATTACTTCAATTTCGCAGGAGACCACCTAGACTCACCAAACAAGCCAAGAAGACTATATCAAACACACCAAGCTACTTAGCAGTTTAACAATAAATGAGTAAATGACAGTCACGTTCTGAGCAACAAAACACAATGCAAAAAAAACATGTACTAATGATCCAATTAAGTATCTGTAAAAAGAAGAAAAAAATGATACAATTAAGTATATCGGTCCAAATTAATTTAAAATTTAAAAAACAAAAAAAGCCTGAATTATTATTTTTAATCAAAGGATTAGATTGCAGAAACATCACATTCACAACAATAGAGCAAGACACAGGGCAAAAAGCCTGAATTATCAAAATAGGATCCAAAGAAAGAAGTTGCCCCAATTCACAAGGCAAATAACAAAAACAGAAAAGAGAGTTGCAAGGATCCCTGGCCCAAACCTTTTGATGTAAATCAGAAGTAATTTGAACAAAATATATCAAACTAAGGAAGAAAATAAGTTTCCCTTCCAACAATAAGGACAAACGTAAAGACAGAAAACCACTGGTCTATGAATCCTATCAAGGCCAAAATCAAGAATCAACGCCGTACTCAATACGCAACAAACCAGAGGATAAAAGGAAGCAAACCTGGTGAGATAGTTATGATCTCACCATCAAGAAATGCAAATTAAAAAATTTAGTAATTAAGTAACTAACCAAGGCACCATAGAATTGCCCAACTGTGTCTAAGAATGCCATACAATGCCACAATTTAGTATTTTCATCACCAATATGATAACTCGCAGCGCAATTACAATGTTTTCCGACACAGTGTCAAATGACAATTATTTCACTTAGTGTGTGTTGCTTCACCGTGGAAACTTTCAGAATTAAATTTATCTCTAGCAAACGTGGTATTTAATAAAAATTTAGGGTGTTTGGCTACTATAGGTAAAACTGATTCCACCTTCAAACCTAGGTTTGACAATAAGTGATAAAAAGTGGCTTTTGCAATGAGTTGCAAAATTCACACTAAAAATTTACAGCAAATATGCTTTTAGAGTAAAAACATCCAAATACAAATCACTTCACTTTAAACTCAATTTTAACCAAATAAATTTTACAAAATCAAAATAATTCACAAAGTCAAGTTTGACATATGCTCACCCAAACACAACACTAACTTGCTTGTTTACTTTGAAAAAACATTTCCGATTCTCATTTCTAGTTTTCACTTTTAATTACAAACCACTGCCATGTTTTCAAAGTTTTTAAATGAAACACTGAAAACAGCTTTTTCTATTTTTAGTGTAGCCTGTACAAACCTATGAAAATAGACATTAAAGTGACAGTTTTGAAATTAAAAGCAAAACATAAAATATAAACAGAAACAACAGGCCCTCAGTTGTCACTACCAAATCCTAATTATTAGAACACGGTGCATAAATTTTTCAGCTCTTGTGGTACAACCGTACAAGGGCATACTAAGCAAACGCAAAATAACCAACCCTTGCTGGCTAGCTCTTTAGAAGCTAGCAAAAGCAAGCAATAACAAATGGCCACAAATCCTATTCAGTTATTCATATTTTGAGTAAATAATCATTTTAATCAATAAATAAATGAGACACTGTCACTATAATCATAAAATCCTTGAATGTATCGAAACTACAAAACGACATCAGGTGCATCTTGCGTTAGTGATATTATGGACCAAATTGACTAACGGAAGACACAACCGAAGACCAAACTAATTAATGAAAGACATATTTGAGGACCTAACAGACTAACAAAAGATGCATTCAAAAATGCTTTGTAGTTTCAATACATCAACGACTATTTTAACAGTGTTCGACACATTTAAGGACAAAAATTACTGTTTACTCTTCATATTTCATTTACAACTATAAACCAACTCAAACCAACTGGGAGGCAGGCGTTTTCAGCAAATAATAACTAAGAGTACATCGTCATTTTGGTCCCAAAATGTGTGAAGTGATATCATTATAATCCCTAAGTCTATTGAAATTCCAAAGACATCATTGGGTGTGTCTTTAGTTAGTAATTTAAACTGACTACCTAAAAACGCATTTGAAGACCAAACTAAATAACAAATAAACACATTCGAGAACCAAAGTAACTTAGAAAAACACATACAATGATGTTTTAGTAATTTTAATATATTCAAGGACTATATTGACATTGTTTGACACATTCAACGACCCAAAATGACGTTTTACTCAATAACTAAACACTAAATGCAGATTCCACAGAAATAAATAAAATGGAAAAAATTGATTGAAAATAAAAGAAGAAAGTAAAGGAACCTGCACTACTCCAGAAGGTATTAAGAGAATATTTTGGAACGGGTTCTGTTCTGAGGCAATCGATCCATTCAGCATTAACATTCTCCCAAAGTCTATCCTGAAATCATAAAAATTGGTTTAATTGTAGTAATTGTAAAAACGGAGAAGACTTTGTTGAAGAAGTGGAGGAACCTTGAAAAAATGAACGACGTGAGGGTTGATGAAGGAGGAGAAGTAAGGAGTGAGGAATTGGATGATGTCGTTGATCCATGCCAGTGTATCGGCTGCTGTTTCGCATGAATACCTGCGCTCGTCGACCATTGCTGCTGGAACGGGAAGAAACAAGCGTTAGTTTGAGTGTTAATTCACTCATGATATAATTTGTCCTTCGTGTAAAAAAGTCAATAAGATTAAATGAGTTTAATTTTTGTTGAACCAAAATGAGTTTTTGTATAAGATTGTGAAAGTTTCGATGATAACAAAGTATAAAAAGAACAATTAGATATATTAACGTGTGTCTTCAAGTATCCAGGACCATAGAATTAAATTTTAATTTTTAAATCAAGTTTTGGTTTTGAACATCAAGATTCTAAACACCCGAGAGTGCATCTAAAGTAAGTGAGAAGCTGGATATTAGGAACAAGATTTGAAGAAGTTTCAACCAGAAAGACAACATTTTGATCAAAAGAGAAACTTCGTTCAGAAACACTTGAAGATCATAAGCATTTGAAGGAATGAAGACCTCAAGCATATGAAGACCACGTCGGCAATTGAGATTCTGACCAGTTCGTCATCTTCTGAAGAAATGTTGCTATCAGACTCTGAGTAGTATCGTTTGTCTTCTTCTGACCACGTGCAGAAACAAACAAAGAAATTCAAGGACAAAGAGAATGTAACGGACCATTCTATTAGAAACAAAGGAATTTCGAATGACTACTCAATGTCACTATCCATTTGATGAAAAGATTTAATGTCTCTGATCAAACTTCTCAAGGACTAATTTGATGCGCTGACACTTCTTCAACAACAACTCTTAGATTTTCTCCTGTATAAGGACCTAAGTAGTTGAAGAAATATAACATCTTGTCATTTACAAGTGTTCTTACTCTGTCAAATTACATAGTGTACAAACACTTAGATAAATTCTTACAAACTTTTATATCTTAGAATTTCCTTAAGTATCAAAAGTCATGTGAACTTAATTTTTTTACACCTCTGATTGTATATCAAGTGTAAACAAAAATCTTTTTATTTGATTAAACTCAGATTGTAGAAGTCTCTTTCTTGTTTGATTGAGCAAAGGAAGTCTCTTGCTTGTGTGTTTGAGCAAATTGTAATATTGTGTGATTATAGTGAAAATCTCTTGGAAGTGCAACGGGACTGGACTACTTTCGGTTTCTGGGAGGAACCAATATAATTTGTGTGTCGTATCTTTCTCTCTTCTCTCTACGTGTTTAAATTAATTTCGCTACATAACTTTGTTTCAGACTCTAATATGAACTCAGCTTCTGATCAGACTCTAAACTGTTTTTGATAAACACTTCAATTTTTTTTTGAAAAAACCAACGCAATTCAGCTTTAATTTTGTTACATTTCGTTTTTATAAACACTTCATTCTTATAGTTGTGATTGGTTTAATTGGAACTTGAAATGGTACGGGCCTAAAAGGTTTGACCAAATCATTCTTCGTATCGTTCAATAACAAAGAATATAAGAATAAAAAATTTCTTTCTGCATCCTTCAAACTCACTTCTTATTATGAAATCCATAAAATTGGAGGGTCATATCATATGATTTAGCACATGCTTGTAGCATCACCTCAAGAGACATCTCATCTTGGAATGGCGTGCAACACATGAGAATGCCTTAAACACCACCTTTTTTACACCTTAGGATGATACTTTACCCGTAGTCATATCAACGTTGATGATCGTCACATTATCTGTCTTGATATTTTATCGTCACATTATTTGTCTTGATATTTTACGAGAGTTTAACTAGTGATCATGACCGTTATCTCCGGCTGATTGGGACATATAAATGATTCCACCAGGCCAATAACGCTCAGACTCCTGATGGAGTTGGTTCTGCACCTCCAGATAAATTGATGATTATGTCAGACATGGACTTTCTTATTGCACGGTAATATAATATGTAGTAGTTCTATTGTCAGTAAAAAGGGTTCTTTTACGAGGGTGCACCATCCGAAAGAACCCGAATCATGCGTCTTGCACATGTCAATGCCAACCATTTTTATTGGTAGACTTTTTTTATTTGTTTTTAGTTTATATTTATCGTTGTTTGCATCTAACTACCATTACTTATATTATAGATATATATGAAGGAAAGGTAGTTATATTTAAAATTAATAATGTTCTTTTGTGTTAACTCTCATGTTCTCATAAGAGATTGACACAATGACACCCACAATTAATCTAAAATTTAGTTGAGAGGTAATTAATAATATTATATAGAAAAATATAATATAACCTCGTATAAATTATATTTTAAAATTTATTTACACTTTCAATAAATATGGGGTATAAGGAAAGGGTTAAAATCTAATTCAAGTTATTACTATAAATCAATTTCACACTTAAATCAAATCCAAAACATTAATTAAATAACTTTGTGCTCTATCTTATAATATCTTACGGTCATGCTAACCAATAATCTCGGGGTATTGGTTAAGGAAGTTAAAAAAAAAAGTTTTAAGTTTCATTTTTGATGAGTTAACCACACAACTTCCAATACATTATGCTATATTGATTCTTTAACCAGTGTCAGGGGCAGTAATTAGCATTTTTCATATCTTTGGGAGGAAAATCCATCCAATCCAATTGTCTTCGGTTTTGCTATTTGTTCATCCAATTGTTTGATTTTAAAATCAAATCAAATCCAATCCGATCCAAATGTTTTCGGTTTGGATTGGTTTTCAGTTTTCGTTGTTGTATATTTTTTTTCATTTTCTTTAAGAAAATATATTATTTTATGACATTTCATAAAAATGTAAGGTTACGAAAAAAATGAATAAGTAGAAAATAAAAGCAACATAACGCAAATAACATAGCAGTGTAAAGAAAATAGTTTTTTTGTGAAGAAAATAAGTTTTAAAGCAAATAGTTACAGAATTTGTAAATTAATAATATTTCTTAAAAGAAAGAAAAAGACAACATTATTAAAGAACAGTCTAGGAAAATAATACAAGTGTTAAATGGATTTCAAGTATGAATGTATGATGATGTATTGTTTAACCCTAGTATGAATGTTGATGATGTATGTTTATATGCATGTCACATCCCAGCTCATTGTGTATTAATCGATTGTGGTTTATTTACTTATGTATCGTTCTCACTGTTGTGCATGTACCAATTCTATATTACAGTAAATAGTAGTCACGCCTGTCTTAAATTTTCTGAGAGTCAAACACCTTTCTGCTAAAATTTGGGGTCTCATCTTGCAGTTTAGAAGTGTATATTAAAAACATTGCAAAAAGAGACCAAAAAAATGATGAGTGAGACCAATAAGTAAACAAGAAATAGAAACAAACAAAGAGTGATAAGATGATTATTGGTGTGCATATCACTAGTATTCCAACCAAGACCCTCCAAAAAATCAGTACAATGACTCTCACAAGTAACTACATATCAATATTTGTTTTTGGAATAACTTTATATCAATATATTTTAATAAGTAACTCCACGTGGAATTCGCATGAGGAAGAGAGTAAAGACATTTCATTCAAATTACCATAAATGTTATTTGCAGGGGCCGGGGTTTGAACTTCGAATTCTTCACTTCTTAGTGTGTGAATCTAGCTACTATGCCACTTGATAAAAAAATTAAAATAAAAAATTTTAACAAAAAAAATTACAATATAAAATGTTAACACCCAAACGAGGGTTTTTTAGTTTGGTGTTATTAAACATGGAAAGTAATTCCATTAAACATCTCCTAGACTCTTAGATGTTGTATGTTGATTCTACCTTTGCATAAGCAGAAGAAATATTCCTAATAATGTAAGATTGATTTGGGACATATGTTTGATTGTTGATGTCGAATAGAGTCATTTTGCATCCATAATGATTCTAATTTGAAACTAAAATTTGAAATTTTTTATTCTATATTTATTTTAGGCTCAAATTTATTATACACTTCACTTTTATTTGAATATATCACTTTACTTTTACCTCACTTTTAATCTGAATTGATTTTACAAAATTAATTCATTCAATGACAATTTTTTTATGGCAAAACTAACACACACCAAAGCTCTGAAAGTCTTTCGTTTCGCCTCTACTAATCTACTCAAACATATGAGATTTAATTTTTGGATGAAATAGTGTAGTGGACCCTCCATCTTAAATAAATTAATTTAATATTGTTTTTGAAGGAATAAATTAATTTAATAATGTGTTGGTCATTAACCCACATAACATAACCGTAGGTTGGTTCAGTTGATTATGATTTGACTTGTATTCCATAAAATAAGTTCAACTTTCATTATTATCGTTAGAACTTCATTGGTGGACAATCTTTAATTATCTTTAGAAGCTCTATAAACTTTGATGTTTACTCTGGTTCTGGTGAACTTTGAGTTTGACTATATATTACACTTGATCTAATCTTTATAATTGTATGCGGGGTACAAACTTTTGAAGAAAAAAAAATACTCAAAGAAATTATCCACTTATAAGTGTGTGAATGAAATAGAATACGACCAACCCCAACTACTTCTAATCGTGATGATGTGTTTTAAAGATAAACTACAAACCATCATTTTCTACTTGAATGAAATAGAATAGACTTGACTGGTCAACAAAGGCCACATCTTGAGAGTTAAGTTTTCTAAATTCTAATACACTCCACTAGACGTGATAGAGAAGGTTGTGTTGTGGCAGCATGGTCACCCTCTTCAAGCTAGGTCCTCCCATGAGAATTAAGCACAATTATTATGGTTCTATTCATGCTGTCTGGGCCAAACCTGCGTAAGCTCTAATTTGGACCTAACTGATATTGGGATCGTATCATTCCCTAATCACAAAGCAACATATCTTTAACCTTACAATTATTTTTATTGTATGTCGGTTATGTTTTGTTTATGTGTCATGTGTGAGAACAAAATAAAGCAAGACTAAAAAAAGAAAGAAAAAAAATGAGTCAGAGAATTAAGTATAAAAGATATTATATTTTTTCTATTATTTGAACTGTAAAAAGTAAAATAATTGTTTGAAATGTAAAATTGATATGTAACCTATTTTCTTATCGCCAATGAAATAAAACAAATCAAATGGACAATGAAAAGATGCTTAACCTTTTTTATTTATTTATTTATTTAAGAGAAAAAGTTCATAGAACATCTCATAAATTATAGGAAAAGAAATAATGTTGAATGTCTTAACTTTTACACTGAAGTCCCAACTAATTAAGATGCCAAAGGCTACTGTGGTGAATGCACGTTGAATGTTTTAACTACGCTGGATTTCAAAAAATAAAAATATTCAATTTATTTTTTAAATATTTGTAAAAAAAAAAAAACTTCCTTTTTTGCCGTCCAGTCTTAAAAGATATCAATTAGATATGCAGCATAGTATGTATATACTGCTCAAATGGACAAATGAATAGTCTCATTTATAATTAACACATGATCGAGTAAAGCAGTGGCGGAGCCAAAAAAAATTATGGAGGTGCCATATTTTCAAGATATAAATGTATACTGTGACAAAAATAATTACATTTAAAGTTGTAATCAAGTGATTCGTTGTTTTTATGTTGCTCCCCTAACCATAGTTCGATACTTGCATTTTACGATGTTTTTAATGCATTTTTCGTTTAAAAAATACAAAAAATACGAGTCAAAGCTAAAAATGAACGAAAAAAATCGAACACAGGACCAATCGTTGGAAGGTGAGACACTTAACCACTTTGCTAGAGTGTAAAGACATAATTTGTGATGCAAACATTAATATATATAACATAATTTAATTAAAAATGTGTATATATACTTATTAAAAATGTATTTTTTTTAAAGTTTGAGGTGCCATGGCAACCCTTGGCTCCGCCAGTGTAGAGCTGTCAAAACGGGCTAGCCCGTATGGGCCGGCCCGAAAGCCCGAATAAAACGTAGGGCTTGGGCCTAAAAATTGCAGCCCGAATTTTTTCAGGGCTTTTTAGTCCGGCCCATAAAAGCCCGTAACCCGTTCGGGCTAACCCGTATAGGCTACGGGTAGCCCGGCAGCCCGCGTAGAGGAAATTTCAGCTCTCTTGTGTGTGGTTTACTGTCACAGAAGAAAGAATATTCATGGCTTTCAAAACATGCTTTTATTATATTTTGTATGCGGTACCTTTTTGTTCATGGCTTTCAATTGTTTCTCAATGTTTGGATCCAACGCTCAATTATTCACAAGATGAAGGTACCTTCATTTCTTTTTCTCTCTTTTTCGTTTTGATTTTAATTTTGTTTATGTTTTGTAACAATTTTGTGTAACTTCTGAAACTGTCATGTTTTTTTTTGTTTTGTTCAGAATTATGAAACTTTAAAATGCTTTTTTTTTAAGTAAAAACTATCATAACTTGTACTATAATAGATTGACATATACGATCAAATACGTTTTTTTCTTTCTTTAGGAGAAGTTAAGATTTTTCAGTGGCCATAAAATTATAAGTTTTGTTTGTGTTAAATGAGTGTGTGTTAAGTGTCTTCATCTCACTTCCAGAATTTGGTTCATGAACTTTAACCGCTTCTTCTAACTTGTTTGGATTCTATGACCTCTTAATTACTGAAATGAATCATCTCTGTCTCGGCTCCTTTTCGTTTTTTTTTTTATGTTTGTGTTCATTAAAGGATTTTTTTTTTAAAAAAAAAAAAGTAAGGCGGGCTGGCCCGTTTGCCCGTATAGGGCCGGGCTCGGGCTCTATTATTCTAGCCCGTATTTAAACAGGGCTTTTTAGCCCGGCCCTAAAAAGCCCGTCACCTGTTCGGGCCGGTCCGAAACGGGCCGGGTAGCCCGTTTTGACAGCTCTACGCCAGTGGAGTAAAGTGTGGTCTTTTATCGACTAAACAAAAAAGTATGATATTTCATCGTTTAAGTTCATCTCATCTAAATTTCTCATGTGTTTTTCTTAATTTTTCAATGGTGAAAACTCTTGAAATTTAGACATGAGAGGATTCTTTACCTCAAATGGATTATATTTTAGATAAAACGCCAAAGAGACTTCAAGCTGTCCATTTGGCATAAATATTGTCCTTGTCGGAATAATGTCACGCAAAAGTTCATTGAATAAACATCAATATTTTGCATTATCACTGTTTCCTTTGTCGGTTTCACTTTTGTATCATAATTTTTAATTTTCTTTCACGTATATATCTAAATATCTAAAGCATGCATCATCATATGTTATGCTGGAGCACTAGTTGCAACCCTATGTTGGATGTATTCATTTTCATTCTTTCTCATGAATATGTTTTTCTGAATGTTGATTTGTCTTGTTTTATTCATCAAATTATGCTGTCTACGAAATTTCATATTGAATTGTCGCACGCCATTAACATTTTTTTTGGGGGGGGGGGGGGGGGGGGGGGGGGGGGGGGGGGGGGGGGGGGGGGGGGGGGGGGGGGGGGGGGGGGGGGGGGGGGGGGGGGGGGGGGGGGGGGGAATGGTGTAATTATTAGTACTAGGCAAAAAATGTTTGTAAAAATAAAGGTACTAGGCAAAAATATATGCAAAATAACTTAATAGGAATAAAATCTAAACACTTAAATGAGAATGAGTTCAAACATTTCTACTTAAATTTAATTCGTTAGGTTAGATGCAACTCATATCTAATAAAGAGATGATCAAGTGAATTTAAATTTCAACATGTAAACTTAAACAATCTTTGAACATTTTAATGGGTCTCATATTCAACTTACATAAACTTTTTTTTTCTCTCTATTTTAATGCAGCAAGAACAAAGTAACATGAAAGAAGATTATTACAAAATTCAGTGAAGATATATTTTTTTAGTTTCAAAGAGTTTATGGACAAAATTCACGCATATTAAGTGCCAAGAAAAAAAAATATTGCATATTTCGATCAAGTCCAACACATCAAATATCTCCACAAGTTGCACTTACGAAACTAAATTTAGAGCAGCAAGAGCAATTAAATCACAAATGTTCATGCTTTTTTTATGTTATCTTGGTCATCAGATTAAAGATCACCAACAAAATTTTCATTCTTTTCTTTATGTTAGAAAATTAATTGTACTGATCTTTAGTTAGTTGTTGCTCTCTGTTCTCCCAAACTCGGCAACATTTTTATTGAAGACGCAAAATCCTTTAGCTTGGTGTTTTGCCATTACTAAAACTGAGACAGTAGTACACTACACTGTCAATTAATTATTATATATGTATCTTATGCTGGTTTGTAC